>OZ010788.1:468588707-468970782 GCA_963932465.1 Maratus speciosus
CTATGGATTATACATTAATATTCCTGGACCAATTTTAAATGAAATTTCATTTTTAAACTTCTAAACATCCCACAATATTACTTTTTATATCGTCGTATAGAGAAAAAAATGCATTTTTAATTGCAATTTGTTTGAAATCTGTATCTCAATTTGTTTCTGAGTTATTATTATTATTTTTGTAGTTTTTCTTACTTTTTTGTCATAGTGGCAACAGAAGTATCCATCTCTGTTGAAAGTAAAGGGAAAATACAGATTACTGTATAGGCCAATCAGAAAACGAATAAAATGCGGGATTCAAGTAATAAAACGCTTCAGATATGTTTTTAATTTCCTACCCTGGCCGAGGACAATAACCATTTTTCCAAATGATTAATTACTTTTTTGTCATAGTGACAACAGAAGTATCCATCTCTGCTGAAAGTAAAGGGGAAATACAGATTACTGTATAGACCAATCAGAAAAGGAATAAAATGCGGGATTTAACTAATAAAACGCTTCAGATATGTTTTTGATTTCCTACCCTGACCGAGGACAATAACCATTTTTCCAAATGGTTAAAAAAAAAACTAAAAGAAAAATAATAATAACCGAGAAATTATCTTACGCGTAAACGGATATTTTTCCACAACATTTATTTTTCATTTGCTATACGAGTATGTACGAATATATATATCCCTTTGAATCATAGGCGTAACTTGGGCTCTAAGACTGGGTGGGTAAAAATCTTGAGGCCTTTTTGTAAAAATTTCTACCCCCTCCCGCCTTATCAACACGTACACACACACTTAAATATTTAGAAAATTCTTAATGTTTAACTTTATACAAAAAGAAAAAAAATACGGAAAAATTATAAGTTTACATATTTCATGTTTTTAAAGAAATATTGAGAGCACAACGTTATCCTTTATGTCTGATGTAATGTTCAATTAGAAAAAAGCTCAAACAAACTTAAAGCAATTCTCAAGTTCCCTGCTCAACAAACGCGAAACTTTGAGATACATTTGAACGTAAAAGAATAAAATTGGCAGCTCTGACTATTGAAGCAATTTGGAATAGAAATGAGTTTTCCATTTTTAGGGTTTCGTTCATCTCACGAAACCCTATTCGTCTCGCTTCTCTGTCTGTCTGTCTGTCTGTCCGTCACAGAGCCCGTTCTCAGAAACTATACATGTTGGAGACATGAAATTTTGGGTACTTATAGCTGAACACCTCACAACATACGACAAATCATAAAATTTTGAAAAAGTCGTACATTTAACCCTTTGGGCTCCCGCATGTGTATTTTAAACAATTCTTTCTAAGTGAGCTCCTAATTATGTTGGAGACATGAAATTTTGGGTACTTATAGCTGAACACCTCACATTATACGATAAATGATAAAATTCTGAAAAAGTCGTATATTTAACCCTTTGAGCTCCCGCATGTGTATTTTAAACAATTCTTTCTAAGTGAACCCTAATTAGGTTGGAGGAGTGAAATTTTGCATACTTATAGCTGAATACCTCACATCAAACGACAAATCCTAAAATTCTGAAAAAGTCGTACATTTAACCCTTTGCGCTCCCACATGTGTATTTTAAACAATTCTTTCTAAATGAACCCTAATTAGGTTGGAGGAGTGAAATTTTGCATACTTATAGCTGAATACCTCACATCAAACGACAAATCATAAAATTTTGAAAAAGTCGTACATTTAACCCTTTGGGCTTCCACATGTGTAATTTAAACAATTCTTTCTAAGTGAACCCTAATTAGGTTGGAGGAGTGAAATTTTGCATACTTATAGCTGAATACCTCACATCAAACGACGAACCATAAAATTTTGAAAATGTCGTACATTTAACCCTTCGGCTCCCACATGCGTATTTTAAACAATTCTTTCTAAGTGAGCCCCTAATTAGGTTGGAGGCGTGAAATTTTGCATACCTATAGCTGAACACCATCATGCGACAAATCATAAAAAATTTGAAAAGTCGTACATTTAACCCTTTGGGCTCCCACATGCTTTTTTTAAGCAATTCTTTCTAACTGAGCGCCTTATTAAATTGGAGATTTGAAATTTTGCATATTTATAGCAGAACACCTGAGGCCAGGCGACAAATCAAAAATTTTGAAAAAGTCTCACGTTTAACCCTTTGAGCTACCACATATGTATTTTAAGCAATTCTTTCTAACAGAGCCCCTAATTAAGTTGGAGACATGAATTTTTGCATACGTATAGCTGAATACCTCAGAACACACGACAAATCATAAAGTTTTCTAAAAGTCTTATATTATTTACTCCTCCGTGCTCTAACTTGTATATTTTAAGCAATTTTTCTAACCTCCGCCCTTTTCACCCGGGGAGCACTTTTCCAACTTTTGCCGACACCCCTTTGACCATTCTTTCATATTATGCACCATAGCCTTACATATTTTAGTTCCACTTTTTACCAATAGGGGCGCCTACTTATCTCGGGTGCTATGGGCCCAATCCCCTCGACTAATATATCTACGGATAGTATGTAAAACGGAGTTTCGTTCGAATAGAGGTTTGTTTAGAATAGAGTGCGCTCCTGGTTGCGAAATGTGGAACTAACAGATTTATCAAAAGGATAAAGTGTTTTTTTTCTTATTAAGACCGCCATCACCTCTAGTAACATATCTACTGATAGGTTGTTTAACCAAGTTTCCTTCCGATACAGTTTTGTTAAGAATAGAGTGCGCTCCGTGGTGGTGGAATATGGAACTAACATGCGCTCCCTGGTGGTGGAATGTGGAACTAACATAACGCGATTTTGTTAAAATTAGGAAATATAACAAGACGATCTAGAGTGCGCCCCTGGTTGCGAAATGTCGAACTAACAGATTTTTTAAAAGGATAAAGTGTTTTGAAATGAATATTAAACGAAACCCTCTGTGCGATCTGTGATCACACTTACCCACTTGTTTGATGAATAATTACTTACTAATAGAGTTATAAGCAATTTTGGTCACGTGACTGTGTTCTTTCTCTGGCTGGTTTTCTCCTTTCGTGCAGAAATTCGGTTCAAAACGCAACTTTGATAGCATTTTCTGAACGATTCTTTGCGTTTACCAAAAAATGGAAAACGTCTTTCGATTACATATTTTCTGAATAACACCTGGTGCCAATTTTCTGCATTTCCGAACAAAACTGAATTTAAAAATGTGTCAAAGTTGCCCCTTTGGATTTGAAAACAGCCTCAATAAAAGTTTGTCAAAGCCTTGGGCTTTCGAATTTTTTTTTTTTTTTTAAATGGTGGGGGTGATGGTGAGAGAGGGAATTGAGATAAATATGTTTAAAACTTTTATTCAGGTTTTCAACAAATTAATTATAAACGTTTTAAACAAAAACTCTAGCTAATGTTCTGATTGGAATGATTCTGAAATTTTGCTGTGATGCACGGTATGGTACACTGAATAATTTTACTTTAACAATAACAAAAAATCAATTGTCCTTAAACTTCAAAAATTTTGAACTCTACCTCTTCACAACGTTTCAAATGAAGTAAAACAAGGACGAAATCTTGTGCATCGGTTATAGATTATGAAACATTTTCAGACATCATTAGAATACTGCTAAGAAATTTCATTTACTTCATATAATCAAATGAGGTATCCAAATAAAAAATTTAAAAAACACGGTGCACTTAAAAATCTATTTTCAAAAATTCCTGTTCATGGCAGATAATGCAATGAATTATTTTGTGCTACCCTGTATACGATCGATAGTGCTTTAAACATATTGCATAGTGAAGCTAAAATTTTATCAGCTGGAAAACGCATAAAACAAATGCAACGTTTTTTCCTAAAAATTAGTATTTATAAGGTTAGTTGGGGTAACTGGACCCACGAGGTAATTGGGCCATAGGCTATTTTATGAAAAACTGTTGATGTTTTTTTAAGTTTTAGCTTTTGTGAACAATGCACCTTAAACTCTACTTCCTAAAACAACGTGTGTTAACTCAATCATAACTCTCACTTTGCTGTGATAGGTTGACAAATATTTACGTTTCTTTTTTTAAAAACAACGTCAATATGGTTGAACTTCCTGCCGCTTTTTATTAAAATACTGTAAGTACTTTTATTGAACAATCTTTTTTTTTAAAGATTAGTCATATAACTACATTAATATTATTAGGTATCTATACATATTTACTTCATGTTTCAAATGTAAGACCAATGTCCCAGTTGCCCCATAAATTTTTCAAGAATGGGGTAACTGGGACATGTATCCGGGGTAATTGGACCATGCTGGATCCAGTTACCCCAATAGTTATAAATAATTTTTTTGAGTTTTTTTTTACTACGAGAAATAAATTTCTCTATTGTTTTTTAATCACAATAAAGAAAATTATAGAATACCTTATTAAAATTACGTAATAAAACTTAAAAAAGCATATTGGGTGGTATCAAACCAAATTTTTTGACCCCTTGAGAGGCGGTGATGCCGTTATGGCATCACATAATTTTAATCTCTAATTGCCACATTGGCACCGGAATTTTATAATGAAAATTTCAGCTTTACTAAGTATGCGAAAATGTACCTTTACTTGTTCACAAATAGATTCTCTTGTAAATACTGGTGTCTATAAATTATTTCAACATTTTACAAATGCATGTCCCTTGCCATTGCCGCCTAGAGTAGAAAAAAGTTAAAAGTTGTTAAAAGTTTAACAACAATTTTAAATATAAATAATAATAATAGTAGTAAAATCGTAAAATATTTAATTTAGTTTAAAGTTGCACTTTTAACAATGATTTGAAGATTAGTGAACGACATTTCATTTGACATATTATTTTTATTGTTTAAATTTTAGAACACTAGGGGGCTCGGCCCCCTACGAGCTACGCTCGCCAACCCCCGTCCAGACACCGTAGACTCTAAATGCACGCTAATTTGATCGGCTTTAAAAAGATTTCGAAAGATTGAATTATAATTTAAAAAACAGTGGCGATCTCTCTATAAACGGATTTCTATTCATTTCTCTTTGATTGGGGAATTTTAACTCCAAATCCGTTGCGGTACTACTTGATTATCCCGTCGACTAATTTCGCCAAATTATATAAATCGCCAAACCACTCGCCAAATTATACAAATTGACATAATTTTTATTTTAAATAACGAAAAAACAAATAAATTAGTACAACATTAATAAAAATACAAATAAAACGTCGAAATAAAAATAACTTGATGACGCAGACACGTGTAACAACATTTCAAAATAAGCTAATATAAAAGGAATTAAGTAAACAGAGTCTTTGTCTCCTGGTATTTTTTAACAAACTGAAAAGAAAGTTCTTTTAAATGAGACATTTTAAATTAATCGTTTTTAATCTGACGTAATTTTGACCAAACTATTCTTTCTCTTTTTAATATTCAAGTGAAAGTACTTGTGTTAGAAATGAAATATTATTTGCGCTTTCCTAACAAAAATAGTTGAAAAGTATCCTCTTAAAATATCAAATAATAGTGAGATATGAAATTTAGAGCGATTTCTTTGAAATAAAATTAAATGTCATTAAATAATGGATATTTTAGTATTTTAATTTGTTTATTTTATACTTTTTAATTTTACTAAATGCTTCATTTTTAAATTGTTAGTATTTTAATTTACAAATTTAGTTTTGTACATATTTTAAAATTTATCAAATGTAAATAACATTTATTATTTTAGCATGTACATAAAATTTATTTTGAGTTTATTGCCAATTTATATAGATTAACTTCTACAGATTTCAGTTATATAAATTATTGAATAAATACTAATAACAGATTTTTAGTCAGTTAGGCAAATGTATTGTGCATTTTTTTAATAATTAAAGTAAACTTTAATAATGCATAATATTATTTAAATTTTAACTATTTAATTAGTGCCTTACTTAATTTAACATTTTCTAGGTTTATAATACCATTGTTAGAGCTTTTCAAAATTAATCAAAATTTAACATTTTAGTTTCGGATTATAAAAAAAATGGTCTATAGAAATAATAATTATAACCATAGCAATATTCCTATATGCACTTAGATATTTTAAGATAATTTATGTTCAACTTTATCAAAAGCAAGTAAAAATATTTGAAGAAAGTGATTAAATAAATACACAAAAAATTTAAGATTTTATCAAAATAAAGGACTAATCTTATAATAATAAATAACCTTCTACTTAATGGGAAGAACACTTTGTTAATTCTACAAATTAATTAATAAATGAAGACAAGTTGAAAATATGAACCACTTTCATAAAAAAAAAAGAAAGAACAAAATGAGACTCTTTCAATAAAATATTTAAATATTACTTTTCAGAAATAAATAAAAAAATTGTATTTAATCATAAACAATCTTAGAATATTGAATAAATTGAAATTCTAATAATTTTGCAGGAGAGTTTTTTTTTTTTTTTTTTTTTTTTTTTTTTTTTTTTTTTTACAAAATAGGTTATTTTTGAAACAGTTTTTTGCCTTTTGGTATAAAATTATTTTAATAAATTTACAAATTGGCTTAAATATTTAATTAATTAAAGAATAACATTTCTTTGAAAGTTTTGCAGCCTTCACAACAAAAGAGAAAAAAAAAGAAAGAAAGAAAAGAATCCTATTTTTCCTCGAAAAATCACTTTTAAAAGGAACAATCTAGTTTTTTCTTTCTTTTCTTTTCTTTTATGATGCTTTATTTATAATAATTAAAGGATATTTAAACATTTCTTCATAATATTTACGCACATTTTCTTCAAAAATTTTGCCACATTTTCAATCAAAAAAATCGAGAGAGAGGATGAAAGAAAAGAAAAAAATTCTGTTTTTCAGATTACCGAACTTTTGATTCAAAAATGAACAATCTAGTTAAAAATATTTTTATTTAAAAGATATTTTTGAAATTAGCAGTATTTATCAAGATATCTAGAAAATTCAGCAAACATAAAAGTGATGATAAATGTGTTTCATGTTAAAATTTTTTAGTTATAAAGTTTAATTTATAAGTCAGTAGCAATTTATTGATGTACAATCAAGCTTACAATTCTATTATAAGGTCAATTTAATGCTTAGTTGTTTATGTAGAAAAACATAGCAATATTAAACTTTACTTTATCAATGTGATATACAGATTCTTCGCCTCTTGCTGTTGACGTCACCAGCCAGCCAGAAGGTTTTGTATAGACGGGTTGCACATGACGTCACATGTCTGAAATCGCTTCCTATGGCGCCCAAATATAAGGCGAATTTGGTGCTCTCCATTTGATTTTTTAGACTTATTTGCACTATAATAATTAAAATAAGGAAGCTCTAAATTAAAGAGAAAGATAACACGTGCTTTTAACGGCAAACGGGGAGTTCTGTGCTCCACGTGTGTGCTCCAGAAGCTATAGTATCAGTCGTTGCTAATAGCAACGTGACGTCAATGCAAGGGGTCTATTCTAGGTGTTGAAATTGTACGATACAGATGAAGTACTTAAGTACTTACGTAGCCGTTTGTTCATAGATTTACCTAGTTATTTTTTCCCTTAAAATACCCATGTGACTTTTATACTTATTACCTATACTAAAGTACATAAGTACTTACTTATTTTTTATGTTTTTGGTATAAATAAATCTAATATTTTCTTTTTTTAGTGCCTTTTTTAGACACATTGACAGCTAAGGTTTTCCTTACAACGCTCTTTAGCTGATATATAATTTACATGATCTGCCTGGTTAATTTTTTAAAAGTTGTTTACACTTTTTAAACAGGACCTGATATTCCATATGAAAAAAAAAATAATAAACGCGTGTGGAACATAGACCCTTCTGGTCCACTTACCCCATTTTTATGGGGCAACTGGACCCATGAGGAAAGAAAGATGAAATATGCATATTTTTATATTTTTAAATATTAAAATGTAATTTTGAGCATTTCTGTCTGATAGAGGGAACCTAACGGAACACATTTACGGAAGTTCAGACTTTAATTCAAATGAACATTAGCTTTTTGAAGCTGAATTGTCAGAAGCTCCAGAGTCACATTGTAAAATCATGGCCCAGTTGTCCCAACTAACCTTAGATGACAATGTATCATTTTCTGAAGCTATTAGACCGGGAGCCGGCAGGACCGATAATCACCTCATCGAGTTCACGGATGAAATTCTAGGATTAGTTAAATCTTGATTCGCATATTAAAACGCAATCGGTCTGCCAAGTCATATCTTAGTGGAAAACGCCTGAAAACCCGATTTTAGCGTCTGACTCGTAGGTTCACCATTGTGTTTTCCTGCACAAAAAGGTATGAAAACGTGGAGGACTGGGAGCAGGAAAACACAATGGTAAACCTACGAGTCAGCCGCTAAAATCGGGTTTTCAGACGTTTTCCACAAGATATGACTTGGCAGACCTATTGCGTTTTAATATGCGAATCAAGATTTAACTAATCCTAGAATTTCATCCGTGAACTCGAGGAGGTGATTGTCTGTGTCGCCGGCTCCCGGTCTATATGTAGTATATGAATAATACAGCAAATTTGGTTGACCTGAAAAACGAGTAAAACAGTTAAAAGTGCATTTTCAGAAAACCCTTCCCTAAGCGTCAATACGAATTTCTTTGAGCTAAACATGTAGGTATACGTTTCATACACATCACATAATATACTAAATTTTATTTTAGCTGGAAAACGCGCAGCATGTTAAAAATGTATTTACAGCAATTACTTTCCATAAGTGACAATGTATCTAAGTTTTTTGCGTAGGAATATGGATTGATTTATATTCTACAATCACCTTTTAGTATAATAAAATATAATTCGGCCGCAAAATGCCTTACATAGTTAAAAACACATTTTAGGAAATCATGCCCATAAACTGAAATGCTTATGATTTCTTTCACGCAGCTCCATATATGATCTATCAAATTTATACTCACCACGTAATGCACTAAGCTTTTACTAGCTTAAAAGTATCCAAAATAGCTGAAAACGCATTTCCAATAATTATGGTTCATAGTCAGTCTTATAAACGAACTATATATATGCTGCTTATTTCATATACTCAACAGAAAGCATGCTGTGCACCTCGGTGGCACATATCACTTTTATCATGTTTGATTTATCATAAGATCATCAAAAAGGCACTGCAAACGATTTTTCCCCATAGACCATAAAGTAACGGTTTTTTTGCGTATCTCCTGTAAACATAAGCCTGATAAGAGAAAACCGTGCTGAGGCAAAGTTTCAATTTGGTGCCCCCCACCCCCCACACACACCGGTCTTCTCTTCTGATAAGTATAAAAAAATTGACAAAGTTCAGAAACAGAGCTAAATTCTATGGAATACATATTTCGTGTTTATTTTCAACTTCAAAAGGTTTAATTTTAATCCAGCCATTCCAAACAACTAAATGACATGAGAAAATTGCACTTATATTTTGGCAATGGCGATCTGGGAAACGGATGTTGAAAAAATGTACACTATAACAGTTTGCAACCCTTTTGGATTCCAAGAAGGAAAATATATCCTATTTTGAGAGTATGTTTTTGTCACAAGCACAGAAAGAAAATTTCACTCGAAAAAGAGAAGGTTAACAAAAGAGACCAAGACAAACACCTAAAAGAACTTTAAAAAGAGGAAGAAATTCTTACCGAGAAATTTGTTTTTGGGTGGGGGTAAGGGAAGATGCCACAACTTTGAAACAAAAAATATGGAGAAAAAATTCCCTATATGTAAATATATAATTTTTTATGAAAAAAGTAAAAAAAAGAAAAAACGAGGTTGGTAGTATAAATTTGGTTCCCCTTCAATTTCTGCGCCCGAGACGACCGCCCCCTTTTGCACGGGCCTGCCTGTAAACAAACTATAACAGCAGCATACTTCATCTTCAATAGAAAATATGTTATAGTAAGGATGAATAGCATATATCTATGTCGTGAAAATACTTGTCTATGTCGAAAAAAATATTATAAGATTTATTAACAAAATTAGTTTCCTTTTTAATAATATAGTTTAAATTGTGCAAAAAAGTTACATCCTAAGCTTTAACTTTAGACAGTTTCAAATCTTATTGTCTTAAGTAAGCAACATAAAAAATACATAGTATACCGAGACTTTACATGCTTTGACAAATGAAATTACATTTCAATAAATTATTTTAAGTGTATTGTGGATGTTGAAATTATTATTTTATTATTATTATTTACACTCTAAAATTGGGAGGAGTGAAAAGTTCACTCTTTTTGGAGTGACTTTTATAAAAATACACTCTTTAAAGTGTGGAATTTTCCACTCCCTAGAAAGTAGTGAAATATTTCACTCCATTATCGAGAGTGAAATATGTCACTCCATTGTCAAGAGTGAAATATCTCACTTCGCTGACGAGAGTGAAAGCATGGCATTATACACATATATATAAAAAAATTCTATCAATTTTGAACCAATATATGGAATAAAATAATGAAAATCATCAAACTATGTCTCTTCTTAATTTTCAAAAGCTGAATTTCATAATGTAACCTTGGAAATTACGCTGATTTGGTACTAAAACGCACTCCCTCAAGAGTGACTATTCACTCTAAGCAAGATTGAGCATTATATGGGTATTACTCATCAGCCAATCAGAACAGTCTTGTCTACGACGCTTTTTTAAGATAAGAGAAAGACATCCGCCATTTTAGAATGAAAATATACGGATATTATTAAAGCGATTATTTATGGAACTTTTTATTTCATATAAAATAAAATGTAATTAATTCATAAAGGAAATGACAGAACTATCTCAAAGACCATTCGAAACGAAACATTTCTGCGGTTTCAACTTTTACTGTTAAGTTTGCATTTTTAACGAGAGAAAGAAAAGTATCTTCAACTTTGACTCATAGATGCATTGCAAGTAGTAGGAAAGTGGGGGTTCACCGGCCACAGGGGCAATGGGCAATCTGCGATCAGTGTGCGGTCGTTGATCAGACTCACATTTCTCATGATCACAACAGTTATTAATCACAACAGTTTATCTCATGTTGCTGTTCAGTCTAGCAGTTTGCTAGAATGGTATATATATCAAGAATTAAAGTGTCAAAGCGGTTCCGTTCAGAAACACTTGTTTATTTTATCTCATTTTGTTGTATTCTTTGAAATTTTCTTGAAAGATGCGTGTACATGAATACGTTTTTTAATAAATATACATGTTTTCCACGCTATTAAGAATAAGTGTTCAAAAATACATGTCTAAGGAAGTATATGTGTTATAAGGTATATATAACTATATATATCCCATTCTATATGTTTGAATGAATCTAAGCATATTTAAAAAATTGTGTATTAAGATAAAAATGTTTAATTAAAAGCACTTATCCGTGTCTACACATATCTATATCCATAAAGTTAAATGCTTATATATAGGTTCTTGTGTAAAAGTATATATGTATAAAGTTTACTAGTTTAAAAAAAAATTGCAAAAAGTTTTACACAGATAATAAGAATAATAATAAAAAAAAAGTTTGACAAAGGTTTAACAAAGTAAAAAAAAAAAAAAAAACTTTTAATAAATTTAAAAATTTTTAACAAATTAAAAAAAGTTTTAGCAAAAAAAAAAAGTTTTAACAAATTTAAAAAAAAGTTTTACAAAAAGTTTTAACAAATGAAAAAAAAATAGTTTTACAAAAAAATTTAAATATGTTTTTAAAAAATTCTGAAAGAATAAAAAAGTTTTACAAAATTAAAAAAAAAAAGTTTTAAATATGTTTTAAAAAAATTCTGGAAGATTAGAAAAACTATACATTAAGCAAAATTATTTACAATGAGCATAGCTATATACATATATATATATATATATATATATTGTATATGTGTATATGTATATCTGTGTATATGTTTGAATATACGTGTTACACATATCTAACAATATGTTAGGAAGGTTTGTGTAGAAGTTATAAATAAGCACTCATATAAAAAATCAATATTTTTTTATTTTAACAAAGCAATTTACAGAAAGTATATTTACAAAAAATATATTTACATAAAAACATTTTCTTGATAATTCTACATCATATTAACAATTTTCATCACTGATACAATCTTGATTAATTTTATAATGTCCATAGGCAAAACTTGATATTCCATCATCTAGCAAGTAACGCTTATCATCAAAAGGATTTAAGCTAATTTTATTCTGTATTAATGTATATAGGTGATGGTTATCTTGAGCGATCCTTGTCTGCTTCTCCATGCTAGTTTTCACCTGTTGTAGGCATTCTAAATAATCTTGATGCTTGATTTTCAGTCGAACAACATGTGTAGACACACCCTTCGCCCGCTTCTTTTCTTCACTCGAAGATTTCAGGGAGTACATTTTGGATTTTAGACCAACGAACTCAAGGGCTAAATCTCCATTGAGCTCATCCTTGAACTTGCCAATCACCTTCTTATTGATATCTGAGTAGAGTGAATGATGCTTTGGATAGTCTGAGAAATCAAATAGCCCTGCATTATGTTCCATAACATCAAAAATATTTTTTGTTTTAATATGGTAGCACAGTGAGTCCGTATCTGTGAATAATAGCTTTGCATCATCTTTAAATGTTTTCTTTATAAAATTATAGTGAAAATCATACATTAAGAGCTTCGAAAGCTCCAAAATGCAGAAACCTACATAGAGAGGACGATTCATCAAAATAGTAGTTTTAAGCCTTTCTACGGCACTCAGGTCTTCGTTATATGTTTTGAATGCTTTGAATGTCGGCGAGGCAACCAATTTCTTTGCTCTTTTTTCATTATTGCAAAGCACAATATTCCGCCTCTTTCTTAAATTTTCCATGGTTTTTCCGAATACAGAGTTGTTCATTAATTTAAAAAACTCTTTTTCAGAAGAGGATTTTGCTTTCTTTCTTTTCTCTGTATTAAAATTAATATAGCTCTTCAGCCAGGGTGTCTGTTTGAATTGAAGAGCTTTATGCACAGCTGTCAGTTTTAATCCAAGTTGCAAATAATATTTCAGATTTCGGTAATGAGTGACATAATTCTGCTTATCTTGAAGATTTGGGATAAGTTTAGGAATGCCTTTAAATTTTTTATTTCCAAGCATCCTCTTCGCAGTAGGTGACAACATCTCTTCATTCACAGTCAGGCGTTCCGGGGCCAGCGGATATTCGTTATGAAATTTATGAAGCTTCTTAGGGTATTTAAGGTCCACCTCTAAAATATATCCAATTTCAGAATCATCAGATAGAGAAAGAATCCACTCTTCTGTAATATGACTTGTCACACACCATTGAAACCCTCCGTATGGTAGATATTGGGACATAGCCCATCCATAAAGATTGTTCGCATCCCAATCCATGATGAAGCTGGGTGCTTCATTTTCCCTAAAATCGGGCGTATTGGGGATGTTCGCTAAGGCGTGTCTATGACTAATCATACTGATACCACCACGTATTCCATTTTCAATCATTAACAACATATCAATGTCCGTTAACAATTCTAGAGGTGTTTCACACATTTTCAAGGATGCTTGCCATGCGAGCGAAGGTCCTGTATATAAATGGCAAGGATCGATATCATAATACTGTTGGCACAGTTTACGAAAATTTTGGAAAACATCAGCTAGTAATAAAATATCTGTTTTTACATACAGATCGTGATATTCACCTAGATTCCGAATATCAAAGGTTTTCCACACGTTCAAGGCATGTTGATAGTCTTCATCTTTAATAGCTTCATCTGTGAGACTGTTATAAAATGCTGCAGGCGGGGGTAGTTCCTTTTCATCGAACTTTTCAAAAGAGGTGAAGTAGTCATAAGGGTATACCCCTTTTCTTGTAAGCATATGCAAATTAGTATTTTCAGGGAAATTTTCTTCAAGTATGATGAATTGCTCAGGATTAAGGTTTCTAACAAGCTTTTCTAAGGAGTGAGTCAAAAACTGGAATGAATCTAAAAAGATCATCTGTATAGGACTTGTTGGCTTTCTTAACTTGAAGGTTATATAATTTTCCATAGAGGAAGCAATCACATCAATTTCATGATCTTTAAATTTACCAATCTTACTCATTAGATGATGCCCATCATAGTTTTTTAGATTATGGAATATAACAGGAATCGTTTTACATTGTTTGTAGTTTAGATTGCAGCTTGCATGGGCAGCTCCTCTGTATGCACCCGTCACGTGGTCATGGTCACGAACACGTTCTTCACATAATGCTTGCTTACAAATAAAACAAAATTCCGCTTCCTGAAAAGCTTTTTCTTGTGCAGGTGAAAGCTTCATAGGTTCGATATTTAATAACTTTCGTCCTAATACATCTTCAATCTTCAGCATCTGTTTTAAAAAATGGTCTACACAGTCTTTGCCACGATAAACTTTCGCTTTCCACACACATCTCCCATTAGGTCCAACAACAACATAAGCATACCCACATGGAAAATGATAAGTTGTTTTTTCAGTATAGGATGGTGTGGTAGAGGATGCAGTCGGCGCAATAGGTATAAGAAGACTCTCAAAGTCAGCATACACAACATATGGTATGGGATGCTGTAGATGTATTCCAGTGAAAGATAATATATTCTCGCCTTCTTCTGGTAAGAGTATCCTTTGTGCAACATGTCGAGAACAATATTTAATATGCTTATCCAATAGGTCTTGACTTGAAAACCGGTGTAAACATCGATAACAATAGTAGGCAGCAGCTCGATGATGTGTCAGATCCCCTAAAAGTCTTGAAAAGCTTCTAATTAAGCAATAGTGTTGCTTTTCACCATCACTAACTAATAATAAGTTGATAACATCAAGATTTTGTTTCTCAGATATATACAGTGGACAAACTTCATCCTCTTCATATCCAAACACATTAATCCGTAAATTGTTGAGCTGTTCGATAATAGGGACCTTCTGAAGGGTAACAGGGCATTCAACATTACCAAGCTGGATATCACTCTCATAAGGGATATAATGAGAAACACGTTCAGGATTTTTTGAACAATGTAAGTTCAGCTTAAATGCCAAAAGACACCACACTAAGCACTTGTTATCTTCGTTTTGAATATTCAACACTGCTTTTTTATCATTCAATTTCTTAGGTAAAGCAATATATGAACTTGCAGCAAGAGGATGATATTTAGCAATCTTGAGTTCTAAATGTTGAATGTTTCTAAGCTTCCACCCGGAACCTCTTTGCACAAATTCTTCAAAGGATTTTAATATTTTAGAGAATCCTTCTTCAATATGTTGTGTAATAGTTTCTTCAGTAAGTTCTGTAAAGCATTGGCATCGAAAATAAGATTGAATCTCTTCCATCTCCTCGTTATCAGTCATACGTTCAAGTACTATTTTTTCCACCATATACCATTTAATGGCACCTTTAGTCTGAACCTCCTCTGTTAAACGTTCTTGAATTTCAGCTTGTAAGTGGGTATGAAACACAGTTAAATCACTTTCTTCACGTTCATCAGGATAAAGCATGATAGTTTTAAACACATTAAGCACATCTGATTGATTCTGCTTCAGTTTTTTAGATTTTACATTAGATGAAATCCTTTTCCGTTTCACACTCACAAGAGGTACACGGGAGTGTTGGGTGCGTATATGCTGTTTCAGCTCATAATTTCGTCCAAACATTTTATCACATTCACGGCAAGAGAATTTTGAACTTTCATGTGATCTTATATGTTGTGTCAAATTGTCTTTTCGTGTAAAAACTTGATCACATTTGTTGCACTTGAATGTAGATCTTTCATTATGAATCTCAGAGTGTCTTCTCAACTTGGATCTGCGGCTAAAAGACTTCAGGCATACTTCACATGTGAAAAACTTTTCATCTGAATGTATCTTCAAATGCTGATTCAGGTTAGAAATAGTTGAAAATGTCTTATTACAACTAAGTAAAATTCTTCTTCACAGGCACAGAACTTTCCAAAGGCATGGCTTCATCCAAAGGCATAACAGCATCCATAATAGATTAATAAGAAGAACGATTTAACTCCTAACGGAAAACGATCTCCACGAATAAATTACTGGAAAAGCAGAGAGCACTGAAATACACGTCTGATCGCTAGTAGAACAAATCATCAAATGATGCAGATCAAAAATTTCACCGCTATTTATACTCCTCAGATGCCCACCCCAAGGCAGCCTAAACCTACCGACACTTTCCACATCAACAAACACAAATTGTTTTACCATCAAATCGGTTCTAAGAGTCGTGATTCGTTCGAAACATCGTATCTGGTTTGCAACCACCGATCGCTCAATGATTTCCGAAGCCAATCGATATTCTTAACATCGACCAGTGATTGGTTCTTGAACCCATTCATTAAAGCTAAATTAAAATCAAGGTTCTAAAAGACAATCATCATCCAGTCATTGCTTCTCAAACTCAAGTATCATCAAAGTAGCAAGTCAAGACTGATTATCTTGGAATCTACAAATTAAAAATTATTTTAATTTAGGAAATCCATTTCATTAAAAAATTATCTTCATTTAACAACAGATTTGTTCTAATTTCCTCTCACGGCTTGGTGAGAACCAGATGAAAGATTGAGAAGGACGTCAACTAGACAAAAAAAAAACTTAACGACAACAAACATTTAAATACGCAACATTCATTAAAACATTTAAAAAAAGACTAATTTTATAAATTATCATGTACAACTACTCGCTAAAAATATTATTATTAAAAAAGTCTCTATCAAAATCATGTTTGCATAATTAAAAACGAGCGATTAAAAAGAAAATGTTCAATCCCCTTCAGAAGATTACTTTCAAAATCATCGAACCCAAATACATTCTAGCAAGTTCCAACAACTTCATACAAGCAACAAAACTGCTGACTAAGCTCACTAATAACAAATCACATGACTGCTAACCGCCAATCACAGATGCGAATGATAACATCTTATGACAATACCTCTACACAGCGTAATATCCTACCCCTGTGAACAGGGAGCATGTCGAAACATGTACCGTCTTGCTGGCGCCAGATGATTGACAGGTGGGTGGGGGAATGCAAGGAATGCAGACACAGTAGTGCCCACCTGCTCCTGACAGAGGTCATGTGATCTGCTTAGCCAATCAAAAGCGTGTAGGGGGCGCTCCCGTCGCCTTCGTGCATGATGTCATAACCGGTTTTATGCTGAATCATACGCCATTTCTTCGGAGGTTGTGGATGGGAACGGACGTACAAAGACGATGCTCTGCGGTAAGTAGTTTTTAAATGTCTAGGTTAAGGATTGTTTTAAGAAACTTTGCTTTTGCATGTTATTTCAAACTACATTTTCAAATAACAAGTGTCTTTAATCACTTTTTAGAAGAATAAGTTTAACTTTCTCATTAAAAAATACTACCGCAAAACTTTTAAGGGATGTCTTTTAAAGACTATCTTGTTATTTCAAGTTCAAATTCAATAAAAAAATTTTAAAATAATGATTATATTCTAATATATGAGCTAATCTCTAATTAAGGAATCTCTCTTCCACAACAAAAAATCTACTTCAAATTTCAAAGCCTAGCTAAAAAATACAATCATCACGTTAAAGAACTCAGTGAAAATCTCTCTATTCTAAAAAAAAGTAACTACCGCTGTCACCGCCGCCGCCGCCGCCGGTTTTGAATTTTTTGTGACCGGAGGTCTTTCTTCGTTAATATTAAGAAAAATAATGCATACAAAAATATGAAAATCGGTAATGTTATACAGAAATGTTTGATAAACACGCTGATGCAGACAGTTTTCAAATCGAAGAATTATTTTAAGAGATATTTAATGCTAAAGTTGGACAAAATCGTTCCACTAAAAAAGTTTTATAGTAGCAAAAACTATACATCGGAAATTAATAATTTTTAGTTCATTTTATACGTTATAATTTCACGGTGTGCAGAATTGATTTATTTTTTTAATTTGACTCATTTTTCGAGGTTTTATATCTATTTTAAATTCAAATTTTCAGCATTTCGAGAGATATTTTTTACAGATTTTAGAAAGTGATATTAATTTAAACTGTTGCCAACTGTATAAACATGCGAAACAATAATGTTTGCTTAAAAAATATATATATATATTTATACGTGTAATAAATTAAAAATTTATTTACACGTGACTATTATAAACAGAAAAAAACATTTGGAATTAGAATTAAATAATTATGTACAAAAGCAGGAACTTATTAAAAATTACGTCATAAAAACTATAATTACACGTGAATTTTAAGAGAGAAAAGAATTTGTAAAATAATAAATTTATTAACATGCGTTAGAAGTCTTAATTAGGAGAAATTACGTCATATTTACATCACATTACAGTTATTACATAAAATGAACACAAAATAATATTGCAAAACGGTTTAAATTTACAAATTGCGCTAGACATTTATTTGATATTTTGAGAGGATATTTTTCAACTATTTTTCTTAGGAAAGCGCAAATAATATTTTATTTCTAACACAAGTAATTTCACGTGAATATTAAAAAGAGAAAGAATAGTTTGGTCAAAATTACATCAGATTAAAAACGATTAATTTAAAATGTCTCATTTAAAAGAACTTTCTTTTCTCTTTGTTAAAAAATACCGGGAGACAAAGATTCTGTTTACTTAATTCCTTTTATATTAGCTTATTTTGAAATGTTGTTACACGTGTCTACGTCATCAAGTTATTTTTATTTCGACGTTTTATTTGTATTTTTATTAATGTTGTACTAATTTATTTGTTCTTTCGTTATTTAAAATAAAAATTATGTCAATTTGTATAATTTGGCGAGTGGTTTGGCGATTTATATAATTTGGCGAAATTAGTCGACGGGATAATCAAGTGGTACTGCAGCGGATTTGGCGTTAAAATTTCCCCAATCAAAGAGAAATGAATAGAAATCCGTTTATAGGGAGATCGCCACTGTTTTTTAAATTATAATTCAATCTTTCGAAATCTTTTTAAAGGCGATCACATTAGCGTGCATTTAGAGCCTGCGGTGTCTGGACGGGGGTTGGCGAGCGTAGCTCGTAGGGGGCCGAGCCCCCTAGTTATATAAAACTTAAAACAAGCTCTTGAAATATAATATTAATTGTTGTTAACTCAAAAATCTTATATCAACAAAAATGAACCATCATAAATTTAATAAATGAATCTTTCACTTAAAATAGTTACTTCAATTTTAAGTTTATTTTAGAAAATACAATCATCTTGCAGAAAACACGTCGCGAATTAAATACAACTGTTTAAACAGACTTATCAGGAAATAAAATATTAATTGTTATTAACTCATTTAAAAACCAAATCTTATGTCAACGAAAGAAATCTAATAATTAATTATTCTCTAATTAATATAAATAATTTAATCTCTAACATAAAAGTATCTACAATTTCAAAAATAATCTTAAAAAAATACAATCATCACATAGGCGTAACCAGGGGGGGTGCCCTGGGTGCCCGGGCACCCCCCCCCCGTTTCCGCAGACTCGAGCACAGTTATTTAAAAAAAATCGAAATCTACAAAAGAAAAAAAAAGAAGTGAAAGCAGAGTTCAATTAGTTCAGAAAACTAAACGGCTAAGTTTTGAAATGTGATAAAAAAAGAAACCCACGTTCTTTTTTTCTTTCTTTCTTTTTTTTTTAAAGAAAATTATGTTGTTTATCTTTTTTAAAACTAGAATATTTGCAAGAATCTGTATTAGTCATAGTAATTCAAAAAGGTGGCTTTATAATCCCACTTTGACGTCCTTTGTCTGTGGGAGATGTTTTTAACGCAGTTATTTCTATTGCATGTTTCTGCAATTTCATGAGAAATTAACGCGGACGCGGTTCTTGACGAGGAGGGGGCGTGGCAAGTGGGCGTGGCGACAGCCGTCAGGCTGTCACCAATTTGATTGACAGGTGAGATAGGATTATCTCACCTGTCAATCATTCGACTCCGCCCACCTGTCACTCATCCTTGCTCCCTGCTCTTGGCTCCTGGTGGGGCAGAACCGGCTTTTTCCTTCTACTAATGCATACCCCCTATTTTCGCCCCATTTTATTTTTAAAACTTTAAATATTATTTTGCTTCGGTTTTTTTCTTTCAGAGGCGCCATCTATCGAGATTTTTGCTGACTTTGGGTTAAAAAGAAGCATCTTTCGACTCTCCCACGACGGGGTTCGATCCTGCTATCTTCTGGACAGGACTCCAGCGTGCTAGCCACTATACGAGATGGGACTTAGGCTAGTTTGAGTTGAGGGCGGAGTAGTGAGTTTTTGCGCACTCTGTTTGTTTGAAGTACAAGTGTAATGTCTGTGTTTTAACAAGATAAATGTATTTTTTAGATAGACTTTTTAATTTGAAGTAGGTATTTTCAATGTAGCCGATTGAGTTAATCTTATTAATTGTAGAATGGTTAATTTTTAGATTTTGCTGATGTAAGATTAATTTTATTAATGAGTAAATAACAATTAATATATGTATATATATATATATATATATACATATATTTTTAATGATTTTGTTTTAACAGTTTCATTTAATTTTTGACGTGTACTTTGATAAGATGATTGTATTTTTTTAAGATAATTTTGAAATTGTTGATACTTTTATGTTAGAGATTAAATTATTTATATTAATTAGAGAATAATTAATTATTAGATTTCTTTCGTTGACATAAGATTTGGTTTTTAAATGAGTTATTAACAATTAATATTTTATTTCCTGATGAGTCTGTTTAAACAGTTGTGTTTAATTCGCGACGTGTTTTTTGCAAGATGATTGTATTTTCTAAAATAAACTTAAAAAATTGAAGTAGCTATTTTAAGTGAAAGATTGATTTATTAAATTTATGATGGTTCATTTTTGTTGATATAAGATTTTTGAGTTAACAACAATTAATATTATATTTCAAATAGAGCTTGTTTTAAGTTTTATATAATTTTCGCCGAGTTCTTTAACGTGATGGATGATTGTATTTTTTTAAGATTATTTTTGAAATTGTAGATACTTTTATGTTAGAGATTAAATTATTTATATTAATTAGAGAATAATTAATTATTAGATTTCTTTCGTTGACATAAGATTTGGTTTTTAAATGAGTTAATAACAATTAATATTTTATTTCCTGATAAGTCTGTTTAAACAGTTGTATTTAATTCGCGACGTGTTTTCTGCAAGATGATTGTATTTTCTAAAATAAACTTAAAATTGAAGTAACTATTTTAAGTGAAAGATTCATTTATTAAATTTATGATGGTTCATTTTTGTTGATATAAGATTTTTGAGTTAACAACAATTAATATTATATTTCAAGAGCTTGTTTTAAGTTTTATATAATTTTCACTGAGTTCTTTAACGTGATGATTGTATTTTTTAGCTAGGCTTTGAAATTTGAAGTAGATTTTTTGTTGTGGAAGAGAGATTCCTTAATTAGAGATTAGCTCATATATTAGAATATAATCATTATTTTAAAATTTTTTTATTGAATTTGAACTTGAATTAACAAGATAGTCTTTAAAAGACATCCCTTAAAAGTTTTGCGGTAGTATTTTTTAATGAGAAAGTTAAACTTATTCTTCTAAAAAGTGATTAAAGACACTTGTTATTTGAAAATGTAGTTTGAAATAACATGCAAAAGCAAAGTTTCTTAAAACAATCCTTAACCTAGACATTTAAAAACTACTTACCGCAGAGCATCGTCTTTGTACGTCCGTTCCCATCCACAGCCTCCGAAGAAATGGCGTATGATTCAGCATAAAACCGGTTATGACATCATGCACGAAGGCGACGGGAGCGCCCCCTACACGCTTTTGATTGGCTAAGCAGATCACATGACCTGTGTCAGGAGCAGGTGGGCACTACTGTGTCTGCATTCCTTGCATTCCCCCACCCACCTGTCAATCATCTGGCGCCAGCAAGACGGTACATGTTTCGACATGCTCCCTGTTCACAGGGGTAGGATATTACGCTGTGTAGAGGTATTGTCATAAGATGTTATCATTCGCATCTGTGATTGGCGGTTAGCAGTCATGTGATTTGTTATTAGTGAGCTTAGTCAGCAGTTTTGTTGCTTGTATGAAGTTGTTGGAACTTGCTAGAATGTATTTGGGTTCGATGATTTTGAAAGTAATCTTCTGAAGGGGATTGAACATTTTCTTTTTAATCGCTCGTTTTTAATTATGCAAACATGATTTTGATAGAGACTTTTTTAATAATAATATTTTTAGCGAGTAGTTGTACATGATAATTTATAAAATTAGTCTTTTTTTAAATGTTTTAATGAATGTTGCGTATTTAAATGTTTGTTGTCGTTAAGTTTTTTTTTTGTCTAGTTGACGTCCTTCTCAATCTTTCATCTGGTTCTCACCAAGCCGTGAGAGGAAATTAGAACAAATCTGTTGTTAAATGAAGATAATTTTTTAATGAAATGGATTTCCTAAATTAAAATAATTTTTAATTTGTAGATTCCAAGATAATCAGTCTTGACTTGCTACTTTGATGATACTTGAGTTTGAGAAGCAATGACTGGATGATGATTGTCTTTTAGAACCTTGATTTTAATTTAGCTTTAATGAATGGGTTCAAGAACCAATCACTGGTCGATGTTAAGAATATCGATTGGCTTCGGAAATCATTGAGCGATCGGTGGTTGCAAACCAGATACGATGTTTCGAACGAATCACGACTCTTAGAACCGATTTGATGGTAAAACAATTTGTGTTTGTTGATGTGGAAAGTGTCGGTAGGTTTAGGCTGCCTTGGGGTGGGCATCTGAGGAGTATAAATAGCGGTGAAATTTTTGATCTGCATCATTTGATGATTTGTTCTACTAGCGATCAGACGTGTATTTCAGTGCTCTCTGCTTTTCCAGTAATTTATTCGTGGAGATCGTTTTCCGTTAGGAGTTAAATCGTTCTTCTTATTAATCTATTATGGATGCTGTTATGCCTTTGGATGAAGCCATGCCTTTGGAAAGTTCTGTGCCTGTGAAGAAGAATTTTACTTAGTTGTAATAAGACATTTTCAACTATTTCTAACCTGAATCAGCATTTGAAGATACATTCAGATGAAAAGTTTTTCACATGTGAAGTATGCCTGAAGTCTTTTAGCCGCAGATCCAAGTTGAGAAGACACTCTGAGATTCATAATGAAAGATCTACATTCAAGTGCAACAAATGTGATCAAGTTTTTACACGAAAAGACAATTTGACACAACATATAAGATCACATGAAAGTTCAAAATTCTCTTGCCGTGAATGTGATAAAATGTTTGGACGAAATTATGAGCTGAAACAGCATATACGCACCCAACACTCCCGTGTACCTCTTGTGAGTGTGAAACGGAAAAGGATTTCATCTAATGTAAAATCTAAAAAACTGAAGCAGAATCAATCAGATGTGCTTAATGTGTTTAAAACTATCATGCTTTATCCTGATGAACGTGAAGAAAGTGATTTAACTGTGTTTCATACCCACTTACAAGCTGAAATTCAAGAACGTTTAACAGAGGAGGTTCAGACTAAAGGTGCCATTAAATGGTATATGGTGGAAAAAATAGTACTTGAACGTATGACTGATAACGAGGAGATGGAAGAGATTCAATCTTATTTTCGATGCCAATGCTTTACAGAACTTACTGAAGAAACTATTACACAACATATTGAAGAAGGATTCTCTAAAATATTAAAATCCTTTGAAGAATTTGTGCAAAGAGGTTCCGGGTGGAAGCTTAGAAACATTCAACATTTAGAACTCAAGATTGCTAAATATCATCCTCTTGCTGCAAGTTCATATATTGCTTTACCTAAGAAATTGAATGATAAAAAAGCAGTGTTGAATATTCAAAACGAAGATAACAAGTGCTTAGTGTGGTGTCTTTTGGCATTTAAGCTGAACTTACATTGTTCAAAAAATCCTGAACGTGTTTCTCATTATATCCCTTATGAGAGTGATATCCAGCTTGGTAATGTTGAATGCCCTGTTACCCTTCAGAAGGTCCCTATTATCGAACAGCTCAACAATTTACGGATTAATGTGTTTGGATATGAAGAGGATGAAGTTTGTCCACTGTATATATCTGAGAAACAAAATCTTGATGTTATCAACTTATTATTAGTTAGTGATGGTGAAAAGCAACACTATTGCTTAATTAGAAGCTTTTCAAGACTTTTAGGGGATCTGACACATCATCGAGCTGCTGCCTACTATTGTTATCGATGTTTACACCGGTTTTCAAGTCAAGACCTATTGGATAAGCATATTAAATATTGTTCTCGACATGTTGCACAAAGGATACTCTTACCAGAAGAAGGCGAGAATATATTATCTTTCACTGGAATACATCTACAGCATCCCATACCATATGTTGTGTATGCTGACTTTGAGAGTCTTCTTATACCTATTGCGCCGACTGCATCCTCTACCACACCATCCTATACTGAAAAAACAACTTATCATTTTCCATGTGGGTATGCTTATGTTGTTGTTGGACCTAATGGGAGATGTGTGTGGAAAGCGAAAGTTTATCGTGGCAAAGACTGTGTAGACCATTTTTTAAAACAGATGCTGAAGATTGAAGATGTATTAGGACGAAAGTTATTAAATATCGAACCTATGAAGCTTTCACCTGCACAAGAAAAAGCTTTTCAGGAAGCGGAATTTTGTTTTATTTGTAAGCAAGCATTATGTGAAGAACGTGTTCGTGACCATGACCACGTGACGGGTGCATACAGAGGAGCTGCCCATGCAAGCTGCAATCTAAACTACAAACAATGTAAAACGATTCCTGTTATATTCCATAATCTAAAAAACTATGATGGGCATCATCTAATGAGTAAGATTGGTAAATTTAAAGATCATGAAATTGATGTGATTGCTTCCTCTATGGAAAATTATATAACCTTCAAGTTAAGAAAGCCAACAAGTCCTATACAGATGATCTTTTTAGATTCATTCCAGTTTTTGACTCACTCCTTAGAAAAGCTTGTTAGAAACCTTAATCCTGAGCAATTCATCATACTTGAAGAAAATTTCCCTGAAAATACTAATTTGCATATGCTTACAAGAAAAGGGGTATACCCTTATGACTACTTCACCTCTTTTGAAAAGTTCGATGAAAAGGAACTACCCCCGCCTGCAGCATTTTATAACAGTCTCACAGATGAAGCTATTAAAGATGAAGACTATCAACATGCCTTGAACGTGTGGAAAACCTTTGATATTCGGAATCTAGGTGAATATCACGATCTGTATGTAAAAACAGATATTTTATTACTAGCTGATGTTTTCCAAAATTTTCGTAAACTGTGCCAACAGTATTATGATATCGATCCTTGCCATTTATATACAGGACCTTCGCTCGCATGGCAAGCATCCTTGAAAATGTGTGAAACACCTCTAGAATTGTTAACGGACATTGATATGTTGTTAATGATTGAAAATGGAATACGTGGTGGTATCAGTATGATTAGTCATAGACACGCCTTAGCGAACATCCCCAATACGCCCGATTTTAGGGAAAATGAAGCACCCAGCTTCATCATGGATTGGGATGCGAACAATCTTTATGGATGGGCTATGTCCCAATATCTACCATACGGAGGGTTTCAATGGTGTGTGACAAGTCATATTACAGAAGAGTGGATTCTTTCTCTATCTGATGATTCTGAAATTGGATATATTTTAGAGGTGGACCTTAAATACCCTAAGAAGCTTCATAAATTTCATAACGAATATCCGCTGGCCCCGGAACGCCTGACTGTGAATGAAGAGATGTTTTCACCTACTGCGAAGAGGATGCTTGGAAATAAAAAATTTAAAGGCATTCCTAAACTTATCCCAAATCTTCAAGATAAGCAGAATTATGTCACTCATTACCGAAATCTGAAATATTATTTGCAACTTGGATTAAAACTGACAGCTGTGCATAAAGCTCTTCAATTCAAACAGACACCCTGGCTGAAGAGCTATATTAATTTTAATACAGAGAAAAGAAAGAAAGCAAAATCCTCTTCTGAAAAAGAGTTTTTTAAATTAATGAACAACTCTGTATTCGGAAAAACCATGGAAAATTTAAGAAAGAGGCGGAATATTGTGCTTTGCAATAATGAAAAAAGAGCAAAGAAATTGGTTGCCTCGCCGACATTCAAAGCATTCAAAACATATAACGAAGACCTGAGTGCCGTAGAAAGGCTTAAAACTACTATTTTGATGAATCGTCCTCTCTATGTAGGTTTCTGCATTTTGGAGCTTTCGAAGCTCTTAATGTATGATTTTCACTATAATTTTATAAAGAAAACATTTAAAGATGATGCAAAGCTATTATTCACAGATACGGACTCACTGTGCTACCATATTAAAACAAAAAATATTTTTGATGTTATGGAACATAATGCAGGGCTATTTGATTTCTCAGACTATCCAAAGCATCATTCACTCTACTCAGATATCAATAAGAAGGTGATTGGCAAGTTCAAGGATGAGCTCAATGGAGATTTAGCCCTTGAGTTCGTTGGTCTAAAATCCAAAATGTACTCCCTGAAATCTTCGAGTGAAGAAAAGAAGCGGGCGAAGGGTGTGTCTACACATGTTGTTCGACTGAAAATCAAGCATCAAGATTATTTAGAATGCCTACAACAGGTGAAAACTAGCATGGAGAAGCAGACAAGGATCGCTCAAGATAACCATCACCTATATACATTAATACAGAATAAAATTAGCTTAAATCCTTTTGATGATAAGCGTTACTTGCTAGATGATGGAATATCAAGTTTTGCCTATGGACATTATAAAATTAATCAAGATTGTATCAGTGATGAAAATTGTTAATATGATGTAGAATTATCAAGAAAATGTTTTTATGTAAATATATTTTTTGTAAATATACTTTCTGTAAATTGCTTTGTTAAAATAAAAAAATATTGATTTTTTATATGAGTGCTTATTTATAACTTCTACACAAACCTTCCTAACATATTGTTAGATATGTGTAACACGTATATTCAAACATATACACAGATATACATATACACATATACAATATATATATATATATATATATGTATATAGCTATGCTCATTGTAAATAATTTTGCTTAATGTATAGTTTTTCTAATCTTCCAGAATTTTTTTAAAACATATTTAAAACTTTTTTTTTTTAATTTTGTAAAACTTTTTTATTCTTTCAGAATTTTTTAAAAACATATTTAAATTTTTTTGTAAAACTATTTTTTTTTCATTTGTTAAAACTTTTTGTAAAACTTTTTTTTAAATTTGTTAAAACTTTTTTTTTTTGCTAAAACTTTTTTTAATTTGTTAAAAATTTTTAAATTTATTAAAAGTTTTTTTTTTTTTTTTTACTTTGTTAAACCTTTGTCAAACTTTTTTTTTATTATTATTCTTATTATCTGTGTAAAACTTTTTGCAATTTTTTTTTAAACTAGTAAACTTTATACATATATACTTTTACACAAGAACCTATATATAAGCATTTAACTTTATGGATATAGATATGTGTAGACACGGATAAGTGCTTTTAATTAAACATTTTTATCTTAATACACAATTTTTTAAATATGCTTAGATTCATTCAAACATATAGAATGGGATATATATAGTTATATATACCTTATAACACATATACTTCCTTAGACATGTATTTTTGAACACTTATTCTTAATAGCGTGGAAAACATGTATATTTATTAAAAAACGTATTCATGTACACGCATCTTTCAAGAAAATTTCAAAGAATACAACAAAATGAGATAAAATAAACAAGTGTTTCTGAACGGAACCGCTTTGACACTTTAATTCTTGATATATATACCATTCTAGCAAACTGCTAGACTGAACAGCAACATGAGATATTAATAACTGTTGTGATCATGAGAAATGTGAGTCTGATCAACGACCGCACACTGATCGCAGATTGCCCATTGCCCCTGTGGCCGGTGAACCCCCACTTTCCTACTACTATTGCATGCTTTATAATTTTCTCTCCCGATTTGCTATCATGACTAATAATTAAACACATTGAAGTTCATAGCAATAAATAAAAAGAGTGTCATTTGAGCCGATACAGACCAAATCAACGGCTAATGTTGAAAATTTCAGAAGGAAGAAACGAGATTTCTAATGTGCGCACTATTTCTGATGTACGAACAAGAAAATTTTACTTAAAGTCAACCTGAAACTATAATCCTTTGTGGAATGGGTTATACCTCACCCTGAATCCGAAATTTCTATATCCAGTCAACCCAAAACTTGACCGGAAGTAGCCAAAAAATTAGTTGATCCACAATCTAACAAATTAATTTTCATCAACCTGCCACCTGAGTTTAACACCTGTCAAACTTGAATCCAAAACCTACCTGAACACAAAAGGAAAAGTAAATTAATCCATATTGTTATGCAATTATGGAGTAGTAGTCTACAATTATATCTCTCATATCAATTTTATCTTTTAAGTGGAAAATTCAACACACACATATATATATTAATGATTGCCTATTTAATATTAATTTATCATTTACATATTCACCTCTACTTGCATTCTTTCTACTTACTTTTTTAATTAATACTATACCTTTATCTATTCAATATTTTTAAAAAGTTATTACCCACATTTACCTTTCAATATATTTTTAAACAATAAACTATATTAACTTTCTTATATTATTTATTGTTTACTACCATATTATCTATCTTTAGTCCTCATATCTATTTAAGTCTTAAATTTACAAAAGCTTCATTGTATGTAATTTATTTTCAGCTCATTGCTATTCTTTTTAAAGATAGATGATTGCTCTAGCTTTTGCTTTTTTTTTAAATTTAAGGTTAGATAGCAGCACCAACCCCTTTTGTTTACTTTTTGATTATTATTTTGCTTTGTCTGCCAAAGCTACCTCATTGGCCTGGCAAGTTTCACATTTTTATATCTTTCTTCATCCTTAGCAAAGTTTCTGCCCTGGTGAATTGTATTGATTACTTTTAAAGTTTTTATCTATTACATATGAACCATAATTTATTTTTTGGATCTCTTATTATTTTCCCTTTTCTAGGGATTTGTTGATATGTTATAAGGTGCTTAATATTATCCTTTTAGGTTTAATGATGACAATATTCGAGATTCTTATGAAGCTCCGCTGGCGAATCCATAAGATATTTATAGTTTCTCTTTTTTCATTTTATTGTGTTTAATTTTTATACCATCTTTTTCTTTGAGTTTCACACAAATGATTTCATTTTAATAATAAATATACTTATTAATATCTAAATACAGTTTTTCATCTGAAAGAATATTTTGTAGTTTTTTTTAGGTATCGGGTTAATTAAAACCTGACACTCAAGTGTCAAATTATAACCTTAAATCAACCCAAACAAACAATTAACTCCACCTGAACAACAAATAATCAACTCCACCTGAACAACAAATAATCAACTCCACCTGAACAACAAATAATCAACTCCACCTGAATCAGACAGCAGTGAAAAAAAAAAAAAAAAAAAAAAAAAGGTACAATGTGATTCAAAGTAAAGCATGGGTTGGGTCGGTTTGGCTTTGGATAAAATTGGTTACCCGACCTGATGCACGACTTTACAAGCAAATCAAAATATTTCCCCTAATGACAATTAAATTTTGACCCCAATGAGGGAGGGGGGGGGGTATGCTTGCATTCTTGTTGCAAATAACTCTTATCAAGAATAGGAAAAAGTGATTTATAAAATTATTGAGGAAATTCCTGAGAGTGAAATGAATCTTTATGGAAATTATTTACCTCATCGACCAGTGCTAAAAAAGCACTCCCAATAGTACTCCCATTCATCCAGTACTTGATGCACCAACAGGAATACAGAACCATCCATCGTTGAATTGGTGTTTACAATGGGGTACAATGCTACAATGCTAATTAATAAAACAAGACTTTTACTAAACTTAAATTACCAATACATCATTTTATTAAATACGTGCAATTCACATAGATTTTAGCTAAAATAGAAACTTATTGTTATCACTGTTAAATGCACTTTTTATTTTAAAAAAAATTATTTCAATACAAAACTGTAAGAATTTTTATTTTATCCTTTTAAATGCATAGGGGAGGTAGGGGTAATTTGTAACAGATAAAAAAAAAAATTGACCATGCTAATTATGAAGTCTGACTAATATTCTACATGCACAACTTTTTTGGAGTGAAAATGTATTTCCTGTAGAAATAGGGGTGCAAAACCTGTTTAAGAGAAGAGCCACTTACAAAAATATCTGGGTTGTCGAGGGCCACATCGGTAACACCAAGAAAATTTTATTTTCGGGAAGTGGTGTGTGTGTGTGTGTGGGGGGCATGTAGCCTATAATCAGATAAAATCATGGTTTCAGAGAGGGGCAGTTTTACACCTCTAGGTTCCCCATACCCAATTCAGTTGGCAAGTATACTTCAACAGTTTACTTTTGTATACAGTAGAGTGCCGATTATCCAAACTCCAATTAACCGAACTTCCAATTATCCGAACAGCCTATTTCATTCAAAAAAGTTTTTTAACCGAACTTCCAATTATCCAAACAGCCTATTTCTCCCAATTTTTTTTCCAAATCGAACTCTCAATTATCCATTGGCTTGGAATAAAATTTTAAATAAAGAAAAAACTGATAGTGGATCAGAAAATGAGGAATGCAAAACAATAAAGGAGATGGGGTTTTAGTATAGTCAGAAACGCTCCTTAAATTGTCTGTCCATTTATCCGAACTAGGATCGGTCCCAACCTGTTCGGATAATCGGCGCTCTACTGTATTGTATATAACAGAGATAGAGCAAGGATTATTTTCAAGGAGTGAAAATACTCCTTTACTTTATTCAGGGAAGTAAATTTTGCTTTATTAAGAGTGCTAAAAAATAAACATATGCATGAAAGTGGCTAGTGCTGAAAAAAATGTGAACTTTATGAACGTAGGGGGTTGGAGGAGAAATGTGTATTATTGTAAATTGTACTTCTTAACATATTCAATCACAAATTGTGAATATCGAAAAGTATGTTAGTAATATAAGTTAAATTAGAGGTTCAAAACTTTTATAAGAGAAGGGCCAGTCCCAAAAATGACTGGGTTATTGCGAATCAACATTTGTAGTGTAGACAAAATTTGATTTTGGGGAAACCTTTGGGGGTATTTTTCCATGCCTGATAGACAAAATTCGTAATTTTCCGGCATCCAATCAAAGAAATTCGCGATTCTTAACCAACTCTGACGAAATTTCGATTTTTCCGGCGCTAAATTGACGAAATTCGCGATTTTTTCTCGCGACAAATTGACAAAACTCGCGATTTTTCCGTAGCCGATCAACGAAATTCGCGATTGTTAACCAACTGACAAAGTTTGCATTTTTTTCCCGTGGCAAATTGACGAAATTCGACATTTTTTTTCGTGACAAAGCGACTAAACTCGCGATTTGCCCGCAGTCGATGAACAAAATTTGAGATTTTTTTCCGTGCTTGATCGACAAATTTGGGATTTTTTAGTGACCGATTAACAAAATTTGCGCTTTTTTCCGCGTTCGATCAACAAAATTCGTGATTTTTCATCACCCGATCAACAAAATTCGCAATTCTTAACTGACTGAAACGAAATTTACAATTTTTTTACCGCGGTAAATTGACGAAATTCGCGATTTTTTTCTCGCGATAAAGTGACGAAATTCGAAATTTTTTCGCAATTTATCAACGAAATTCGAAAATTTTCTGCGGCTGATCGACAAAATTCGCCGTTTTACCTTACTCGATCAACGAAATTCGCGATTTTTCCGTGCCGAATCAATGAAATTTGCGAAATTCGCGATTTTTCAGCAGTCGATCAACGAAATTTGTAATCTTTCTGCAGTCGATCAACGGAATTTGCAATTTTTCTGCACCTCATCGACAAAATTCGATGATCAACGAAATTCGAGATTTTCCCGTTTCCGATAGACAAAACTCGCGATTTTCTGCGCCCAATCGAAAAAACTCGGGATTTTTTCGCACCCGATCGACGAAACTCGCGATTTTTCCATGCCTCAGCAACGAAATTCGATTTTTCCGCACCAAATCGGCGAAATTCGAGGAATTTTTCGACTAGCGACTGACGAGATTCTCAACTTTGGAATTTCCTATGTTGATATCTATTGCACCGGCCGGCCGATTAACCAAATTCACAATTTTTAACTGACTGACGAAATTTGCAATTTTTTTTCCAAATAGATGAAATTCGCGTTTTTTCCTGCAACCTATGGACAAAAATCAAGATTTTTCCGCTTATGATTGACGAAATTCACGGCCAACAAGTTAACCCATTGCGGGCCACAGATTGTGCATTCCTACTGTAGAAGTAATCACTGTTTTCCCAGAACACAAAGAAAAACGTTGTCCGTCAAAGCGAGGTTTTAGTTAAAAAGGTCCTGTGTAGAAAATTGTAGGAATATTAAAATATAGCTACAGATTTAAATTTAGAAAAAGGTTGTTTTTAAGAGGAAATGGTTACGTTTTGCAACAGACAAAGCATGTTAATAATCTGCACGATTCTAATTACCCCCAGAAACAATATTTTCGGGGTAAATAGGATCAGAGAACTTTTGGGTTAAGTGTAAATTGGGATTGCAAGTTTTATTTTCCATTTAAATCAAATTGTGGTTTAGAATACATTTTTTAATCTTTCAGATCCTGTGAAATACCCTTAGTTTGGTTTACATTAGTGCACATTTTGTGTTAGCAAAACATTTATTTTACAATTTTATTTTGCATTTATTTCAAAATTTAGCCTTGACTGCATGTGTTAGGCCTAACTATGCCTCAATACTTTCAATGTAAATAAAATTTTCCTCCTTCACAGCATATGAGCTTTGGCTGATCCTTTTCTCTCCGATGCTTGCATTTCATGTTATTTTGAAAAAAAAAAAATGATTTTTTTTAAAAACTTGCCGGATGTAAAATATATGAATATTGAAAATCCCTTAAAAAAAGGTTTTTTCCAACATACTTATCTTTCCAATACTGTATATCTGAGAAAAACTATGTAAAACCAAAAATATCTTGCTGTAAAGCCTACACAGAGATCTTTTAATCCCATTTACTCATGACTGTGTATCTTGTAAGGCATGAGAGAAAATACCTCTTTGGTCCCAATTACCCCATGAAATGGGGTAATTGAGACCAGAGAGGTTTTTTTGAAAAAGACACTTGTACCAGGTAATATGGTACATTGAAAACAATTCTTTACACATTTTAAGAGACAATTACATACTGAGTAAAATTATACATAACAATAGTATGTAGTCCACTTCATTCTCTGGCAATTGTCAAAAAGTGATCTTAATTACCCCCTACATGTCAAATTGATTTTCTTTAAGTCAAAATGGTATGTTATTTCGACTAAAATATTTTTGAATTTCATCAATTGAAGTCATGAAATTAGGTGTGATTTTTTAAAAACTATTTTTTTAAATGTTCGTTCCGATAACCTTGTACCTGGATTCATGTTTGCATTCTGCTTTTCATGATAGTAGGGCTTTTCGTAAAATTTCCCAAGGGTATTGCTTGCCATTCTTCTTTCACTACCTTTCCAGTATCCATCAATCGGAATGGGTTTGCACTTTGAAGAGGTCTTTTCAGCTGACCAAAGGTACAATAACCCATAGGCAAAATGTCAGGTGACTTTGGACGAATACGTGAAAAGGTATATATCCTATACCTGTGTAAGTTTTTGTTTTTTGGAGGAATGCAATTGTAGTTTTGAAGATGAATGGTAGATTTGTCTTGATGCAGTTTCACTCTCTGAAAGTTGTTGGGATAAAATGGAATCCATTCTTGTAAGTTTTGGATGCAACACATACATTGTTCTGATAGCATGAGTTGATTTTAACATTTTTTTCACTGTTCTTATGTTTCAGTGCAGGATGTAGAAGCCCCTGTCAATTGGTAGATTATCCTGCACTGCGGAACCTGTTCTTATGTTTATTTTTTCATTGTAAAAGAAACCCGCGACAATCACAAAGCCATTACTGAAACTTTTTCCATATACAGGGTGCAATATGTTATCTATCGCCGACCTTTAATTTCTCAACCGTTGGCCGTAGACATATAGTTCCAATTACAAAAACGTTTCAAGTGAGCTAAATATTCATGTCGTGGCATTATTTAAAGTAAAAAATCAATTTTATAAAAATTACGAAATATAACTTTTTATACGGTCCCCCAGTCCCTATAGTTACATTTAGTAAAAGTTTACACACATCATAACAGATATGACACAAAAAGTTTGACATCTGTACTCCAAAAATTGACACAGTTATACAATTTCAAAGTTTGAGATTTTTGCACATGATTTTGTCTTTCATTGAAGAATCAGTTAAAAGATGAATTAAAGTAATTCGAGATCAAAGTCAGGGTGCAATGTGCTTTATACGACGAAACCACCTTTAGCCGGTATTGCCAAATCGAGGAATCATCGAAGAGGGTTATTTCATCTAAAAATTTGAGCTTTTTATGGGTCGAACAATATTCATACGTCAAAGTAGGTAGAATCAACAACAGGAAAATAAAACATACTGACTAAGGACTAGATAAATGGCAGCGGAATTGCACCCTGATTTTGATCTTGAATAACTTTCATTCATTTTTTAATTGATCCCCCAATGAAAGACAAAATCATGTGCAAAAATCTCAAACTTTGAAATTTAATAACTCTGTCAATTTTTGTATCACAGATGTCAAACTTTTTGTGTTACATAGGTTATGATATGTGTAAACTTTTACTAAATATAACTATAGGGACTGGGGGGCCGTATAAAAAGTTAGATTTCATAATTTTTATAAAATTGATTTTTTTACTTTAAATAATGCCCCAACATGAATATTTACCTCATTTGAAACGTTTTTGTAATTGGAACTATATGTCAAAGACCAACAGTTGAGAAATTAAAGGCCGGCGATAGATAACATATTGCACCCTGTATATATATACAAAGGGTGTCCTAAAAAGGACTGACTGATTTTAAAATTCAACAACTTGCAAACAATGACAGATATTTAAAAAATTCTTGAAGGAGCATTATGTACTTTATCAGGAGTTTTTTACAGCGATTCTCAAATTTTGTTCGAATTACAAACAATAGATGGCGCTGCGAGCAAATATGCACTAAATCCAGATCCGATTTTTGGAATGTCGGGACCCACTCAATACATTTTAATCTTTTTTTTTTTTTGGCATGAGAGAAGAGAAAGGCTAAAAAATCCAGCTTGAATTTAGTGCCATTTATTGTTTGCAATTTGAACTAATTCGAGAATCATGGTAAAAAAACTCCTGAGATCATACATATCCCTCCTGCAAGAATTTTTTAAATATCTGTCACCGTTTGCGAGTTATTGAATTTTAAAATCAGTCAGTCCTTTTTAGGACACCCAGTGTGTATATATATATTTATATATAATGCCCTTATACCATATGGTGATGATAAAGATTAAATTTTTTATCTCTATTATACATTTGATTAATTTGTTTTTAAATATTTAAAAACTCTAAAAAAGAGATCATTATCATTTAAGCTTACAATCATACAAATGATAATCAGATGCAGTAAATGGTATGTAAGGGCTAGAGGAGATAGGGGTGATGATGAGAAATAAACTTTCACATAGTTTTCATAGCGGTTTTCCTTTCAAGGCATATTGATAAAATCTGACTTTTAGAACTTTAAACAGCGCAAGATAATACAAGATTAAACAACAGAAATAAAATAATTTCTGTTTTATTTGATTTATTTTAAATGTTTTCCTTATTTCTTATTAGCCGACATGCCAGCCGTTGTCCAAGCATGTGGTAATAACCTTAAATATACTTAAAATCAATACTGAATGATTTATTTTTTTTTACTAACATTTTGCCAAACAAACCTAATGTTAGGGGTCCATTACCTTTGGCAAAATACATCCTCAAATTTGTATAATTTTATATTTTTTAAGGAAAACTTATCTAAATGAATTACTGCTGTTGAATGCTAGTTTCTTTTTACAAATGAAACTCGAATTTGAATCGTTTTATATATATTTTTTTAAAGAAAAAAAACCTATTCAAACAAAGTTGAGTGATTCAAGCACTCTCGAATTTGTATGACTTTATATTTTTAAATAAAAATCTATCCTAATGAACAGAGTATGGGAACGCACTGCCCTCGGCAGCATTCAACTGGCATGTTACACATGCTCTGGTCTGCAAGGGACTGGGTTTGGCCGTACCCGGCAAAATGAAGTGAATTTTCAAACAGCCAGCTGAATTAGGACAATTATTTTCAATGGGCTAGGCCGATAAAAAAATTAAGCAGCCTATCGGCCCGATATAAAATTTCAACTTTGCCAATAAAATATAAGCTATTTTCCATGAACATGACATTTGCGAGAATAAGTAAAAGTGTGCATCACGAGCCGACGCTTGTTTGACAACATCAATACAAAAATGTAACATGTCCAGCGTACAGATTGGCATAAGACAGTTTCATGGTGTCTGATCCCGGGTTTAATTTTTTAGCAGGCTTGTGCCAGGCCGAGACCAGGCTTGCATTTTTTTTTTATATAGTTGAGCAAGGTCAGAACTGGACTTAATTGTTCTCAGGATGTTTAGGGCAGGCAATATGTTTTGTAAAAATATTAATAGCAATAATGAATTTACAGAATCTTTCGAAATACACATTAAGGTGGTTCTGAAATTCATTGCTCAACAACACAAAACTTTTTGACTGATTTTTAAATGTAAAGGCATAAAATTGACAAGTCTGACTATTGAAGGCAGTTGGAATTGAATAGCGTTTTCCACTTTTTGATAAATAAATTACTTATTGAGATACAAGAGATTCTTGTCACATGACTGTAGGTTTTTCTTTTTTACTGTGCTATCGCTTCTGGAAATTCAATTCAAATTGCTAACTTTGACAGTATTTTCTCAAAGATATATTTCTTTTATCAAAAAATAGATACAGTCATTCGACTATAGTTTCTGAATAAGAACATCTGTCAATCTTATGCATTTCTGAAAGGAAATGAATTCAGAAAATGTCTTGATTTGAGAAAAACCTTAATAAATGACAGAAATATTTCACAAATCTACATTTTATTATACAGCTTCAAAAGTTGTGATGGTTTTAACCCTCCTTTTTTCCTTTTATTCTAACCTACATTAATTTTTTAATGAATCCTTATTTGAATGTTGAATTGTCTAGGACTCTAGTAATTATTAATGTTTGTATTGTGTATTTTCTGTTTTGCAAACACATCGTAATTTTAAAATATACTGTAAAATTATCCCATAAATATGTCCGAATATTCTTTAAAAAACACTTCTTTGTATGTTAAGAAAAATCTGAATTTTTTGTAGAAATTGAATCGGACCTGATTTAATTGATTTTTCCAAGTGCCTGTTTTCATTGATTTTTGTACGAGATGGGTCGAACATTTAATTTTTTACACCGGGCCAAGATAGCTTTCATTTGGACTGGGCCTGGAAATTCCGGCCCATGCAGACCTCTAATCTCCTTCTAAAAGTGAACCTCAAATTTGTATGTTTTTTTATTTATTAAAAAAATTCTTTCTAAACAAACTAAAGCCCCTCCTCCTTATAGTGATTCCCGATTTAATTTTTGACATTTAGATATACAATATGAAACCATTTATCCAGAATGATATTACCAATTGACTTATTTCAGAAAAATGAGACTTACAGTGCCAGTTTGATGTGTATATTGCTTTAAACTTTACAACATGCATGATATAACTTGATTCCAAAGGCTAAGATTGGAAATGGAAGCATATTTAGTTATATATTGGACAATTTTATTTTTATGCAGAGAAAACAGGGGAGTTTTTGTTTCCATGGTATTTCTATAAATTGCCTTCTTTTAAACTTTGATTAATGTTTGATCTTGTTTGGACCTGATTCTTTCTAAGTAGTCTAATAATTAATTTGAGATTAAAACACTGTCATAGCCACATATATTCTACAAATCTGACCAAATAGCTGTTGCTTTAATGCCCAACCAGTTATCTGGAATACCTCTGACTCAAACCATTCTGAATAGATGGTTCTGTACTAGGGATGCAACGGATATCCGGCTGATTTTTCAATATCTGAAATATCATCGGATATCCGACTTCTCTACTGGATATCCGGCAGAGTGCAGCAAAGTGAATATACAGTCGGCTCTCGTTAATTCGAAATCGGATAAATCGAATCTTCGCTTAATTCGAACTAAACATGAAGTCCCGAAATTTTCAATGGCAGAATAACGTTAAAACTTTTCCTTTATTAGAGCTCATTTTCTCTTGACTTCGTTTAATTCGAACTAATGAGAATTCCATTTTTCATTTTTCCTTACTTTCTCACGGACTTCAGATCCTTGAAATAACTTTCTTTCTTTCATTTTTGTCAGAATTGTTCTGAACTAGTATAATAATTCCATGCATTTGAAATCCGTTTTCTTAGTGCGCCCTGTCTGTCCATCAATGACACATCTGCCTCTTCTTCCATTGTGCTTTTCCCAATTCCTTCTGTAGCATTTAACCCAGTGACATTTCAAGAAATTCACTGAGTGGACATCTGTTAAAGATAGGGGAAACCTGTTTTATCACTACATTCTACTTTCACTCTGGCGATCGAATTTTTCAGTCAATGGTTTTACTTACTGCTAAATTGTTTTTTGAGAAAGTAAAAGGTCTTGTCTCTTTAAAATATGGCTCCACGTGGAAGTTATAAATCATTAACTCTAGAAGCCAAAGTGGAAATTATTAAAAAGGTAGGATGTGGCCAATCTAAGACAGAAATTGCTGCAGAATATGGAATAAAAAAGAATACGCTGTCTACTTACTTGAAAAATAAAGAATTCATCCTGAAATCATGGAAAAAGGAAAGATTTGCTAAAGGACGAAAACATATGAGAACAGCAGCCCATGAGGATTTAGAGGAAGCTTTACTGTTCTGGACAAAAGATGCATTTGCAAGAAATATACCTTTGAGTGGACCTATATTGGCAGCTAAAGCGAAAGAACTTGCACTACTCATGGGTATTAAAAATTTAAATTGCAGCGAAGGATGGCTGACACGTTTTAAGCAGCGAAATAACATCGTACACAAAACTGTGTGTGGTGAAAGTGGTGCTGTAGACCTCGCTGCTTGCAATGAATTCTGCGAAAAGCTACCCGAACTTATTTCTACTTATGCAATGAAAGACGTGTTTAATGCCAATGAAACAGGGTTGTTTTATAAACTTCTTCCTAATAAGACTTTAACATTTAAAGGTGAAACGTGCACAAGTGATAAACTTAGAAAAGACAGGATAACTGTGATGGTAGGTGCCAATATGGCTGGAAGTGAGAAGTTAAAATTGTTAGTTATTGGTAAATCAACTAATCCACGTTGCTTCAAAGGAGTTAAAACACTGCCTGTTGATTATGTGGCAAATGCCAAAGCCTGGATGACGCGTGAGATCTGCATCAATTGGTTAAAAGAACTGGATAAAAAATTTTCTCGTGAAAACAGAAAAATTCTATTGCTGCTAAATAATGTGCAGAGTCATTGTAAACTACCAACACTGAGCTCTATAAAGATTGAATATTTATCCCCTAATACTACAGCACAACTGCAACCGATGGACCAAGGAATAATTCAAAATTTAAAAACTCATTATCGTAAAAGGATTCTAGAACAAATTTTATTTTCGATTGACCTTAAAGAAAGCTACGACATAACATTACTCACGGCCATCAACGATTTATATGCGACGTGGGACGCCGTACAACCTGAAACAATAGAAAAATGCTTTCGACATGCCAGATTTATCCATCCATCTAAAAAGAGTGGTTATAATGCAAATGACGAAAACAACAGACCTTTTGAAGAAATAGAATTTCCAGACTTTTCTGAAAAGTTCCAATGCGATATTATGTTCGCAGAGTATGTAGCAGCCGACAATAGTTTAGAAGTATCTGGACCCTTAACTGTGGAAGAAATTGTTGAAACAATTCACGAAAAATGCAATGAGGAGATGGAATCGGATTCTGGCGATTCTGCTACTATGTCCCAAGTGCTTTCCTTACCCACAGAAAAGTCAATTGCACAATCAATTGAGTGTTTGCGTACATTTATCCTGATGCAGCCGTCATCAGACAAAGAACTTAACTGTTTGTTACAAATAGAAAAACTGGCTAAAAAGTCAAAAATGAATAGGACTAAGCAAACAACAATTGATAATTTTTTTCATAAAGATGATAAATAAGTGTAAATAATTTCTTAAATGTTCATCTAATTTCAGGTAAGAAAATTATAGTACAATTAAAATGTAATTTTAAATGCCTTTGTTTTATAGTGTATTATTAATTTTTATGTTTTATTTATATTATTTTAATATTATTAATTATTTTATGTATTTATATCTTTTAATATTAAGTCATTCTAACGATAACATCCGAAATTAAAAAAAAAAATACTATAACATTAATTCCTTTGTAATAGTACCCCTTTAAACATGTTTTCTCTCATACTTTCCATAATTCGAACTCTGGATAATTCGAACATTTCTTGTGGTCCCGACGAGTTCGAATTAACGAGAACCAACTGTATAAGGATAAGAATTTATGCATAGAATTGAACCAAATTTTTTGTGAATGTTTTTGGCTAAAGCCAGCTGGCCCTCCTTCAATATGGAAACATTCCACTGGAAGGGGCGCTGTAATTGCGATTTTTGTGCCATTTTCATTATTGTAACATCGAAAAGTGTATGAAGCTACGCATAAAATTGAACCAATTTTGTGTGTATATTTTTGGCTATGGCCAGCAGTTTCTCCTTGAATTTGGACATATTCCACCATAAGGTGACACTGTAATAGCGATTTTTGTAAAATTTTCTCGATTTTTCGCAGTTTTTTTGTATTGTATATTAGCGGCTCATGAAGCAACGAGAACTTTGCATCCTACTAAGCTGGCTATTCACAAACAGCTGATGTACAACAGAATAACAAAAAAGTTATTGATTTTAATAAATATCATGATCGAGATTAAATTGTTATTCTGATTAATTGACTGGAGCAGAAATTTTAGATCAAAATCAAAGTTGGTATAATATTGAAGTATTAACATTTGAAACTACTTTTTGAAATATTAAGATGTATGAGATAGAAAAACGTTTTGGGATTGGCATATCCAATTAGTTATTTTTGTAACTTCATTATAAATATTTACAATTAAAAGTAATTTTCTTTTTACTTATAAATATCAAAGTAATTTAACTTAACTTAAAACTCTTTAATCATGGGTATATTAGTAGTTATGCTATGTTTAAATTATAAAATGAAAGTATGTATTTCTTTGTGAAAATACCCTACAATTATATAGACATAATAATTGACTAAAATTTGTTGTACAGATTATCAGCATTTCATTGTACAAATTAATTATTAGCAATTATCAATATAGTCAATCCCATATCCAAATCCAATAGCAATTATCAGCATTTCATTGTAAAAATAAACAGAATATTTTAATGTTTAAATTACATTTTTTATACAACATTATTAATATACATTACAGGGTCTGAATAGCAGATACAGGGCTTGAATTTTGAGACAGGATGGCAGGATTCGTGCCCTAAAGAATATTGGGGTGGGAGGCTCCTTTTTCCAAAAATGTTTCTTTGCTAAACGACGATCAAGTCTCATGACCGACTGACAAATTTCATGATATTTTCTGCTATTGGCAGATTTTACAGTTTATTCTTACAACAAATTGACAAAATTCATGTTTGTTTTTCTGCATCTGACCGAAAAATTTTGTGATTTTTCTCCACGACCGATTGACGAATTTCACGATTTTTTCTGGAGACAGATATGTGAATTTCATAATTTTTTTTCTCACGATCAATTGATAAATTTTCCTGCTTGTTCTAGGAACATGAAAGTAACGATTGTTTTTCTGCATCCGATTGAAAAATTTCGCGTTTTTTTCTCTGCGAGCGGGTGAGGAATTTCACGGTATTTGCTTGTGACGGAATGGCAAATTTCACGATGTTTTTCCGTGATCTATTGATGAATTTCGTGACTTTCTGCTTCCGATTTCCCACAAACTTCAGTTGTTTTCTCGCGATCGGTTAACAAATTTTTTAATTTATTTTCTCCATGATTGACAAAATCAGCGATATTTTTTTCTATGACTGATTTATGTATTTTGTGATGTTTTTTCTGTGTGCCCAAAATAGGAAATAACTAAAAGGGCAGTAACGGCCACTGGAGACTGAGCTCTACTGAATTGGCCAATAGTCAGCACTAAACAAAATGAGATTACACTTGTGGTGCACATGAAAAAAAAAAAAAAAAAAACTTTGGTAAACTTAAAAACATATTTAGAAACAACAAACTAGTTGATTCTCACAATTCACAGAAATTAAGACATGGCTTTTTGAAATCAACCTTTTCTCGTGTAATAGAAGAAATCAATTGACTATTCCTTTTTCAAACTTTGGATATGGATTTAAAATTCCAATGCATAGAACATAGTTCAATTAACGAAAATACCAAGGATTACAGTTCTGACATAACTCCATTAAGGATATAATAAAACAAGTTTGTTCAGAAGTAGGATATTGACACTGTTTCATCACTGTAGGATATTGACAGTACAATCACCGATATGCATTATTTATGCAAGTAAGTTAAAAATGAATGCGCATCACATTTTGCAAAGTTTTCTAAAAGTTTTTTAAAAGAGCATAACCATGTGTTTCCAATAATTTCTTAAGTTATAAAAGTTGCTCTGTGCTGTTTGGCAAAACTAATTTTTGAAAGATGCTGAAGAATGCGAAATGGAATAAAATCTAAATTAAAAAATTCATTTTGCAACCCAATTGTTAATTGCCTATAAGTATAACATTAGGTGAAAGTTGAAAAATAGACATGGTATATATAAAACTTGATTTTGTTCATTTGTTTTAATAAAATAAAAATTTTTGATAATTATCTTGAATTGTTAATTTAAATTATTTCAATGGTATTTTCTTATGTCTGTATAAATGTATTTCTTTAAGTGACACACAAAAAATAACAGGGTTTAAAGATTTCCCCCCCCCCCCCTTTCTAACAGTTCAACTCCCCAGCATTTATAAATGTTGGGTAGGAAACTCCCCTCCTGGGAAAACTTAAATTTCAAGCCCTGAATATTAAAAGAGATATAGTTTTTGTAAATTATATTTGAATACATTTAAAATGTTTCAATGATGTGTGAAGCATGTTTGGAATTTATTGTTCTGAGACGGCATTATATAAAGAAATAATTCCCCATATAATTGAAAACATATCTAGTGCCGGATATCTGAATCCGGCAAACAAAGGAGCTTCGGATATCCGGTGCACCCCTATTCTGTACTGTATTAAGCTTTCAATCCTGTTTAAACCTAAATAATATAAAATGGGCACCAGTCTCTTAACTCTTTTAAAACATGAAATAATTACTTCCAGTACAGTATATAGACAATTTGTGTTCAAAATGTAGAGGTTTCCACAGACATGCACAGGGACGAAAACCCCTCCGAAAATGTTATAAAGCACAATTAAAAAGTGCAATGATAACTTCAGAGGCACCAAGAGAAAAAAACCTCTGGTAAATCCTTAATACATATATTTTTAAATAGTAAATATTAATAATTTTTTTAAACCAAAAATGTCAGTACAACTGGAAAAGTATTAGGAATAAGTACAGATTTTGTTTATTTTTGACCAAAAATAAAGATGATATTTTAAAACTATGGAAAAATAGAAAAGATGAAAAGGAATGTGAATCAACTTCCAACAAATAATTTTTTTGAAATAGTAAATATTATTATTTTTTTTAAACCAAAGATACAATTAAAACCAAAAGTATGCTGAGTAAATAGGCATTTTTTGTGTTTTTTTATTTCTACACAGGAAGTTGATGCAGAAAAACAGAAAACTTGAATCAAACTTAAGAAATCATTTTATTTAAAAAAGTAAATATCAACAGAAAGATTTTTCAAATTGTAGAAAAACCGAAAACTACAGTGCACTGAGCTTCAGCAAAAATGTTTTTTATACAAAAGGTACCATTGGAATAAAAAATGTAAGAAAAACTTTTCATTTTTTTCCCCTTCCTTTTTGGTAACACTATGACAGATTGGCAATTGCCATTTCAAAATGCAGAGAAAAAAATTTTTAGTTTTTGTCTGTATGAAAAACTAAAGAATGTTCAGAGAAGCACAGGCATAATCAGCTGAATGATGGAAGCTCACTATTTTGTGAGGTTCATTTGGGTTTTAAATTTATATCTAAGATGATATCAAAAAATCCAAAAACTGGCTTCGATTTAAATTACCTTAGACATACAGGTATCTTCTCAAATCTTGCAGCTCAACATGCAGCAGTCTCTCTAGAACACTGCCCACACATACAAACTTATATCTATTTTTTTGTTGTTGTTGTTAAAATAGACTCATGCTTTAGGGAGAAAAAAAAACACCTTTTCAAAAGTCTGAAATTGTTAAAAAACAAATAGTAAATGCCACTTTTGTCAAAAGTAAATTCTATAGCATAATCTTGATAGGATGAAAATTTGTTTGCATGAATGTTGCATCATATCCTGTTATAAAATCAGAATGGACATTTAGTTGGTATTGAGTAGAGATCAACCTAAAATTCGGTTTAATTTTCGGCAGAAATGATGCTGAAAATTCAGCTGGACCAAAACTATCTGTATTCCAAAAATCTTGTTTCTTCCTTCGGAAATTTTCAACATGATTCATTGATTTCAGCTGTATCGGCTCAAATGAGATACTCTTTTTTATTGTTATGAACTTCATTGTTCATAATTATCAGTCATGACTGACTCAAGACGTGAGTGTAAATTATACAGCAAGAAATGCATATGACTAAACTTTGAAGATGCTTTTCATGTGCTCATTAAAAGCTGGACACTTAACCATAACAGAAAATTTTTAGCGTGAAACCGCAGAAGTGTTTCGAATACTCTTTGAGAAACTTCTAGTATAACAGAGGATCACTTGCAAAAATTCATTATAAAAGATAAATCAAGGTAGGCATACATAAAACATTTCTTAATTAGATGAAATTCGTGTAATTAGACAATCCTTTTGTGTCGCTGACGAATTAATTACATTTTATTTTATATGAAAATAAAAAGTTTCTGTCAGTGGCACAGAGAGCCAAATTGGGCCACATGTATAATTACTAAACAATTATGTATATTTATATACAAATTACAAATTAATTACTAAAAAAAAAAAAAACCTGTTATGGTTGATCCTTAGTATAGAGTATATTCAACATTCTGACGAAAACTGATTAAATATTTCGAACCTAGTGAATATCTAACATTTATTTAACATATTAAACAAAAATAAATAAAAAATTTCAAATAAAAATGTAAAAAATTAAGTTTGTTGTCCATGTTATTTATTGCACAAATATCAATGTTCAATCTTGTATTCCCTTACACCTTTACACATACTCATTCAGCTTTTTTTTCTTTTTTCTTTTTACAAGATGCAGAATGTAAGCACATACTTTGAAAATCCAAATGATTTTGAATTTTTGTAACAGTAAGCAGAAAATCCTGAAAAAGTGAACATGAATAACTGCACACATAATTTTAAAGTAATACCTTTTATTTAACCTAGAAATGTGGCACAATATTTGAGTATATACAAATGTTAGATATAAACTGAAACAATAAGGCTTTAGATAAGGCATCATAACAGGTTAATAACTGACTGAAACTACACAAAAGGCACAAAGAGACACAGAGGATAATAATAAAAGAAATAGATATACTTGTATCAAAATTCTATAAAAGTTACAGCTCTGGATATTGAAGGCCACAGGCATGCAAATCCTGATTTGAATGTAAAAACCATTAAGGATTTGATATAAAATACAAAAATTTATATTTAAATAAAATTTTTAAAATATCAAGATTTTTTCATTTAATAAAATACTTTCAAACTTTAACATTTTTAAACATAAAACTTAAATGCATTAGGTTGTAAATTTTTGTGTGAAAAATGATTTAAATTGATGGAACATTTAAATTGGACATGGAACATTTTATGCTCAATGGAACATTTTATGCTCAGTAGATAGCGCAGTGCACTTTAGGTCTAAGGTCCGCTTCCCGATTTGGGCAAGGTTCACTCAATTTTTTATCCCTTCATGGTAGAGCATCAAGGTAGAGCATCTCCAGAGCATCAAGGATGCTTTGGGAACTAAACAATGAGGGATACTGCATCAGACTGACCACTTTACTGGGATATACGCTGCACTGCATATTTTATGATTCAAAGTATTGACAAGCAAACAACTGTTCTAAAAATATATTAAGCTTTGCTTAAGTACCAATATGATATGCAAAAAGTTATTTTTATCTTGTTATCTAGCAAACTGTTTGAAATGATAACTATTTGAAAAAATATCATCACAAAACTGAATTGGCAATATAAAAACATTTATATTTAACAAAATATAATTAACATATGACTGATGATAAGTGCCTTATTTTCAAGTTAACATAATATCTGAAGACGACAAAAATATTCTTTGGTTCCATTCAAATCAAATTTACAATGCATTTAGCATTAAAACATAACATTTTATTATCCTTAAGTATAATATTTCACACAATGATACTTTAATATTTAAAAGAAAGAAAGAAAGAATAAACGTAACAATCCTTAATTTTTACTATATAGATATAAAAAGAGAAAAAAAAGCACACTATAAACAAGCATACATAACAAAGTATAAGATTTTACAACAATTTAAGAAATAACATATAAGTAAAATCAATAAAGTTTTGTTCTGCCGACCAGCAGCATAGGTAACATGCAAAATATTAACAATTTTCAGGCGAAGAAATATTCTTGGCTTCTCAGCAATGACTAGCAAAATTTATACTTTAATTGCATATCATAATTTTCATACTCTCCAGAAGTGACTTGGATATCTTTCTTTCTCTGCTCGCAGAGCGCTTATGATCGAGTCCTAAAAGAAATATACATTTTTAATCTTACAAACATTACATCAATAAAGTTTGCATTAGAAAAGGAAAACTGTACTTGACTCTTAATTTTAAGAATGTTACACCAAATGAAGTTTTTCATTAATTAGCTTCAACAAGAATAAAAAGTTCACGAATTTTTAATAGTTAAGTACAGCATTAAAATCATGTTTTCGGTTGCTGAAGTACAGTAAAAAATTTACTTGAATAGCTAACTAATATGTTTTTCATTTACAAGGATTTATCTAGCAAATAACATACTTAATTTTTGAAATTATTGTTTGTTATATAACTTTTTTTTTTTTTTTTTTTTTTTTTTAAATCTTCATTAAGAAGAACTTTTAAAGCTCAATTTAAAAATGCCAAAAAAAATATATTTTTTAAATCATAATTTATCTAATACTGAAGGAACGAGGGCAGCACACTTATTTTTTTTTCTTCTTCCTATGAATTTCATAACAGTATGCACAATTGTTAACTAGGGGGGTAGGGGGGGGGGGGCTGACAATCTATACATTTTAATCCCCAAATTATCACGGAAAAAAAAAAAAATAACCATTCGATTGAGAGTTGCATGTTCTTTCAATTTATGCTAAAAATCTCCAAATTTTTTTTATACAAAAACCTAATTTTGACATATTTCAAATCTTTTGAATCAAATTTCTCTATTGAAACCAAATGGAAAGTCAATTGACGAAAAGTTTAGGAATTATACAGATATAAAGTATGTAACACTTAAAATTCATTTTTAATAGCTCCAAAACAAACTGCAATGAATTTTTTTTTTTTTTTTTTTTTTTTTTTTTTTTTTTTTTTTTAGCATGACTCAAAACTACTTGTCAGATTGAGATGAAATATTGGATTTGCATACTTGAAGTCTCTAGAAAATTATTTCTGTAAAAACCTCTTAGAGATAGGAATGTTTGGGAAGGAAAAAAAAATAATTTCTATATGAAGGGGTTATTTTCCAATTTGAAAAAATGGAAATTTCATTTATAAAATAATACAATATTCAAAATTTTATAAGATACATTCTGATATTTTTCTTTAATCTTTATATATTTTTTATGTTCAGTCCAGTTTTCCTGTCCTACATGGAAGATGTGATCTGTAAGCAGGGATTTGTTTAGGAAGAACTTGCATATATTAAGGTGTATAGGTTTACGTTCGGAGCAGTTAAAAAACATTGAACAAATATGCATATTTTTAGTTCAATTGTAATACAGAATGATGCAAATACAAAATCCTAACATCTTCATAACATTTTTAAAATAGTGAGGGTTTTTTTTTTTTTTAAAGAAAAATTTCATGCTTACGCCAGAAACATACACTCAATTCAACTATATATATATTTCAATTTCCTTTCTACTAAATACAGGGGTAAAAGTGACCAATTCATAAAATATAGGACTTTTTCGTGAGAAATATAGGACATTTAGATTGCTTTATAAATTTTCACTAATTAGTGATATTAAATCAAGATACAATCTTAAAAAAATATATATAAAATGAATTTTTCCATTGTTGTTCTTAAGTCTTCTTGATGAGATGGAAATTTTTAAATCAACAATGCATATTTTCAAGGAAATCTGTGACGTTTGGGAAAGGCTCACATGTGACAGATACCCCTGTGAAATGCATTGTGAACAATGTGTAAATTACAGGTTCCAACACTAATTAAGCCAAACTTTTTTATATATTGTACTTCTCTATCCAAAATTTTAAAAGCTGATTTATTTACATTAGGACATCTGATTCTAACATAAGCAAATAATTCAGCTCCATTTTAGAAGCTTTCATAACATTCATTATGCTGTTTGCTATGTCTGTTGCAATTGCACGAACCTAAAAGCTCACTTCCAACATATTTTTCGGCGACACCAATTTTCTCACTCCAATATTACAATTGTCTTAGCAAAAAAGCACCAGTTTTTATAAATGTTTGGGTCTCAGGATTACAAAAAAGGCTAATGGCATCACTGTTAATTATATAAAAATTCAATTTTTGCAGAAGTTACACATTCCTGAGATTAAACCACCACTGTATTATCAACAAAGTTACAATTAATTTTACTGTCAAAAGCTAGAACAGAGAATCAGGAAAAAAAAAAAAAAAAAAAAAAAAAAAAAAAAAAAAAAAAAATCAACAACTGCCTAATAATTGATCTTAATTACACTCAAATATTTCAATATAGTTTAGTAACTTAAATACTTCAGCATACCAAGAAATAATAAATTAAAGAAAATCCATTCACTAATTTTATCATGTCTTACACAATTTAATTTAAGGATAAATATCATCAGAATATTTTGAAATTATGCATACTTAAATCATGCATAAATGCAGATACATGCACATTTAATTTTGCAGTTTGTCACTCAAACAAGATATGAAAAAGTAACTTATAATTGCATTAATACCAGTTTGAATTCTATTTATTCTTGGCATTTTAAATCGATACAAAAATTTGATAGAATGACAATTACAATCTGGCCATAAAACAACATACTTTTTAAAGAAGAAAAAATACCGCAGGCGGAAGGACTCAATCTCTAAGGAGACGTGAAAGCACTAATTGAAAATTTTTAAATAATTCAAAGTTTCTTAATTTTATTAAAGGCAAAGGTAAATATGATTATGAAACAAAAGACTGCAATCTTAAGCTTACATAAAACTCTGCTGATTTATGCTTGCATCAAACATTCAAATGCAATTAGAATCTAAAGACAAGTTAGGATTTTTAAGGTAAAAACTAACATGCTTAAAATAAATTACCTTACTGGAGAGACGAGAGTCCAGCTCTTTTAATTGTTCATCTATGCTCTTCTTAGACGCTGTAACAGATTCCGTTACAGGAGAAGGCTGTGATGGAAGAGTAGCACTAGAAGACTCACTACTTGAAATGCTTAGTAAGCTACCTGAAGTACCTAAAAGAAAGGATGTCAATTTCAAAATTACTGAATAAATTTATGCATTTTGAAAGTTGCAACAAGAAATTTAAATGAGATAAAATTGAGACCCTTTATCTAAAAATAAAATACAAAACCCTCAAATATCTAAAACTCCCTAATATTCTCATTTCACTAACAAAGCAAACAATGACATTTTAAATCAAGATTCAGCAAAAAATAAGATGCTCGTGTTGATTGTTGGATTCTAAGCCAGATGATTTTTGCGAATGCAGCAGAAGAAATTATTAGTAGTATAATGCAGTCTGCAGAGCACTCATCAGATACTGAATCAGACAAAAGGGGGAAAAGAAAAAAAAAAAAAATCACTGGCCACTTGCAGGTTGCAAGAAAAGAAAGAAAAGATTTCAAAACATAAAATGACTATTCTGAACTACTATTGATAAAATGTTTTGCAAGTCTAAGTAATAATCTGTAATAGTAATTATTATTTTTTTATGAAATAGTTTAATGACATATTTAATTTTATATTAACATCTATAAGGGGCATTCAAATGAAAACCTAACACACACTAAAAAGTGAGTATGGAAATTTTTTATTCAAAAATAATTGCCAGAACTGTTAAAGGCATTTATCCCACTGGGAGATGAGATGATAAATTTCAGTCTTTTAGAAAGAGTTAGACTGCTGACAGATCCACAACCTCACCCATTCTTTCACTTCCTCATGCAAATGAAACAGACATCCACAAATGTCTGTCTTTCTTTAAGGGGCCAAAAATATGAAAGTCACATGGGAAATCAGATCATCAATCTGCACAATCACATCAGGAGTAATGACTCAGTGGGTCTGTCCTGGCCGGGGATTGTCTTTCTCGGAATCTCTTATGTCACTTGAGCAGACTTGTCACAGTGGCATGCAGTGTTCGACATAGACAGCAGACACACGATGATGAATTTGAATTTCGTGTGTTCCAGCACTCTCAGATACCAAAAACTGAATCACACTTCTCTAATCTTCTTTGCTTGCCTCCATTTCTAATGCTGGACGAACACACTTTTCACTACACTCACCTACACAGTGAGCTATCATTATGCATTTCTATCAGCCCTTGAGCTGGAAGTATTGATATGCTACCAACAATATTGCCAACATCGACAATCTTGCCAACTTTGGTGAGGAATGTGTTTTACGGCGGGTGTTCTGTTTTCATTTGACTGCCCCTCATATTATTTATATTATATAATTATTTCAGGGTATTAAAAAAAAAAAAAATCTTTTTTTTTTCTATTATTATTTATTTAAATTAACTAACAACATTATTTTAAAATTTGAAGGCTATAGCATGTCCCTGTGGCAGAAAGTTATGGTTGTGTCTGCGACAGCAATTTAAGTGAAAGAAAATTGTCTGCGGGAGTAGCATGTTTCAATTTTCTTATGTACATTACAAACATTGAAATACATGGGGTTCTTACTGATTAATATTATACAACTACATTTCAATTTAATACAACCTAATTAAGATAAAAAAAAACTAATATTTTACAAAAAATTAAATAGTAATAAATGTAAAGTGGAGTTCTGTAAGCTTAGTCTAAGCCTATTTAAAATTATATTGAAGCTTTTTTCACATGACGAATGGGCGAAGTTTTTTCCTTTTTCAATCAGCTGAAGAATTTCACACTTTTTTTTTTCTTTTTTGATTAACTGAAGAATTTTGCGATTTTTTCCAGCAACCGAACGACATATTTTACAAATTTTTTATTAGACGAATTTTGCGATTTTCCTATGACAGACGAAAATCGTGTTTTTTTTCGCGATACTTTATCGAAATTCGCGTTCTCTCCACCATTCTTTAACAAAATTCACATTTCTTTCGCGATCCTTTGAAGAAAGTTGCTTTTTTTCCGCAGTCTTTTGACAAAAATTCCATTTTTCCTGCAGTACTTTGAAGAAAATCGTGTTTTTTGGCAATCATTTGACGAAATTTATGATTTTTCGCGATTCTTCGACAAAATTCACGTATTTTGCACAATTCTTTGACTAAATTCACGTATTTTGGACGATTCTTTGACTAAATTCGAGTTTTAACCGTGATCATTTGACGAAATTTTCGTTTTTTTACAATCATTTGATGAAATTCGCTTTTTTTCACGATCCTTTGACGAAATTCGAATTTTTCGCAATACTTTGATGAAAATCGCATTTTTTCATGGTTCTTTTACATAAATTTGAGTTTTTCTCGCGTTTCTTTGACGAAATATATGTTTTTTAGGTGATCATTTGACAAAATTTGTGTTTTTTCGTGATTCTTTTACAAAATGTTACCTTTTTACGATTTTGTGACGAAATTTGCGAGCCTTTTCGTGATTCTTTGACGAAATTTGCAATTTTTCACGATTCTTTTATGAAATATACGATTTTTCGGGGATCCTTTAGCGAAATATACGATTTTTTGCGATTCTTTGACAAAATTCGAATTTTTCCACGTTTCTTTGACTAAATTCAAATTGTTTCCGTGAGCCTTTGTCAAAAATTTCATTTTTTGCAATCATTTGACGAAATGCATCTTTTACAAAATTTGCTCCCCCCCCCCCCCCGAGATCCTTTTTACGAAATTCGCATTTTAACGATTCTTTTACGAAATTTACGATTTTTCGCGAGTCTTTGACAAAAGTTGCGGGATTTTTCACGATTCTTTGACGAAATTTACATTTTACCGCAATGCTTTGACGAAATTAATGATTTTTTTTCTGCAAATGATTAACGAAGATATTTTTTCGGTACCATTTGTCGAAATTCGCGATATTCTTTTTAGTCTGCAGATGCCCTAAAAAGTCTGCGACGTCTGTCGCAGCGTCGCGCACATTCTGCCACAGGGTAGCATGTCATTTCCAGACCTGCCAACTGCTACGAAAAAATCGTAGTTGCTACGATTTGGACCTATAAACTACGATGCTACTAAAATCGGTCTTAAACTACGATTTTTTGCAAAAAACACAAATACATTTTTCTGTTTCTAGTTGCGATTTTTATCCCACGCAGCATATTTTTCAGGAGTGATTCTATTCCAAAATTTCAAAGTATTCATTTCCGAAAGTTGAAAAAAATTGGCTATTAGCCCGAAAATTCGGACATTAAAAAATGCTCATGGGAAAAAAAAAAATCTGGGCTACAAAACAAACTTTTTAACATAAAACTCTCTTTATGTATATTAACCACGAGTTTATCATGTTTCTGTAAATATGTATAGTACAGGAATTCCCTTCCTTACAAACAGGGGTGCCATTTTAAGAATCTCTGCTGGGGGGGGGGGGGGGGGGTGTTCTTTGAGGGGCAAGGTTTGAAATAGTGTGCAAAATCGAACGATTTCCACATGGAAAAGGAAATGCATAATGAAAAATGTTGTGCAGTATTTCCCCTGTAAATTCTTCCACAGACCTATGATTCTTCTGTAAATATATTTTGAAATTTCTTGGAAGTTTTTTTTTTCCTTGCAGAATAAAGGAATTTCCCCAATTGGGAAAAAATTGTGAAATCCTCAAACGATCGCGGGAAAAAAAAATCGCGAATTTCATCAAAATTTACTGCACTGGGATAAGAAATTGGAACCAGGCTCCTTTTACAAATGTCAAAAAGCGCTGTGAAACGGGAAGAAATTCTAAAAATCGCATAAAAATTTTCTGAGGAAAAAAATTACTATATTGAGTTGAAAGACTGAAACCTTATTCCTTTGACGAACATCCAAAGGTGTCTGCAAAACACGAAAAACCAACCAATCAACCTCCAGATTAATTTTAATTTTGTGTGCTACGATTTCTCATTTTTAAAGGTTGGCAGGTCTGCATTTCCAATACTTTTATAAATGCAATTAACATATAGGCTTGAAAAAAGCTTTTTTTTTTTTTTTTTTTTTTTTTTTAAATATATATATATATAAAATTTTATACTTGTGTGTAATGATTACATCACCTACTTTAAGAGCTGTTAACACCATTAAAGGTTAACATCCATTGCCTTACTGCACCAACTCACAAGAATAACCCACATTATTGCATATTATTTTAAATTCATATTATTAGTACAATACATAAAAGGATTATAACTCATCAGTAAACAAACGCAAGACTAAACCTAGAATAAAGATCGAGAAAAATACTAATGAATCCTTTGTTCAATTTAAGATCAAAATAACAAAAATATTAATTTTATAGCTAGCCATATTATAAAACTAAGCTCTTTTTAACTCTTTTATAATAAAAATTCCTTATACTAACAGTTTCAGAGAAAAAAAATGGGCAAAGTATCAAGGTAACCAATTATTTATTTACTTTAAATCAGGAAATGTAATCATGAAAATTTTAGCTAAGCCAGATTTAATGCTTAGAGAAAAACTAATTTTCCTCCTTTACCAGAAACTGTTGCAATTTCTGTAAAATGGAGCCACATTGAATAATTTTTCTTGCCTGCTATCTGTGTCTTAAACTTTTCAATTTGCCCTGTACTACACCAAGTATTGCTATCTACAGTTCAGTATGCAAAAGTAAATTCAAGAAAAGATCTTTTTAATAGTTGATTCAAGTTCTTTGCTTCAAGTGTGCTTAAAAACAGGTTTGTAACTAACACCTGTGAGTCAATGGTCAAAAGAAGGAAATTCTTCTTTTTTTATGCATTTACTCTGGGATACCACACCATTCAATAAATTCCTTTAACTATCCAGTGAATGTCTACAAAGAAAAGCAAGCAGAAGATTGCTGTTAAAAATAAAAGAGCATTCTTAGAGTGTATTAAGAACATACACTTTTATCCTTTGTTTGATTTGTTTCAATAATATGTACTCTTTTACAGATTATTTTGATTTAGAGTAGTTAAACATTATTAATGAAAAAAATGTAATTGTGTGATTTTAATTAATGATTTAAAAAAAATCAAATGATTAAAATTCTGATGAAAATCAAGCTGATTTAAATAAGCATACCCTGAATTACTTAATAAAAATATAACTAATCTGATAAGTCTTAAAAATGTAAGCATAGCAATGATACAAAATGCACAAATCTGCAGTGTTCTTGGTCCCAAGCTGTGCAGATAATTGAGAGTGCACTGCAAAATATTCAGTGCTTAACAAAATTATTTATAACTATTGCATTACATTATCAAATAATAATAACAAATAAATAAATAAAATTATATTTGCTGAAGAGGAAGGTAAAATTTCTTTTAATATTTTATGAAAGTTATAATGAAGAGTTAAATATCAAAATAGTGATCCTTTTCTAAAAATAAAATGACACAAATTCACTGGTTTACAAAATTACTTTTAGCAATTTCACTATATTAACAAAAATAAAATTAATATTTTTTGCTGAAAAGGACAAAATGATTTGATCAATTAAAATATGTACAAATTATATATATATATATATAAAAAATAACAAGGCTTTGATAAGTTCCATGAGTCACTAGGATTTTGAAATCTTGGATCATAAGACCCAGATTTTGAAAAAACTGCCCCCCCCCCATCCCACTCCCCCTTTGACTTTTCACAATTTTGTGGAAATAAATTGGATGTCAACACAAATAGCTACTTTTGCATACTGAAATTAGGTGGATGATACAAGGAAGAGTTTTAAATTTTTGCACTGTATAAATGAAGTAATACTTCTTTAATGGACTCTGAATGCCATTTGAAAAATCGTTTAAATGATTTCTAATGGCTTGTCAAGTTGGTGTATTTGAAAATATTTTTAATTTTTGGAATGAGCTGAATTTAAGCTTACTAGAAACATTTTCAAAGTCCAGAACAAAGTAGAATCAATAAAAAAAAAAATATTTGTGGGCAAATCGATGTGAAAATAATATTTTTGAATAATTTCCAACACTATGCGATATCTTACAAACCTCTGGCATACAATTTCCCCTTATATAATGGAAAATTTTGTTTTATACCTGAAGCATTTAAAAGAAACTTACAGACCCAATAATCATGTGATGGTTCCATGAAAATAAGCAACTTCTCAATTTTTTTGTTGTGCATGAGAAATATATATGCAGAACTAGCAGAAAAAGCTATTGAACAATTACTTTCCTTCCACGCCATGTATTTGCATGAAAAGACTTTTCCCCAGCCTTGTGCAACGGAAAAACAAATGTAGAAATCACATGGATGCCAAACAAAACTTATGGACACATGTTTAAAACATTGAACCAAATATTGCACATCTAGAAGCAAAAAAGCAGCAGAATCCATCATGTAGCAAATAGTATATATTTTTCAACTCTCTTGTATGTAATTCTTTCTTATATTAATGCAACTGATCTTTTAAAATGCTGCAAACTAAACACACAATATTTGAGGCGTTGAGAACCATAGTGGACTATCCACACAGAAATGAGTGAAGTGTCAAAGTATTGTATAGCCTATAGGCTGAATAATAAATTTGAGTAATTTCTAAGCTTTTCAAGTGATAGAGCCTGATTATAAGATGGTCAGATATAACTTATCAAATTTCTCATGCAAGAGTGGATCAAGCAGCTTGGTGCACTCTGGAACTGCCAATTTAATTCACCCTTGCTGAAGAAGTTTGGTTTCTTCTGGCATTGGCAGAAGTGAAGTAAAAGAAATTGGGAAAAAAAAAATAATAAAAAAAAATTGGAAAGCATTTTTCTTGAAATCACAGCTGGTCAAGGTTGGTCAACTCTGTATGCATTATAATAATTTATTAACTTATACCAGCCATACTCAACCTGCGGCCCGGTGACCTTTTATGTGTGGCCCGAGTCACATAATCATTAATCCACATTTGTACAATTAATTGAAATGTGCATAAAAAAGTATTTAAGATCCTCAGCTTTGATCTATATATTTTCATGAAGATAAAGTCTGGCCAAAAAATTTTTTTTGCATGTAGTCCTATTTGTCCTACAGTGATGTATACCTTTCTTAATCTTCAATATTAATCAAACATCATTTTAATTTAAGTTTGCACAACATATTTACACAATTAAAGAAAAAAAAATCATTGACTAAAAGATGGATTTATTAGGGAAAATCTCCTTGGAGATTCTGCATTGTTATTACATTTTATTCTTATTATATAGCTAATGCTATTTTTGAGGCTTGAATTTTATCATGGAAAAAAATGGCACCGAAAACATTTTGCAGCACTATTGCTCACCAGCAAACTTCGTGGCATATTTCTACAGAATTTTCAATAGAAATAATAGAAATCTACTACGAAGTTTATTATATGGAAAGAGTGGTGTTAAATATTTTGGCAATATTTTCTTCAATATTCCGCGACAAAAGTAAAACCCTAGTGACAATATGCCAGAAAAGCATATTGTTCACAAAGTACATTGTTAGACTACTTAAGTTATTTTAATTATTTTTCTTTTTAACCCTTTTATAAGTGCGTTGCGGCCCACCTAAAGTCTGAAACTCAAGTTTGCGGTCCGCGAGAAAAAGAAGGTTGAGTATGACTAACTTATACAGTATCCTCCCTCAAATCTGCAACCCTAAAATTCACAAATGGCTAAAATCAGCACATTATCACAGATGTAAACAATAAAACTTTCAGTTCAGATGTAGGGACAAAATTACAGACGTTTTTGTTTTTATATCATTCTATAGATATTTTAATATGTAATTCTGGTTGATATGACTGAACTCATGTTTTTTCATGAAGGAAGTATAAATTAATTTCTGAAAAAATTCAAGCTATTGCTGATATCACTGGTCACCACAATCTTTTTACCCAATATATTTATATATTAATCAAGATTTTTTGGTTATTAAGTCTGGCTAAATATGAAATAATATTTCCTTATTTTATGATTTTGATGTGAATGAGTAGGGTACCTTTATGAGGCAAATTTCATTGAATAATTCAAGATAAATGTATCTAATCTTTATCATGCCTATTTAATTATACATTATTAATTATTTATTTGACCTTTTAACAATTTCCTAATTTTTTAAATTATCTTACTTTTTACCATTTTAGTTTATTACTTTACTTAATTATTTTAATATTTTTCTACATTGTAAGCATTCATTTTAATTTTAATTGCATTATTACATTGAAATTACTGTTTAAAAAATGTAAACAAAGCTATGACCAGATATCCGTAAAATTCTAAAATTCACACAACCTCTGGTCCCAAGCTACTGTATTAAGAAAAATATTGGCATGTTACATCAAAAGAATCCCAATAGATCATAAATTTTAAGAACCACTGTAGTAGATAAATTCATACTTTGCATTGTAAGTTAATACCAGGGATCTGTCCAGACATCTCTCTCAGGGTCCTGTTTTTGTAAAATTGTGAACACCTTTTTTACATTTGTGAAAAATTGTGCCCTAACTTTGTGAATTTGAAATGATTGTTATACTCAGGTTCTTTTTTTATATATTTTTAAGAAGATATATGTAAAAGTGACCGGTCAGATTTTACTTATTTTGTGAAGGATCCTTAAAAGGACACAATTTCTTTCTAAACAGATCCCAGAATACTAATGTAAAATTAATTACAATCGTTTATTCTTTTACAAAATATTAAAAACAGTTGAAGGGATTTAATTATTCAGAAGAAAAAAAAAACATAACAATAAACTATTATTTTTATTTATTTTAGTCATTAACATGAAGTTCCATAAAGCAGTTATAAACTGGAACAAGCCCAATTAAAAAATTTTAATTTCCAAATTAAATATGAAAACAGGTAAAATTATCTCAAGAGTCATTAAGCGATAATGCATGTCAAGGCAAACAGTATTTGTACATCAAATCAAGGTCAAAATTTGCATAGTTAAAAATGCAGGATGTCTCACTAAAGCTGAGTCCGAAATTTTGTTCACAACTTTAACAATGAAGATATTTTAACAATATTTTCATCAGATTAACTTTGTATTGCATAAATGTCATGACATCATGGGAAATGCACTGAATTTCGGTAAATGGCACAAAATGTATTAGCTGCATTCCAAATTATGTAGTGTCCATCTCAGTATTAGACTCAAATACTAATTTTTGATTGAAAAAGTGGATTGCAATCCTTGTTTTTTACACAAAATTTGATTGTTTAGATATTCATTATCAGCCTTGAAAGTTTAGCTCTATTAGTTAGGAAACATCATATATGTGAAAAAGTGAGAAACAGATTGCTAACTAACACTATACAATTACATTTATTTATCAATTGCCTTTGTTGAATTATTACTACAACTAAAAAATGCCCCCTTTTTAAACATTATTAATTGCTATAAATATCATCATTAATAATTATTTCTTTAAAGAAAATAATGTTAAAGTATTTTTAAAAAATTTAAACATGATTCTATCTCATAATTAATCTGACCTTTTGGCAATTAAATACCAGTTACATAAATTTTTTTGTAAAAATGTTCAGATTTTTTATTTATTTTTTATGCATTTGGTTCAGCAGAATAAGTAACTTTGGGCCAAACTGAATATTCAACGGACCAAATAATTTTGTTTAGCTAAAACGAATATTCAGTAATATGGTCAAATATTGAATATTCGGTGCACCCTTATTTGGAAAAGTTCACAACATGCGGAGCACAAAATCACAAATTGATAACGGATACAAATGGTGAAGGAAAACTTTAATTAAAAACTAGATTCTGCTAGTTGCTAGTAATTATTGTCACATTAACAGGTAAAATCATGTTTTCAATTTACGCTAATCACCTACAAAGTTATCATGGAAAGACTATAAAGCAGATATTATAATTTAGAAAAGACAAGTTCATGTTTGAAACTTACTACACTCTGGTTTACTCGCAGTCTTCCTCAGAAGTGTATTTGTTGGAGAAGGGGACACTCTACCAAGTGAGGAACATCCAGTAGTTGTGGTAGTATGGCTAGTACTAGTTGTTATTCCTACAGTACTGGCTGCTCTTGTATGCCTCGGAGGTCTTCCCAAAACAGCATGTTGTAAAACAACATCTTTTTCTTGAGAATGCTGCTGTAATACTTTAATCATTGCATCTTTTTCCGCAAGTTTTGATTCATAATCCTTAATCCTAACAAAAAATAAAATGAGAATAAATTAAATTTTAAGCAAACAAAATTCAGTATAACTACTTATAAATTTTAAAAAAGCATGATGCTATGTGACTAGCATGTGTGTCATACACACACACACACTTTTATTTCATTTTTTCTTATTTTAACAAATGTTAAGAATTAAGTTTAAAGGGAACAAAAGTAGCATTTTTATATGAAGAAATTTACTGCATATGTCTGTTCATTAATAAATAAAATTTACAAAAGTAATTGCTATCAAGTTAATGTTACTGGCAAATTAATATCCAGAATATTCATTTTATAGCTTAACAATTAAATTTGACTGAATGAATGCTAAATAGTGATTAGACATGCAATGAATATTCATCTACTATTCAGTGCTCATCCATTTTGTCAAATATCTATACATACAGCTCCAAGTCAAAAAATTTGAAGTAAAAAAGGAATTATGAAAAAAGGTTTTTTTAAACATTGATTGCTTATACAAAAAGTAAATACAGAATAAAACTTAATAATATTGTAAGAATCTACATAGTTTGTAGAACCTTTTAGCATAAAAATGAAAGGAAATACAAATATTAAAATAATTATTCACACTTGGAAAAAATCAAAATATTAGAATAATCATTTACCTGGTTCAAAATATTAGAATAATGCATTATAAATAATATGTGTTTTTTAAAAAAAGGAAAAAATAGTTATTCTTTAATATTTTGTAACACCACCTTTACATTTTATAACAGCACAAACTCACTTTGCCAAGCTAGCTACAAGTGTTTCATAATGTTTTCTGCACAGACATGATCATGTTAACCTGATGCTGTAAAGAAGTTCAACTTTGTTTTTTGGTGCAATATTTTGCAGTCTTTTCTTTATTATTCCCCACAAATTCTCTATTGGATTTAAATCTGGCGAATTAGCCGGCCAGGGAAGTATGTTAATTTGGTGTGGGCTAAGTCAGTTCTTGGTGGACACTGACCTGTGTGAAGGTGCTAAATCATGTAGGAAAATAAAATCGTCACCACACAGATCTTCTGACGGTGGTATCATAAAATGCTCAAGGATTTCTTGAGATATCTCAGAATTAATCCTTTCCTCAATGATACATAGACTTCCAGGACCATCTACAGTTATGCAAGTCCATACCAGTACACTGACTGCACATTTCACTGATTGTTTCATGCAGTCCTTGTCATATGCTTCTTGCTTCATTTGCAATACGCAAACATCTTGATCATCATATGTTACACAAAACACACTCTCATCACTAAACAATGTCTTTCTCCCCCAATCATTCAGACCCCATAAAATCCTTTTTTTTTGCACTACTTCACTCTCTCCCTTTTTTGTTTAATAGTCATGAGGAGCTTTATCTTTGATACATGAGATTGAAATCCAAGTTTATCGAGACATCTTGTAGATTTATTCACATCAACACTGTGTTTTTTCCACTTTCAATGCAAATATCTTATACATGAGAACATTTTAAGTAACTGGTGATATATTGCTGATAACAACCTTCTTTACGCAAATCAATAATACTTTGTAAAGACTACGTAAAGTATACATTTCTTTGTAAAGAAGTGTAAAGAAATGTCAGATGAACGACCCATATTTCACACAAAATGAAATCAATGATGATGCAAAGTGCTTTTATAACTTAAGAAGAAACCTAATTTTATGGAAACTTCTGAACCAATCAGGAAAATTCATATGCATTCTAATTTTTTGAACCACCTATTTTAGTATTCTAATAGTTTGAATAATGAAAATAATTTTACAAAAATACATTATTCACTCAAAATTTAATCTTTTTACAGTTTTAATTTTCTTTAATAACATGCAAATTTATTAAAACATCAACCATTGTTCTTTATCAATTGTACTACACTGAAATAAGGCTAAATGCAATTTCAAATACAAATGAAATAAATATATAGCTACAAGGGGAAAAAATCAGAATAATTCATCTTATGTGGTGTGAAATCAGGCTGAATTAGCTTGCTGTTTGGCAGCAACCAATGACAATTTTCAATGGTTAATTTACAGTCACATGACTCGACCTATTCAGCAAATCAAAATTCAGAGATAATCTCTTTTTAAACACAGTTCGTTTGATCGATATATGAATTGCAATGCCATTAGTCCATTTTTCGGAGACGCAATGCGCTCAGTGAATCAGCTTTCTGATCAAGATTGTCTTTTAGACACAGCAAAAGAACATTTTGTTTACATTTTATTAGCGTCATACACAAGGCTGCGGAGTTGGTGGGAAAAATGTCTAACTCCGGGATATTTTAACGACTTAACTACAGGTTGGCAACACTAATACTGGGGCTGGGGTACTGGTGTTGTCTGTTGGTTAAAATAATGATGGAATATAAGAAAAATAAAGCTAAAATCTCACTATTTCGGCATTGATTATCTTTTTTTAGGGCTTCAAAAATATAACAGAAAAAAAAAAATATATTTTCTGCTTTATTAATTTTACAATTTCGCCCCCCGCAAACCCAAAAAATCCAACTATCAAAGTGAAGAACACAATATGGAAATTGTACTATTTTGGATCTGTGGACTGAAAAGAAAAAGTGAAATCCATACAATTTAGTTGCTATTTTGCTCCTCCAGACTTGAAAAACTTATATGGAAAGGAGGAAAAATAAAGATGAAAATTCTATCATTTTGGAAATAATTCGGATCTTATGGATTCTAATGAAATAAAAAAAAAAAAATTGTATTTTCTTAATTAAGTTTACAATTTTGGCTTTATTTTGGGTTCTGCAGACCTGAAAGATTCGAAATTCAAAAGGTGAAAGATAACGAAATTTCACTATTTCATTGTTATTTTAGGTACCGCCGAGTCAAAAAGGAAAAAAAAAAAAAAAAATTATAAGTTCATCTTTTTTTGGCTCCTGTGCACAAAAATAAATAAAAAAAGGAAGGGTATTACAGAATTTTGACTTTTGGTCATACAGACTGGAAAATTTTGAGGGAGAAAAAACAGAAAAAGGCTTCTATTACAATTGCTACACCTAGTTCTTAGTTCTTTTGCCTCCAAAAATAGCACATATTTATAATTTTCATATTACCTCTGGCAAGATATCTGCATGAACCGAAATTTTAAGGCCTGTCCCCTAAAATGTTCTGACGTGCTTTTATATTTATTCTCTCTCTAAACATGCCTATTATAAACTGCTCCTATTTTATCGGTATAGTTTGATTCTTTCAAATTTGTTATATTGGGCTTGTCAGACCGTTCAATTTTTTTTTTTTTTTATCAGTCTGATCTGGTCCATTAACATAAATTGTCTTCCATTTTCCGGGCCTTGGGTCCTTCCTGACCTTAGTACCTAAAGGTTCTATTCACAAACCCCAAAAATACGAGAAGTACTTATACACTAAATGTAAAATATCTACTACAGTTATGAATTAAAATAGTTTTCATCTACTCTGTACGCGGTAGTACCCTATACCTACCCCTATATCTAATTTGTACACCGCAGTAAATCGGTCAGCTTTAACTTGAACAGCCTGATATAGTCCATAAATAACAATAATTCATTATTTAAATTTAAAATTACATATAAATGTAGCGATAAGAAATGTGTTGTGATCGTAAAAGGGTTAAAGTACACGTTGTGAAGTTCTTTTAATAAATTACTATTGATCGTTAAAGAAATAATAAAACTGGAGACTTCTTACTTGAAATGTAGACAGTGAAGAGGCAATTTGATGAAAACAAATATTCTTTATTTCATATGTTAGTAGCAGTAGAAGGTTATGAAAATACTTGCTTCTGGTCACCATTTTAAAATAGAAGAACTAATCTTTTAAGAAGAAAAATAGCAGCCAACATGGAATAAATCCAGGGGATTCCTTTTAATGAGAGCAGCACAACTTTAAAGGATTAAACTTTGAGAAAAAAACACATCCACTTAAATAAAATATCAAACTCATTCGGCCAAAAAAAAGCGGCACGACATTCGAACGGCCGGCGGGCTGCGCTCAGCTAAAACTACGTTAAAACACTACATCTTTTTCAGACGTCGTCAAACCAAATTCTGAATTTGAAATTAACGAGTTTTAGTATTTAAATGATGAATACGGGGTTGACAAAGTAATTAAAAGGCAGACTTTAAATTGATTAGCTAAATTAACATTTATGGGAAATTAATGAAAATCGAATTACAAGCTGCAGAATTAAAAAAAGTTTTCACTGATTGGAAAACGAAACCAAACGATTCTCCTGTCAGCGATCGGCGTCAAAAGGGGCGGCACATAATTTCAATGACATCATAAGGCAAATCAACTCCGACAAAATGAGAGCTCCAAGATATGCTCCTAAAATAGCGGAGTGCGCATGCGCAAGCTGCCGATCCGCTCCCAACGCAGATATGAATATCGGCGGTGAAAAATGAACTTGCTTTACGGTGAGAGATAAAAGCGTCAACATCGCGGCGTAAAGATTGAGTTTAAATAGACATCGATGCAAAAAAATAGCTGAAAGGAAATAAAAATAAACCAAATTTAAATACTGTGAGAAGTATTCTCACAATAATTAGTTTAATTTCACTTTAAAATGTCTAACAAAAAAAAAAAAAAAGCTGGAGTCGGAGTCGGCTTGTTTTTTAGCGACTCCGACTATTTTGCTCAAAAATGAGTCTGACTCCGCAGCCTTAGTCTAGTGTTTTGCACTAGACTAAGTAGCACCTGTCTAGTGTTTTGCAAAGAGTTTTAAATGAATGTAAGTTGTGCTGTGAAACATTAGTATACAGGATAGTGAAAGATATTATTTAAGAATATTGTTAGAATTGTTGATTTGAGTTACTGCAAAAAGTATTGAACAAGCGAAGCGGGCTAGGACCATGTAGTTCTATTTACAGTGGTCTGTACCAACTAGAGATATTTGTGTTTCAAAGGTACTTTTTCAGTTTATTATTTTGCATTTTAAAAGTTTGTAAATTTCATAATGTTATTATGATTTATGCCCATTGGCAGCACCACATAAATCCATTTTTATTTGCATTTTCAACGAAGTTTTCCATTACTTTTTTATACATTAAAAACATTTGTTGATTTCATATATTAAATTGATTTATGAAGCGAGCGGAACAGGATGGGATTACATAAACAACTAAAAATATTTGTGTTTCAGACTTTTTTTTTCACAGTTTATTATTTTGCATTTAAAAAATTTGTAAAATTCACAACGCTAAAATGATTTAATATAATTTTCCCTAAATTTAATCTCTACTTCTATGGCCTAAAATTCATGTGACTTTTTTTACATTGAATTTATTGACATTTCCCTTTTATATTTAAATTTTTGTGAGTAAGGAGAAAAAAAAAAAAAAATACCGTATATACTTGTGTATAAGTTGAAGAATTTTAGACAAAATTTGGGAGTTTAAAATGGGAGGTCAACTTATAAACGAGTTAGTTAAAAATTAGCAGATAATCTGCGAATGGGCAAGTCTTTAAAGTAATCACACATAGGTCTACATTGGAGAGGGAGATAAAAGCAGACAATGGTTATTTTTCTGTGATGGACGAAAAAAGCTTAACAATAATGTCCCTGTAATTGTTCTGCGCCCATTTTCTCTTGGGATAGAACTCCCTTCAATACAGGGACATTCCTTTCAACATTTTAATCCCCTTTTAAAAAGTATTCAATTTGAGAATGCTTCTAAATATCTCTCTCAAAAGTTCTACAATACAAAGAAGTACTATATTTTGGCAGTCTAAGAAGTTGTTCACCCTTGTAAATAAGGCTTGAATAGATTTTTGAAAGAATTTTTTCTTTTTAAGTATCATTAAATTGATGTGAATAGGTTTCAAAATAGTTTAAGCTTCTTCGGTTTTACATAATTATACAGTTTTAAAACGATGAATTAAAAAAAAAAAGCCTGATTAGAAACATAAAAAAAAAAAAGCTTACTAAATTAATGAAAATTTACCAATTTTTTTTATCCTCGATTACAAATCATTTTTTTAACATACTGCCAGAAATTTGGTTCGATTTATACACGAAAATTCATTTTTTTTTTTTTCAAAATTTTGCTTAAGAATTGGGGGGTCGACTTATACATGAGTATATACAGTAATAATAATATGCCTTGTCTTGTGCAATCGGGAATATCTGCAGATGCGTACCTTGAACATATAATAAGGAGCTCAAGTTTTTCTTGTCACAAGAATCTGAAACAAATTGGGTCACCAAATTATGAAACGGCATTTTATTCTCTGGAGCTTATACCAATATTAAGTTTAAAAAGTTGATTTTTGACAAAATGGCAGTCACATGAACAAAAAAGGTAATTTTTAAAAAAATCTTTTGTGATCTTGGAAAAATAACCAATGAAAATTATACTTTTCAGTTAATATACTTTCCATTAAGATATTTTAAACAAACAAATAGTAATACAAAATTAAATAGTCAATATTATTTTTTATTTAAAATTATGAAAAAATATTTAGAATTAAAATCAAGTTCTTGTAAGAGCTTGTTATTTAGTCTAAAAATTGAAGAAATCACTATTTGCATTGCTATTTTCTTTATTAATAACATAAGATTTAGATAAACTTCAACTTATATACAATATATACAACATCAGAAGTACCTTTAATGGCTATGAAAAGAACATACCTGCTTTCAAACTCGGCACATTTCCTATTAGCAGCATACAGTTCATCCATTTGTTTCAGTTTTTCAGTACGAGCTTGTGCTATCAATTTTTCACTTTCCTGTGAAGTTTTTTCAAGGGCTGCAATCTTAGCATCTCTATCATAAAATAAATAAGGCATATTCGTAAATGCTATGTTTAATAGTGTTTAAGTTGTATGACAAAATGAAAACTGAAATATTTAACACAGTTGAGCGAGAGACTATAAAGAGACATACTTAGGCACTGATGCTGCATCCACTGCAATCTGTCTCATGGTACTTTCTTCAATATATCGCTGCTCCCACTGAAATAAAAGAAACATACATCATAAATATATATTTTTTGAAAAGCATTTAGCTATTATCACATATTTAATAACATTGCCACAATAAAAATAGTTACTTTAGTAGATTAAAATCATTCAAATACTTGCCTAAAATAGTAGTATAAATATCAAAAATAGTAATCTACAAATTGCCTACTATTGCCGCTTTCTTAATATTGAATTTAATCATTGTACAAACAGAAAATATTAGAGCAAAGCATTTAAGAATATTATATACAGAAAAAATACTTTTTCGGTAAAATTTTGATATAACTTGCTGTAGAGAAGACATTTAAAAAAAAAAAGCTTGCTAAAAATTGGATTTCAAATGTAATTAGCAAAAACTGTTTCACTTTTGAATAGATTTTTTACTATTTTTCAAAAATAATTTAAAGGAAAGTAAAAAACTTCCTAAAAACAGTACCATAATTGCATAAGGCAGAAAATAGATGTAAGCAGTCTGCCTTTAGTTGCCTGCAGCAACCCTGCACAAACATTAGCTCCTTCGTGTAATGCACATTGAGAAACTGCTCTTTTATCCTTAACTTCCAAGAAACAGAAAAGTAATAAATAGTTCTACCTTAACCAAAGTAATTTTATACTGTTAATTTATCAAGGAAACTAAAATATGCAATATAAATTAACAATTTGAAGATTTATTTATAACATAAGAGAACATTTATTTATGGTTATACACAGAGCTCTACAAACTGGAAATCAGTAAAAAGAAAATATTTATCTTCCCCCACCACCTCTAACCATCGTCAGTGTTTCCCCCATCTTTAAGTTAATCAGAAATTTTTAAGAAGCAGTTTTTTTCTTCTTTTATAAATTAATCAAAAAAGAATAATCATGCACATATTAATATAGTATATCTTGAAAGGCATTCTCTTTAAATTTAGTTACTAAATTAATTTAGAAATATCATATAAATTAAGGAGGGAGACCACCTACAGCAGCTCGCTATTGCTTGATTTTAACACATTAAAAAATTTTTTAGAGCTGTAAAATTTTTTTGAAATTAAACAATTTTTTTAGAATAAATTGTACAAATTTTGTTTACACATTCCTTTAAATAATTTTATTGATGCGTAGTTAGAATTTAGTTTAATTAAGGATATTTAATGACATACATGTGTTGTGTGCAGGATTATTAAAAATATATTCAATATATCCACTAAATATCACATATATATATATTCTTGCAATATTGTACTTCAACCTAAAATAATAATCAAGTGTACAGATGTAAAATTTTTTTTCAGGTATTTAAACAAGAAACGCAAAATCTGATAAAATTTCAATAAAAATTAAAAAATAAATATATTACAGGTACTTAAAAATAGGTAGAGGTTATATAGATATATAAAATACAACATAATGCACAATTTTAAGTTTCTATGTTAGAATGTGCGCAATGTCAAAAATATACGATTTGAGAAAAATGACTTTAAAGTTCAAATTTATCTGAATTTATCATAATTAGACTTGACTGTCTTAAAAGACCATGTGTTAAAAAATGTGTCCCATTTTTTCATATAAAATAGGTGAAAAAAATGTGAACCTTTTTAACGGAAAATTTTTAAGTTAAATTTATCACAAGAGGGAAAATAAAACAGGTAGATTATGAAGCATATAAGTTCAGGGCTTCCACGGTTCTTATTTTTGAGTACTACTGTTTTTTATTAGTAATATGTGCCTTATTTAAAAACAAAAATTCTGCAATTAAATAAGGCAAAAATTACTATTCCAAAATAGTGGCACTCAAATATAGGAAAAATGTAAGACCCGTAAATTTTTGTGCATGTGAATATTATTATAAAACACTAGCAATTTCAAATAAAAATTTTCATCTAGTAATAAGTTTCGACAGTGGTGGTATTATGAATTGCTAAGCAGGCAAAATGGCAGGATTCCGGAGCTTCAGGAGAACCTTCATCAACTAAATATGGGTATAGAGCCAAGTGAATTTAATTATTTTAATTTTGTTAATGTAATGATGCTTAAATTTAAAGCAATGTATGCAATGCAAAATGCAATATGTATGACTTTTCTAAAAGTAATTTTATTTTTTAATAACATACTGAAAGACACATATTCGGATCAGTACTGGGCATGCAGACTCTCACTGCGACTCTTTTTACATGCTAGATTAATTTAAATACAATTATTCTAATTGGTAAATAAATCATATCAAATGTAATTTTCCAACTGGGCAAAAAATGTCCGGACCAGGATTCGAACCAGGGATCTCTTGGCTGAAGCCACCAATGCTTTACCATCTGAGCTATCCCGGATGAATCTGGTGAAACTTTTTCACCCAGCTAACCTGATTGATCTGGTTTGAAATCTGGTTCAGCTCAACAGAATAAATCGGAAGTATTTCTAGAATTCCATTACCATATACTATCCATTATGGAGAGCATTGGCGAGTTCAGCCAAGAGATCCCTGGTTCGAATCCTGGTCCGGACATTTTTCGCCCAGTTGGAAATTTACATTTGATATCTTTTTACATGGTTATTCAAAATCTACATTTTTCTAGCTTTGCTTCTTAGCTATTAGCACATGTCCATGTGTATTTCTGGATTTTTTTTTTTTATCCAAAGCACCACTTATTAATAAGTTTCTCTAGTTTACAGTCATTAAGTGAAGAGCCATTCAAGTGAATCCTGAATAGATCATTCAATGTTGATGCTTCCATTCACCAGTTAGAATATGTTGGTTGTCAATGGCGACAGCATTTGTAAAACCCTGGTTATACACACATATTACTCTTAAATTTATATGCTCTAAGGATATATCAAGCTTTTTTCTCTGTCTTCTATCAAACAATATAATGTGCAACCCTACCTATTTCAGAGAATCTCAAAAGTAGAAACATCCAGATATTTATTCCAAGTGATTTTTTATTTGATCTAGAATTTTAGAAGTTTCAGACTTTATTCAGAGTTTGATTTCCATTGCTTCTCAAGAGTTAAATTAATGTAACATAAAAAGTCAAACTTTATATTTTTTTAAATCTCAGTTTAATGTTAACAAAATTCTATTTTATTGGCTATATATAAAAGAAATAATTTATGAATAATTAAAAACAATTATATTTTAGCAAAATTACTAATTCATACCTTAGAAACTTCAGCTTCTAGGCCAATTATTTTTTCTTCATATTCCATTATGGTTTTGCGCAGTACTTCTATACTCTCAGAATTTTCCATCTTCTTATCAGGTGAAGCAAATATTTTACCTTGCTGGAATATAAATTCAAATTACATTAAATTATGAGCAAGTTATTGTTAAAATGATACATGTCATGTATACAAACATTAAATGACATTTTCAAAGATATATATATATATATAAAATCATTTAAAAATAGTAATAACTGTATAATTCTTTAGATTTTAAATATATACTTTTACTAACAAACCTGCATGGTGACTTAAACTATACTAATAATTTTGGATCATCTTTCTTTTTGGTAAAATAAATAGAAATGGTATAACATTAAAAAAAAAAAAAAATACATCGATCATCTGTAATTGGGCCCTCATAAATCATTAAAACAACAATCATTATAGTGGTGTTTTTATTATAACTGGCCCCCGTGTGTTTCATGTCAATAAACCATTAAAAAGGAAATAACTATAATGAGGCCCTCTCCTCTTTGGTGGTCTTTATGCCAATAAACTATTAAAATGACAATAACTATAATAACCCTTCCATGCTTTATGCCAATAACTGTAATGAGGAATAAATGTGCTTTGTTCTCACAAATCACTAATATGACAAACACAATAATGGAGTCCTTCCTATAATGGAGCACTGTGTGCTTCACATCACCATAAATTGTTAAAAGTGCCAGGAACTTACCCAATATGTTGAAAGGCTTTAATGATAGAGAACAATCATAATTTATTACTTTTTATAGAATGTACATTGAGCAAAGCCCTAATTCATACAACATCTGAGATACAATTCACAGAAAAAGAGAATTGAAAATTAATGATTTAATTTTTGGTACTTTGTATGATGATTTACTTACTGTGTATTTAGCAAGAATAAAAGAATGACATCATATTTATTTGACTGGTATTTGAATTTATTTAAATTATCCAAAAATATGAGCACAATTTGAAAAACACTGATATATATTTCCATTATTTAACACGTTAAGCACCATGTCAGTCACTGGTGACTGACACCGAACTTTCCGTTTAGAATGCACCCTTCACCGATAACTGACGGTCTAAAATATGATATAAAACTAAGAATATATATATTGTTTTAAGCAACTACTAAAAATTTATTTAAAATTTACTTAACTTTTATTTATTACAGGATTATACTTTAATAAAAATTATTTAAAACATTGTAAATTTTTCAGCTTCAGTGTCAGTCACCGTGGCACTCAACATGTTAAAAAGAGTTTGATATGCCAAAAGATAAGAAAATATTTTAAAGACACAAAACAGATTTTAAAAATGACAACACATACATGAATTCTGAAACTAAAGAAATTGTGACTTTTGAGAAACAAAATGAAAAGATTTGTTTTAAAATCATTTGGCTTTTATTTCCTTTTTTGTTTTAGTTAAGTGCCACAGGATATAAACATAAAGGCTGACACGAAATATCATTGTGGTAAGCCACACCTTATAAAGAACAGAATGACTGTTTGAAAAACATGCTAATATAATACATTAATAGATGCCAATTTAATTTTAGCAACATAACTGAATCTTTGGTTATATTCTTAAGAGAAAAACAAATCAAAGGATATTTCAGCACTTGTCTGTTATACTGGCTCAGATTTTAATTACAACAGATAGGTATCAGTTTTCTTTTAAAATTGAAAAGATTGTTTACTACATAGGTAAATGAGTATGTGATGACACATAATTAAAAAAAAATATATAAAAATGACAACAATTTCTGAAGAGGAAAAAAGTTATCACACCTGGCAACATTCAAGCAGTTTAGGAATTTATGCAATATAGGAATATATGTTTGTTTGCATATCAACTTTAAATTTCTAAACTTAGCTATATATATGTATAAAAACAATGATAAGTACTGTTAAATTATCAAAGGTACATTTTAAATATCCTTAATGTACAACAGTTAGCTCTCCCTTAGTCTTAACAATCACTGAAAAATAATTAAATTCCTGAAATTAAAGAATGCATTAAGCTAAAAAATTCTAAAATCACGATACAACTGTACGAAAGAAAAAAAAACATCCAATAGTTATTTTTAAAATGTTACCTTCTGAGACTTTAATGCTTGAACTTCTTTCTCCATTTGGGCTCGTAATTTCTTTTCCATCAAAAGTCTCTTTTCACTAGATTGCTGCAAGTTAGTCAAAGCTTTTTGAAGCTGAGCAACTCGATCCACATAAACTTGCTTCTTTCGAGACTGAAAATATTATTTTTCAACATTATAAATACAATGCAATTTTATTTGATATTCAAGTCATTTATCTGTTATTAGATACAAACAGAAGTAATCTATCCAATGTGTGTAATTAGAAGCATTTTTCAAAATAGATACATAAACACGCATAAAGGTTCATGATCTTTGTTTTCACAGCTTTTTATATCATTTGATAAAAAATCTCACTTTCTTATACCCAAATAGCACCAGTTTTAAAAATAGGTGTCAAGGTTTCCATAACAGGAAAGAATCCTTACACTATTATTTTGTAACTCAATTGTACTGATTGATAAAGAAATAACCACCAAAACATTGTCAGAGTAAATTTGTGTTAGTCAAGTGCCATCTAAGTATCTCAGTTTATACAATATCGACAATTTAGGCCAGAGGTCCCGAATGACTCCTATATGAATACTTTTTTCATTCAGTTGAAAAAAATAACATGAAATTAGTTTGAATGCTTAAATTAAGGGGAAAAGAAAAAGTTTAGGAAGAATTGAATAAATAAATAATTACATTAAAAAAAACACACACGTTAAAATTAAAAATTCTCTTTTTAGAATAGTAAGTACAAGTTTTGTAAATATAAAGAATTTTTAAGCATAAAAATTTAATATATCACTTGCAAAAATAAAAAATTAATTAAAAATATTCCAAAGGAATTAATTTATTACTCAAATTTTTGCTTAAGAATTATCACGGAAAAAGTTGAACACAGGCCATGTTGAAATTAATGTAAAAATAACTATTAAAAAATAAAAATGTTTAATGTATTATGAAAAATATATTGCAAATCTATGTAAAACAAGAACTTTAGCACTTTCAAGCTTTACCAAAATAAATGAATGTGTATTTTCATGATTTTAGAAAGATTTTGTTTGAAACTGTTTAAACAAAACAGGGTGTCTACAGAAATTGAAAAATAAAGTTACCTGATTTTTCCATGATTTCCCTGACTATATTTATCAGACTTCCCTGATTTCTATTATTAACAATACACATACGGTATTTTTTCATGTATGCCGATTCCTCATATAACACACTTACCCAGCTTGCTAATATCTCATTTGGGAGAAAAAGCAAGAGAAAAACATAAAAACTGCCTAATATTCATTAAGTATTGGTTAACAGTTTTATAGATCCAAACTCAAAATGTAGTCCAATAACTGCATAGAGTGGCCAATGGATATAGGGTGACCAGAAAATTTCCTCATTTTCTGAAAAATATTCAATTCTAAGACTTATCTAAATCTGACCAGATAGCTACTAGGATTAAACTGGCCACCTGGTCAGGTTTATGCTAATGTATCATTTAAAAATGGGTAAACTGACTTCAATATAAGCAGTATCTACAGAAAATGAGGACATCAGATTACCTTAATTTGCATTAAATAATCAAAAACTCATACCATGTGCATCTTTTTTTAAATATTAGGAAAGAGTAATCAGCATGTGAAAAAAATATAGTATATAAAATAGACGAACCAGTCTCGTTGGCAAGGTGAAAATGCAAATATTTTCACATATAGACAAATTTCCCTGATTTTCCAGTATTTTTACAAAGTTCCCTGACTTTTCCAGATTGATAAACCTCCCTGATTTTTCCATGATTCCCTGATTTCCAGATTCTGTAGACACCCTGCAAAAGCATGTTTAAAAAAATAATTTAAAAAAAACAAACAAATATTAATATTCACTATATTACCTCTTCTTCTAATCTCACAACATTTGCTTGAGCATTCGTCAAGGCATTGTCAAGAATATCTATGTGATTTCTTTGTTCTTGTAAAGTTGCTCGCTGGGCTTGTAATTCAATTTCTTGCCTTTCTTTCTCCGCAATTAATTCTTTAGCTAATTACACAAAAACATAATTTGAATACAAAAGTTACATTAAAAGTGGTATACAGAGTAAATGTAATAAAAAAAGGGGGAAAAATATAGTTACGATGAATTGCACATACTCTGAGTTAATAACTGTGCTATGAGAACTTCTCTTTTACTTAATTCTTTTTTCAACTCTGATTCATTAACTTCAGAAATCTAAAATAAAGAAAAATACTGTTTTCATGAACCAAGTGGAAACACACATAATTAAAGCATTGGATGCTTTAATGCTTAAATGTTAAAAAAAAGTAGAAATAAGTCATTTTAAAATCTATGTATGATTAGTTTATATAATACAATGTTACAATATGTAAAAAGACAGTTTCAACAGGTGCTGCACCCTGCTTACCCTTTGGTTTACAAAATAGCACCCTTTTTGCTCCACATAAAAAACTCTCACCTTGATCTTCAGTTTAAAGTACCTTTGCTCTTGTTTTGTATTAAAAAATTAAAAATAAAAATCTATTTAAAAATAAAAAGAATGCCCTTAAGAATCCAAAACATGCCCTTTTTTGAAAACTTATTAAATGTAATGTGATATATGTTGTCATTGGGACTTATAAATATGATTGTTGCGCAAGTTACAGTGGTAATTACATTGAATGGTGTATTTTTATGTATCCACTATATGCTGTCAAATAAAATGAACATAATTTCTTGGCAATCTGGACCAATTACAGTGTAATTTACCATAAATATAGATCTTAGTAAAACAGAGTTATTATTGATCTTTCATGAGAAGAGATCTGTCAATCATACCTAGCATAGCAGAAGACGATTGATTCCATTACTTTCAAATCGGCATAGAGCAGAAATGGGAAAATTGCCATATTTTCCAGCTTTGCTACATTTTGGCACTCTTTATTTATTATCAACTGCATAGAGGAAATTCCGTATTAAGATGTTATATAAGTTATGTTACATTCTTTTAAAATATGACTATAATTATTTGTTTTAAGTAGTATATTAAAAACTTTATTTTTTTTTTAAATAATCTAAGCTATATAGAACAAAACAAAATAAAATTTTGCTCTTTGCTTTTCTGAACATGCGAACGACAAACTAATAAAAGAAAGTATTATATTAAAATCCATAATTCAAGCGGGGATGACCGAGCTGGTCAAAGTTATCTTTGTGTTCAGCTCCATATAATATTCTCACTCTATCATTCTCCCTGCATTATTGCTATAAAGCATGTTATTTTATAACAGTATTATGTACAAAAACGATCAATATGAAAACTATATAATTACATGCTTCTAAATTTTACATTACTTACACATTTACTACAAAAGGACATTAATCCAAATTACATTTTTAGCTCAACCCTGATTGGTTTAACCCCATATCTCGAGTCCTATTAAGAATTACTAAAAAATTCCTTCACATTCTGAAAGCGTATTTTTTCGCCAAATGTAGTCAATATTGGCGACATTCTTTCATTTGGTGCCAAGTTTGTGTTTTGGCATTCGTAATCTTGAAAGTCTATTTTTTGACCAGATGTCGGCAATATTTCACCAAATTCGCGATTTCATAACCCTGATCCGTAGTAACCCAAAATGACCCATTAATCAAATCTGCTCGAACATGCAACTTAGCTCAATGGTCTGGTAATCAAAAACGACAGGATAAAAAATTAATCAAAATCATTTAAGCCATTTTATAGATAAAATTAGCTTGATCCGCAGTGACTCCAAAATGACCCATTAATCTAATTTTCTCGATCACGTGACCCAGCCGAGTGGTCTTCTCAAGACTGAAAACGGTAGTATACAAAATTCAGTCAAAATCGATCAAGCTGTTTTTTAGATAAAATTTGACCCGCAGTGACAAAAAACAGACCCATTCATTGATATTTCTCGAATATCTGATCTAACCCAATGACCTTATCGTGCCCGAAAACCATATAATATAAAATTTTGTCATTATAGTTTGAGACGTTTTTTAGATGCAATTAGCTTGACCCGGACCCATAGTGACCCAAAATGACACACTAATCCAATTTTCTAGAACATGCGAACTAACCCAATGGTCTTCTCGATCCCAAAAACGATGAAATACATAATTTAAAATCGTTAGAGCCATTTTCTAGATAAAATTAGCTATACCTGTAGTGACCCCAAAATGATCCACTAATTGAAATTTCTCGAACATGCGACCTACCCCAATGATTTTCTTGTGCCCAGAAACAGTATAATACAAAATTTTGTCTTGAAACATACATGAAAAAAAAAAAAAAGTTTTATTGGCAAGAAAAAAAATGCTATTGGCAAAATTTGTGCCTGGCTAGCATAAAAGTGCTGAAAGTAGTCAATGGGATAATGGAGAAGTACCGAATACTTTTATCAATTATTTCAAATTTTAAGTGAAAACCACAATTTCTACAGAATGGATGGACATTTACATTAGTATATATAAGAAAACTAACTGAACTATTATCCTATGACTATGACTACAATCCGTGTCCATCAATATTGATTGTTTGCTGAAAATTAACTAATAACAGTTCTGTAATCGAATTTACAGCCAAGACTGGAGGCAAACATGAATAACGTTGACAACAATATGATTTTGAATGCATGAGAGCAGTTGTATAAAGATAGATATGTAAATGCATATATATTCAATAATAGTTATATAAACATGGAGACAAATGCTAAAATTCAAAAGTAAATAATTGCTGAAAAAAAAAATACATATACAAATAAAATAATAAAAACAGATTATGACAATCTAAAACTGCACCAAGCTATCGATAAAATATGTCAGTTGGTTGCAAATTTGAATATGGAATTTTCCCCAACTCAACTTGAAAAAGTCATTGATTCTCAAGCTTCTGTGTCTTTAAATTTAATAATCTGTACGATTTAAAAAAAAATACAACTTCTTGAATTTCAATCAAGCACACAATCTATTAAAAACATAACATTGCTTTGATGTTGAAATAAAATATTTTGTATTATGGCATTATTTCTTTTTTAAAATGAAATCAGCGAAAGGCAAAGGCATGTATTTTAAATCAGGGTTCGTTGATTAAAATCATGATTTAAATCAACTGATTTTTTAAAAAAATCATTGATTTTAATCAGTTTTTCTTTTAAATTATTGTAAAATAAATTCAAGATGTAAACAAACATAATAAAGTACTTTAATATAATTTAGTTTTATATCATACAGATAATCAAACAGATTTTAGAAAGATAAAGCTTAATCTTTGTAAAAAATAAAATACAATGTAAAGTTTAGAAAAGAAATCTTTCAAATTTCATTTGAATCAAATTATAAAATAATCTTGCAACAATAAGGAAATCTAAGCAGGAATATATTATATATTGGAATACTTGTTAGTATTTAGGACTACTTCAAGTGGAGGTAAAATAAAATTGTATGACTCTTTCTGCTATCTTTGGTGACGCCTATTATATTAAAGTTTGAGCAAAATCTGAACCATTCAAAGAATTTCTGTTTGAATCAAACATAGTGGATCTTGGTCCTTTAGAATGGTGAAATGTACCTGTTACAGTTATCGAAAATGCTGATACTAAAAAGCTTATAGAATTTATGATTAATTAGCTTTTTACTGCAATAGCTTCATTTGCTTTAGCGGAACGAATGTTTCTGCCTTTGGTTTGGTACATTTGAAAATTAAGAGCCTCGTGACAGAAACGTGGCGACATTGTTGCAGAAAGGGAACAGCCTCTTGCATAAAACTTTCATCCTCGAGCCACTAAATGTAGCTGATAACAATATTATTTTTTAGAATTGTTATGGACATTTCAAATAAAAAGTGTTAAACCTTATCGGTCCTATGTCACTTCCCACGTGACATCGGGACCTGCATCTTTTACACGAATTTTATTCGATTGGAACCAGTTTTTTTATGAAACAATTTTATTTCTACTTTAACACTGTGTGTAAGAAAAATATGTTATAAAATATAATCATGTATAAACAGCTAGCATCCAATAAGGGTTTAAGTTAATAAAGTACAAGTAGAAGTTTCTAGAAAACTAAATTTTTTATGCAACTAAACAACTCCTTATTTAGTTAAGTAATTATTTCTACTGTTAAAACATTGCAGAAAATTTTTGCTATTGATTTGGCTTGTCGCAAAAAGCTTTAAAAAACTTCTGCCTCAGGGATTAGGAATAGACTGATAAAGCTACTAAACTCGTTTTTCTGTACCAGCACTTTAACGAGACAAAAGTAAACATCTTAGTTTGTTTCCAAATTTATTTAAAAGTTTTATGTCCTGCAGTTATTTTTATTTTACCTAAAATACTTAAGTTAAATTAATTTTTGACATCTGATTTGTAGTTTTCCATGCATTTTGTGTAATAAAGATTTTTACATAGCCTAAAATGTTACCTTTTAAACATTTATGTAAATTGTGTAATATTATTAATATATATTGGTAGTACTTATAACATGCATGTATGTGTGTGTATAATTTTTATTTTAAAAATTATAAGAAAATTCATATAAAACAATAGTGCTGTGCAAGATTAAAAATCTGATTTAAATAAAAAAAAAACTTTTGATTTTTATAAAAAAAACAAATTGAACCGATCTTACTGACACATAAAACAGTAAAACAGAATATAACATATTCTGAAGAAAGTTTGAATGCAAGTACCACCCCCCCCCCCCCCCTACACACACACACACACACACAGCAAACTCTTATGAGAACTTTTTAGCTATATAAATTTACAGTTTATTACACTTTATAAAAAGAAAGGAACAACTAAATCTGCTTGTTAAAGAACAATTACGCTCAACTAGCAAAATTCATCTGGATTGTGCTCTTAATGTTGATAGTAAAGAAATGCCCACATTGCAATTAGGTAATTTGTACCATAATATAATTTTTTGGATAGCATATAACGGAACAATCAATAAAGCAATTTCAATCTTAAAAAACTTTTGGCAGTAGTTAAATAGGAATTCATCATTCAATAATAAAAATTAAAAAATACAACAGTTGTATGTCTATAATTCTATTTTTTTTTTTTTTTTTTTTTTTTTTTAAATTAACATGACAAAAAAAAAAAAAAAAAAAAAAAGAATCAAGTAATAAAGCTTTTACATTGTTCACCATATCAACTATTTAGCATACTTACAGGGTGTCTTGGGGAAATATGTGGTGATGCTGATTCTAAATATTCTGAAAATAAGTTAGAAAATTACAATTTTATTATTTTTTTTTGTACTTCACACAATTTCTAAAACTATACAAACAAATAATTTCAGTTCCACATAATGCACACTTGCCAAACTTCTGCAAAACCCTGTTATGACACAAATCAAATACCTTTTAAATCCGAAAAATTATTTAATAAAATGTTTTTTTCCTCTCTATGTGGTAAGTATTGATTTCATTTAAGTAAAATTTATGGTTCAAACATGTTTATTGGACTTTGTTCAAACTGACATAATTTTATGGAAGGTCAGCAAGTATGATAGATAATGTATAAAAAGGCTATATGTATTTGAAAAACGTTTATTTCTTAAACTTGATTTTACAACAAATTTTAATATAACTAAAATACAGCAAAATACAATATTTTATAAATAATAATGCATTAGCTTGAGTTGCATTACCAAATTTAACCCTTTCAGGGGCAAGTGTGTTCATGTAATGTTGAATTCACATCATTACTTTCAAAATAAGAAAATGCAATTTCAGTACATTTCTGCACCAAAGTCATAAAAGTAAAATTTTAATTAAAAATTCTGGTGCAAATCTTGATTAAAATTAATTGGGATAAAATATATTCTAGTGTTCCTCAAGGTTTTAAATAACTCATAGATATGAAATTTTGATTGAGAAGAATGGCAGTCAATAACCAGAAAGATTTGTTAAAAACTGGGAAGATATTTATCACTTTGTACAATATGTTAAATTATATAAAACTATGCATTTAGAATGTTACTAATATAAGAAAATTAATTTAGGATTTTTTTAACATAATAATTTAAACTTAATAAAAGATTAAGTAGAACTGAAATAATTTAATCATACCATTAACCACTTCACTGGCGTCAGGTATGGGGGAAACCGTGCTTTTAACCCCGACTTTTCTCGGGGCAAACAGCGAAGTGGTTAAAAAGATAACAAAATCTTGAGAGTTAATTTAATTTTGAAAAAATAAGCATCAATAATACTTTGATGAAAGTAAATGAATTCAATTTCAGAATATTATAAAATTCCTCACATTTTCCTTTAAAGACCTTAAAATTACATAACTATTATACAAAAGAAATAAAATCAAGGCAATATTTAAAATTTTTCTAAGCAAAGAAAAGCTTACAATTTGGTCTTTAAACACAATACTGTTTTAAGATTGTTCTCAAATCCAAATTAGCGACTTTCTGATATATACAGAAAGTCATTTTAACAAATAAATGCACGAAAACCTGTAGTTACTTTTATTCAGACACCGTGAAATTGAGCAGAGATTTTTATTTTCTTGTAAGAGCTTTATGTTATCAAAATTGGCATTTTGAATTGAATCATTAGATAGCAATTGGCTATAACTCAAATATAAGATTTAGAGGAAAATAGAAAATAATGTTTGTTCTTAGGCTACTAAATATAAATACCTGAAATATTCAGAAAAATTTCTATTGTGCAACTAGAAAAAATAAAAATTTGAGAACAAACCTTAAGCATTTTAAAAGTGAAACGAAAATATACAAAACATAACAGAAGTTTAATCTATATTACTGAAATTTAAATCTATATTATAAAGATAAAAACTCCAGTAGCTGTTAAAAATGCTCTTTAAATAAATTTGATTCCAAAACATCACATTATTATTGTGATCAAAATAAGAACACATTTTATGATATGAAATTAAACAGATTTCACTAAATATTCCCTTAAAAATAATTTCAAAATATAAGACTTCTGAAAACACAAAAATACTTCAATTAAGAAATACTCATGATTTTATTTTTGAAAAGTTAAATAGATTTGATTACTATTTATTATCACATTTTTCTGGAAAACTATAAAAAGGGAAACATTTTGTACTGAAAAATAACCCAGCCACTCTTAAAATTATAGAAATAAATCAAATAATCCCCCCTCGACTTTACAAAGCATCTATATGATACACTTGCTTTATTAATATATTATAAATAACCAATAGTTCAATTTAGATCAATTACTCTAAAAACAATTACAAAAGACACTGAAAAGGAAAAAAGAAGACATGTTAGGGAGTTTTAAGAGCAATTTAAGAATATGTGTTTAACAATGAAAAACATTATCTTAATTTGGCTATAACTTATTTGATTATTAGAGCTGAACTATTAAGGTTAGTCAAACCCAGTGTGGATCAAAATTGCATGCTATAGATACTGGCACATTTTTATACTTAAAATAAGTCATATGTAACATATTTTAAACTACCTCTCAACTCCTTGTTTTGTCCAGATAAATGTCTTATTTCGGCTTCTAGGCGAGCACGTATTGCTTTTTCTAAAGTTTCTCTCTTTTCAGATGAATGTACTAAATCTTGATAAGCTTTTTGAACTTTCTGAATCTCAAGTTCAAACTACACAGGAAAAAAAGAAAGAATAGAAATAATAATTAAAAAATAATAGCAATTAAAGTGAATGAGATTTAAAAATAAGCGAGTTGGAGCTCACTTTTTGTAATTTTGAAACCTTCTTGTAGTAAAGATCTAATTCAGTTTTCAATGCTGTATTTTCAGCAGATAATAATTCAATCATCTGATTGGCCTGTATAGCAGCAACTTCAGAATCAACAGGGAATGCAATTCTTCCATGTGTTTCTGGCCTGTTATTTTAAATAAACAAAAGTAAAAATAGCTAAAAAAAACTTTTTTTAAAGCATTCAATATTATCTTAAGATTCATACCCAATTCTATGTTGTTAAACTATTGCAATATGTTAATTTGGCAAGGGGCCTGAATATGGAAAACTTATGCTTGGTAGGAAGCACAAACTAATGGCATTTATTAAAAGAATTATAATTTGTGATCTGTTTCTTTTTTATGATATGGCAACAGGAATGAAAAAAAAGCATTTTTTAAACTATCCATTCTGGACTTTTAAATTGTTTTCTCAATGTATATTCATAATTTAACTATTAATAAACTATTAGTTGATTAATGCATATTAAAAATTATTACGCTTTATTTTTTATTTACATTTTCAACTTTTTTAGCATTCAAAATATTTCATTGTTGCAGTTTCACAGCCAATTAAAACATTTTAGCAGGCATGGTTTGGTGCGTTAATTAACTACACTGTTGTAACTATAAAGAATTATTTGGCAGTTTATCAATGTAGCCAGTTATACTATATTTTATTTCAACCGACTTCTCAAGACCAGTTTCCCAGTCTTTTCTTTATCTTAGGTCAGTAACTATGGTAACACTGCATGTGGCTGATTAGCCACTCTGCTTTTTCTCCATGACAATGAATGGATGAAATGGGTAGGATGGATGTCCTTGAGAAGCCAGCTGAAATTCACATAGTATAACAGAAGAATGCCTTAAAATTAGTTTATTTATAATTAAGTTCAAATAAAAGTATAATTTAAAATAAATTATAATTTTCTTAAGTATAATTTTAAAATGTTGTATTGTCATCAGAAATACACCTGTACACATAGTTTTTATAGTTCTAGCCTGTCAGTGAGTGCATGAAAAATAAGTTACAAAATTCCCTCTTTACACACAAAAATCAAGTTAAATAAAAGGGAGTAAAAAGTTATTAAAAATATTATGCATGATCATGTTCTTATGATTCTTTTTAATAAAAATTTTTGCTAATAAAAATACATATACATTCAAATATTTTAAACTTTGAACCTAGCATACAAAAGTTAATAAGGAGAATTTAGGTAAGATGCGAGAAACTAGTGTTAAAAATAGAAATTTAAATTTGTAAAGAGGTTATTATTTACAACTAAAATTTAAACTTAAAAAAACTTTTATATACCATTTTTATGTTTAGAGAGTTTCTTATGTTCCAATAGATTCTAAGATCTACTGATAGGTCAGTTAAAAAAAAAAAAAAAATCTAATTAAAAATGAGATTGCAAGACATTTTCTGGGCTACTGAACATAGGTGAAACCATTTTTAACTGTCCCTTAATGTCAAAAAGCATTCTTATATAAAACATACCAATCATTCAAACAAAGGTTTGAAATTCCTTAAAAATAATACCTTCATATTAATTTTATGCCAGGGATTCAATTGATCGTCAAAGGAAGACAATATTTATGCATTTTCTATTCTGATTATTTCAATATTTAAACTCATAGTTTGACATATCTGTTACATTTGTTTTATTTTATTTATTGATGAAGTTTTAATTTTGTTATAGAATATTAATAAAAAACAAATGCCGTTTATTATATTGTTTATCTTGAAAAATTAAAAAAATTGTTTATATTGTTTTAAGTGTAAACTGGTCAGCAGGGATGAGATTGACCAAAAAGCAAAAAAGCTGAAACTGCGCAACAAATATAATTGCTATTAATATATATATAATTTACATACAATTTAGCTTTGCGTAAATTAAAAAGAAATTATTAACACGAATTAGGCAGAAATTATTTACTTACTCTAATGAAAAGTTTATTTTACCAAGATACAGAACATTAATGTGAAATTTGTGTTTTTTTGCGATCTTTAGACAAAATTTGCCATTTTTCGCGATCTTTTGAGGAAATTTGATGTTTTTCTCATACTCTGTTGAGTAAATTTGCCATTTTTTCATGATCTTTTGAGTAAATTCGCCGTTTTTTCGCAATCTTTTGGCAAAAACTGCCGTTTTTTTCGCAATCTTTCGACGAAAATTGTCGTTTTTTGTGACCTTTTGACGGAAATTGCAGTTTTCTCGCGATCTTTTGATGGAAATTGCCGCTTTTTCGCGATCTTTTGACGGGAAATGCCGCTTTTTCTCGATCTTTTGACGGGAAATGCCGCTTTTTCTAGATCTTTTGACAGAAATGGCTGCTTTTTCGCGATTTTTTGGCAGAAAATGCTGCTTTTTCGCGGTCTTTTAACAAAAACTGCCATTTCCTCGCAATCTTTCGATGGTAATTGTTTTTTCGCGATCTTTTGATGGAAATTGCTGTTTTTTTGCGATCTTTTGACAAAAATTGCCTGTTTTCGTGATCTTTTTACGAAAATTGGCACTTTTCCTGATCCTTTGACGAAATTGGCAATTTTTCTTTGAACGATTGACGAAATTGATTTTTTTTTATGTGACCATTTGTCATTCGCGATACATTTTATGTCCGGATTTTCAGAACAGAATGATCCCTGGTTCAGCGATCGCGATGAAATAGGATAATCACAGCACGCGATAAATGACTTCTCGTAGTTGAAGTGTTGAAATATAAGCATATTTTGATGCGGATTAAAATCATTTTATGATTCTTTTTTTATTTAAACGAATAAAAAACGGATGCCTGCACGAAATAAATTCTTGAAAAATGAGAAATTAAAAATCGAAAAAAATGGCAAAAAAAAAAGGAAATATGAAAAAAATCGAAAAAATGGAAATTAAAAAATGACAAAAAAGCTGAAAACCGCGGATCCGCGGAAAAATCTCATGCCTGTTGGTCAGTCTTCTGTAAGTGGGCTACACGTGATAGGTAGAGTGGAGGGGAAAAAAAAAATTGTGCTTAAAAATTATTTTATAAACCATAAAAATCTGTAAATTGAGATACAGTTTTCAAACAAATTGCATTTGAAAGTACATTTTTTTTCCATATTTGATGGTGCCAAAATTGAAAATGTGCAATGTTTAGAAGTTAAAAAAAAAGGGGGGGGGGGAACAAAATTTATTATTTAGCTGTTGCTATCATCAGTATGATGTTAGTGTTACTCATGAACATGTTTTTGCTTTATAATATAGATATATATTATAAAGCTCTGCTAAAAAGTGGCACTGTAATTTTTGCTTTATACAAAATAACAAAGGTAAAAGTCAGAATCTGACTTTAGTGAAGAATCTCTTGTTAAAATCAGAAAAGTTAAAAGAACTGACATTTTTTTTGCGCCTCCTACTAAGATTTAAAGTTTACTTTTTTAAAGAAAATTTTTAGAGTTAGAAAACTGAATGGAAAGTGAGCCTGATACTGAAATATAAAGACCGAGTTAAAAAGTGGAAGTGCCCAGTAAAAAAATGAGAGTGTGAAACTATAAAATGTTGATTTTAAAGAACAAAGTTCAATAAATTTAAGAACAATTTTAAATATTCAGCTCAACTAAAAAAAAAATGAATATATTCAATGTAAAAAATATGGATATTAGAATTTGAGTATACACAATGAAGATACAAACCTTTGGATTTGATGGGTTATAGTACTATTATCTTCAGAGTGAAATAGCTTTCCGTGACTAAGATCTGGATGAGAACGAGAAACAGAAAGTCTTTCAGCCGATTTAGATTTAGCATTCATTATTCCAAGACCTCTTCTTCTTGCAGCACTGCCAAAAATCATTTGATGATCTTTGTTGTTATCAACAGCTTGTTTTGGATACTCAGGCAGAGGTGGATAATTATTATTTTCAGGAACATAGTTCTGGTGGTTTAGTTCTTTAGCAAGATATTTCAAAATTTCAGATTGATCAAGATAATCTTTAGGAATTTCAGTTATACCCTGTTTCATATGAGATTCTGGGAATGAATTAACTGGAGCCATTATATGATATGAACCAGATGGAGAAAATGTAGTGGGATTTGCATTCACATTCTTCCTGGTATATTCATTTGGGGGTGAATAATGTTCCCAAGAATTATGATTAGATTTTTGTAAGGGAGGATACATAACTTTATGTAATGTAGTTTTGGGAGAAAGTGGGACATTTGGTGAACTATAAATTCGTGAATTTTGATGTATATTAACATTTTCTGGATACTCAGAATAGAGTCTACTACAGTTTTCCTTTTTTTCTCTTTCTAATGCTTTCATACAAGAATCAACATTTTTGCTTTGATGATTACAGTTTTGGCCATAGAAAGGTGAGTCGTGCTCACCAGCAAATTTAGTATCATGAATGATAAGGGTGTTTGAAGAAATGGTATCTACATCATCACAAATCGTTTCTTCTCCTTGAGGCTCTTGACGAACACCATTTTGCAAAACTCTTTTTTCTTCAGCTGTAAGATTTTCATTAGAAGTAGATACATCAGTATCACTCCCGGACAAATTCTGATGATAACCTGAAAAGAAATGAATGAAGAATGCTAAATTAAAATCAAAACAATATTTATTTTAATAGTAATCATTATGATAGTAAAAAAACATTTATTCAAATAATTTAAGAATACATAACTACTTATAAATGTTGATGTATTAATGATAATGATAAAACTTACAATTGCTAATGGAATAATATGCATTCAAAGTTGTTTATCACTGTTTTAATTTGTGGTGATGCATTGCATATCAATTTACTTTCAATAGAAATATATATATATATTGTAATTTATACATGCATGTTTTAATGCATACACCACAAAAAATTCACATAAATATTAGCAAATATTAATATATAGAGTGAAAAGTCTTAATAGCATTATATCGCATTCTGACTACAGGGAGGCTACTAAATACTGTTACACTCCAAAAAATATGAATTAATATTAATCGTTTGGTAAAACAATTTATTTCTCTATTTTAACGTTTGGCAATCTTCTATTAGTGCAGACGAATTTTGTTATAAAGCAAATATTTAAAAATATTTTAAAGAGGGAAGACAAAAGAAGGATGATTAAACAGCTCTTGGATCGCAGATTTTCCGCTGGTGAAATCTTTAAGCATCTAAAATATCTTGATTTTAATGGAACATTTATATATAGAACTATAAATCGATTATTGGATACTAATAGCTATGTAAAGATCGATCTAGGCCAGGATGTCCACTCTCAGTTCGCAAAATAGAGCGCATCAAAAGAATTCGTGAAAAGGTGTGAAGAAATCCACAACGTTCTGCAAATAAAATGTCTGCAAAAGAGAACGCGAGCCGCAAAACTATTCAAGTTATTATAAATGAAGATCTGGGTTATGTCCCTTATCGCAAAAGAGAAATTCAAGGTTTGACTGCTGCACAAAGAATAAAAAGATTACAAAGAGAGAAGAAATTGATGAAGCAGCATGGTAGGAAAATGTTGACAAAATAATATTTTCTGATGGAAAGCTATTTTGCACTGAACAGTGTTATAATGCTAAAAATGATGCCGTATATTCAGCAACCCTCGAGGATATACCTGAAACCTTTCGAATTGTTAAACGCTTTCAGAACAAGAATTCTGTTAGTGTTTGGGCTGCAGTGTCAAACAATGGAAAAATGGCTTTGAAGTTCATCGATAAAGGGATAAAAATTAATGCGAATAGTACAAACAGAACATATTGGCTACACATTTATTGCCACAAGCTGAAAGGTTGTATTCCAAAAAGAATTGGACATTTCAGCATGATTCTACACCTTCGCATCAAGCTAAATCAACACGGGGTTGGCTGTCTGTCAATTGTCCAAACTTTATCATGAAAGAAGATTGGCCACCTTCTTCACTGGATCTAAATCCTTTAGATTATTGCGTCTGCGGGATTTTAGAGGGTTAAGTAAATAGCAACAAACACAAAAGTTTGGACTCTCCCAAAGCTTCTATATTGCGTGAATGGTACCGATTACCTCATAAAATGATTCGTGCCTCAGTCTGACAATGGCATAAGAGATTATCTTTGGTAATCGATAAAGATGGCGGTCAATTCGTGTAAAAATTTTTCCCGGTAAACTTTCATCTCTGATGTTCATCATATTAGTGTAGTTTTCATTTTCTATTTTATAATTGTAAAATAAAATGACTGAATATTTGTAACAGCATTTAGTAGCCACCCTGTAATGTCCGGTTTAGATCGGGCATTTAAGATATCTTACAAGGAGAGGGCCAACCTTGTTAATCACAGATTTTGATTATTTTAATATATGTTGTAGGGTAGAGCCCCCTTAGTGTCAGGTTCAACGGATTTTATCCAACGCTCCTTAGTTCTTGAGAAACCGGGGGGGGGGGGGGGGGTCTAATAGTCGTACAAAACTTAAATATTTACTTTGCAATCATAATGAAAGGTTGGTCATAGCTCAGTTGGTATGGCGTTTACCGACTGATCCGCGGGCCCGGGTTCGATACCTGAATGCGCTACTTTTTTTCTCATTTTTTGTTTTATAAATATACCTGTAAGTATAACTTAATAATCTGATTAACAATTAAAATGTATAACATTGCATATCAATTATAATTTTAACCTACTTAATTTTTTACTTTTAACTAAATAGCTGTAATAAAACATCATAAAACTATTAATTTTTTTTAATCACTTTTAAAATGTATTTCATATATCCTTTATCGATGCAATGATATTGAACAATTGTGTCAATTCATGATTTTAAAGAAACATCATTTACGCATTGCTTTAACAAATGAAGTCAATGCGATAATACTATTATTCTGTTTAAAAAAAAACAAGCATAATTATATTAAAAATTAGCATCAGAATTAAATTACAACCGATTTTTTGCATATTAAAGATTTTTAAATTTGTAATACGTATGCTTGCGCTTTCAATTATTTTGCTTTCCCCTTTATCTTCTTTTTGATTTTATTTTTATTTTATTTGAATATTCTTTTATTTTATCATAACTAGATGGAGCCACAACAGATTTTGTCATGATTTTGGAATTTTTATCATTCAATAATAGATCCAATTTCTTTTTAAACCTCTTTAAAGGATGAAAAATAACAGTTTAAAAATAAAAAAGTATAAATTAAAGTTTGTTAACATTATAATTAATGTATGTTATTAAAATTTTTAATTGAAATTGTTAAATTATAATTACAAGTATATTTATAAAACAAAAAATGAGAAAAAAAAGCGCATTCAGGTATCGAACCCAGGCCCGCAGATCAGCCGGCAAACACCTTACCAACTGAGCTACGACCAACCTATCATTTGGGTTACAAAGTAAGTATTTAAGTTGTGTACGACTATTAGACCCCCCAGTTTCTCAAGACCTAAGGAGCGTTGGATAAAATCCATTGAACCTGACACTAAGAGGTCTCTACCCTATAACATATATTAAAATAATCAAAATCTGATTAACAAGGTTGGCCCTCTCCTTGTTAGACTGCCAAACTCTCTCAGTGAGTTTCAACTGTTTTTTTTTTTTTTTTTTTTCTCTAGATAGAGCCACTACCACTCACTCTGATTGGATATAAAGCCCCGTTTTAACTGATTGGCTGTTGCGGACGGTTTTATTTTATGCGAATGCACACATGTTACATTTGTTCAGATCTAAGACATGGTTACGTTTACCAAGTTATCTTAGATGAGTTTTGTGATGTGAACACAAATCCAATTCCAGGAGGGTACCACCTCAAAAATGACAGTCTAAGATATTTTAAATATCCAGTCTGAACAGGGTATTAGAGAGTTAAGAATCTTAGCTTAAGTCAGTTAAGTGTGTGACCTGGCTTAGAGATAAGACTTTTTCAGAATTGACTTTTACATACACTTAAAAGCGTTATGAGAATTTGTGTCAAAAACTTTAAATCAGGGCATGTAGTTGTAGTCTGAATGGAATATATGCAATACATATTTACCCTGTAACAGAAACAGTGCAGCACGGAAGCGGGCGCTGCAGATTATTTTAAAGCTTGCAGATTAATCCATCAGCTTAAAAAGAAATACTGGGCTTAAAAAATAGCTGAAATTTACTTCAAGTCTTTTAGATTGATGGTACTTGTAACCTTGTTATATTTTCTTTATAAATGCAAATTTTGCTTATTTTATGGGCTTCTGTTACTTCTTATGATAGTATAAGTTTACTCTAGTATTGTTAAGCCGCAGATAAATTTTAGTTTGCTGCAGACTGATGCAGAAAATTCTGCTTCTGGGCATATTTAGAAAGGTATTCTGTAATTTTTAAAAATTGGGCATAATTGACACTAACAATAACAACTATTAAATCTAAAAATTATCAAATTATTTCCTTTATGGTTATGACAAGTTTTTAAAACGTCAAATAAAGAACTTTTAATAATTGCTGATTTTCAGGGGTCTGTTCAGACTTTTCTCCCAGGGTTCTGTTTTTGCCAGCACGAAATTTATGTACAAAATAAAGAAATTCACACTCTGTGAGTGTGAAGACCTTGATGTTACAATCTCAGTACTGGCAAATATTTTAGAGTAATCAACAAAACTTCCTGCTTTTATTTTGTTAAATATGTCCTTTTTACACATAAGGAATTTTGATTCTTTTCAGAATCAAGACAAACATTTTCCATTTGTGATTAAATGTCATTTATAAAACTAAAAAAAACTATAATTGTGTCAAAATGATGCAAGTTTGCACTAACTTTTTATTTCACTAGTATAACTTTAAGACCCTCTCAAACTGAGTATCAGAGGAATGAAAAAATGTTTAAAACGTTTTGACAATCGTATTAAAATAAAATGTAACTTTTTTTAAAAAAAAGATGATGTCTCTTTAAAATGTTTTCCTTGATAGAAGTATACCATCTTTCTGCAATTGTTTTTTTATAATGTAGGGAAAAAAAATTTCAGAGCCCACTGGATCTAATCTCAATCAGTGATGTGGGAAGGATAAATACTAGGGATGCAACGGATATCCGGCAAATATCCGATATCCGGCACATCCGGCTGATTTTTCAATATCCGAAATACCGTCGGATATCCGAATCACAATCACCGGATATCCGACTTCTCTGTCGGATATCCGGCAATGCGTAGCAAAGCAAATATATAAGGAGAAGAGATATCGTTTGATTCAAACAATGCCGAACAACTTTTGTTTATAATGCAAAATATGAAAGTAAGTCCACTATTTATGAGTAAAAGGTAATTTTCAAAAGTTTAAAGAATTACCAGCTTTCCTAACATTGGTATTTGAACTCTCTATATAGTCCAGGCAATAGGGAATTTTACCTAGGAAAATTAATGGTAGTATTGGAAATCGGCTTTCTAGATGTTTTTTGGGTAGCTGAATCCGAATTTGTAACTTTCCACCAAAATTTCCCCCGGCAACCCCCTCAAATTTTGGTAAAAAGGCCCCCAAACAAGGTTTTTATTAAAAAAATCAATTTTTTATTGTTTTAGAGAAAAAGTATCTAAAAATTCAGAAAGTAGACAAAATTTCCAACAAATTAGATGTATGACATTATGACTTAAGGGGAAGAGGGGTTCTGCTTCGGAACATGCGCGCGGTGCTGCGTAAACTAAGTTGCGCAATTCCACTTAACCACTCACACGTTTACATTCACCCTCCCATCTCCTCTCCGAACTTTTTCTATAAGGTTTACTTTAAGATTTTTGGGTCGCTGAATCCGAACTTTTAACTTTCCCCAAAAAATTCCCCCCCCCCCCCCCCCCGAAACACCCTCCAAATAGTTGTTTTTAACTTAAATTTCTTATTGTTTTAGAGGAAAAACATTACGAAATTCAGAAACTAGACAAAATTTGCAATAAATAGGATATATGACATTATGAATTAAAATGAACGGGGAGGGTGATTGCTGCCTCGGAACATGCACTGCGGCGCTACGTGCACTAAATGATGAAGTCAGGCAATAGGGGATTTTATCTGGCAAAATTAATGGTATTACTTGAAATCGGCTTACCAGATGTTTTTTGGGTCGCTGAATCCGAATTTGTAACTTCCCACCAAAATTTCACCCGGCAACTCCCCAAAAAATTGATTTTTTGAAAAAATTTGGTTTTTGAGAAAAGCACGCGGGGAATGTTCCGAGGCAGCCCCGCCCCCTCTCTCCCCGTTTATCCTACGCCATAATGCCATATATCCTATTTGTTGCAAATTTTGTCTAGTTTCTGAATTTCGTAATGCTTTTCCCCTAAAACAATAAGAAATTTAAGTTAAAAACAACTATTTGGGGGGGTTTCGGGGGGGGAAAATTTTTAAGGTAAGTTAAAAATTCGGATTCAGCGACCCAAAAAACTTAAAGTAAACCTTATAGAGAAAGTTCGGAGGGAAGATGGGAGGGCTAATGTAAACGAGTGAGTTGTTAAGTGGAATTGCGCAACTTAGTCCACGCAGCACTGCGGCGCATGTTCCGAAGCAGATCCCCCCTTCATCCTAAGTCATAATGTCATATATCTAATTTGTTGGAAATTTTGTCTACTTTCTGAATTTCTAGCTACTTTTCGACTAAAAGAATAAAAAAATGGAATTTTTTTATAAAAACCTTTTTTGGGGGGCTTTTTACAAAAATTTGGGGGGTTGCCGTGGGAAATTTTGGTGGGAAGTTACAAATTCGGATTCAGCGACCCAAAAAACATCTAGAAAGCCGATTTCCAGTACTACCATTAATTTTGCTAGGTAGAGTCTCTATACGGTCTCTATTGCCTGGACTAAAAATAAATTTAAGAATTTATGTTTACGTCTTTTAGAAAATTGTACCTTTACTTTCAGAATGTGAAACAAAATCTGAAGTTGTTTATTAAAGCATGACTTTATTAATTTTCTTTCTCTCTTTTAAGTTTAACAATTAAACAGGTCTATTTTTACTTTCTTCTATCTTCAATAGAAGAAAGTATTGTAACTGAGATTTTTTTCGATTTCTGGTTTTCGGTGGGCTTAGACGTTTTAGGGGTCAGAGATCCCAAAACATGCTTATACAAAATGTCTGTCTGTCTGTCATCATACCATCAAAAAGTGTATGAAGTTATGCATAGAATTGAACCAAATTTTTTGTGAATGTTTTTGGCTATAGCCAGCTGGTCCTCCTTCAATATTTTAACATTCCACTGGAAGGGGGCGCTGTAATCGTGATTTTTGTGCTATTTTCATTATTGTGCCATCAAAAAGTGTATGAAGTTATGCATAGAATTGAACCAAATTTTTGTGTATGTTTTTGGCTGTGGCCAGCAGGTCCTTCTTCAATATGGAAGCATTCTGTCAGAAAGGAGTGTTGCTGTAATTGCGATTTTTGTACCATTTTCATTATTGTACTATCGAAAAGTGTCTGTTAAATATGTAATAAGTTATCCATATAATCGAACAAAATTTTTTGTGTATGTTTTTGGCTATGTCCAGCAGGTTCTCCTTTAAATTAGAAATATTCTGCCAGAATTGTGCGCTGTAACAGTGATTTTTGTGCCATTTTCATTCTTGTACCATCGAAAAGCGTATGAAGTTATGCATAGAATTGAACTAATTTTTGAGGGTATGTTTTTGGCTATGGCCAACTGGTCCTCCTTCAATTTGAAAATAGTCTGCTGGAAGGAAGCGCTATAATAGTGATTTTTGTGTTATTTCCATTATTTTACCATCGAAAAGTGTATGAAACTAAGCTTAGAATTGAATCAATTTTTTGTGTATATTTTTGGCTATGGTCGTCAGTTTTTCCTTGAATTTGGAAATATTCCGCCAGAAGGTGTCACTGTGACAGCGTTTTTTGTAAAATTTTCTCAATTTTTTGCAGTTTTTGTACTGTATATGTGGCTCGTGAAGTCATGGGAACTTCGCATCCTGCTAAGCTGGCTATTCACAATCAGCTGATGTACAACAGAATAACGAAAAAAAATATTGATTCTAATAAATATCATGATTGAGATTAACTTATTCTTATTTTGATTAATTGACCAGCAGAAATCTTAGATCAAAATCAAAGTTGGTATAATATTGAACTAATAATATCGAAGTATTAACATTTAAAACTACTTTTAGAAATATTAAGACGTATGAGATAGAAGAAAGTTTTGGGATTGGCACATCCAATTAGTTATATTTGTAACTTCATTATAAATAAAATATTTAAAATTAAAAGTAATTTTCTTTTTACTTATAAATATCACAGTAATTTAACTTAAAATAAAACTAAATGTGACTCAAAGCAAAACACTATTAAATAATTAAAACAGAAAAAAGGCATCAACTAAACCTATATTTGGAGAAAATCACTCTTTAATCATGGGTATATTAGTAGATATTTTATGTTTAAATTATAAAAAGAACGTATGTATTTCTTTGTGAAAATACTCTACAATTATAGGCATATTTAATTGGTTAAAATTTGTTACACAAATTATCAACATTTCATTGTACAAATTAATTATTAGCAATTATCAATATAGTCAATCCCATATCCAAATCCAGTAGCAATTATCAGCATTTCATTGTACAAATAAACAGAATATTTTAATGTTTAAATAACATTTTTTATACATACAACATTATTAATATACATTATACGGCTTGAATGGCAGATACATGTCTTGAATTTCGAGATGGGATGGCAGGATTCGTGTCCTAAAGAATATTGGGGGCGGGAGGCTCCTGTTTCCAAAAAATCATTTTCCGAAAATGTTTCTTTGTAAAACGATGATGAAGTCTCAGGACCGGCTGGCAAACTTCGTGATATTTTCCACTATCAATTGGCAGATTTCACAGTTTCTTCTTACAACAAATTCACAAAATTCATGTTTGTTTTTCTGCATCTGACAAAAACATTTTGCGATTTTTCTCCGAAACCGACTGACGAATTTCTTGATTTATTTCTGGAGACCGACTGGTGAATTTCATAAATTTTTTTTCGCAATCAATTGACAAATTTAGAAATTTTATTCTGTGACCGATTGGCAAATTTCCCTGTTTGTTCTTGTGACATACTGATGAAAGTAACGATTGTTTTTCTGTATCCGATTGAAAAATTTTGCATTTTTTCTCTGCGACCGGCTGAGGAATTTCACAGTATTTGCTCGTGACGGACTGGTAAATTTCACGATAGTTTTCCATGATCCATTGACGAATTTCGTGATATTTTCCCACTGTCGATTTCCCACGAACTTCAGTTTTTTTTCTCGCAACCAATCGACAAATTATTTTATTTATTTTCACCATGATTGACGAAATCAGCAATGTTTTTTCTATGACCGTTTTACGTATTTTGCGATGTTTTACCTGTCTGCCCAAAATAGGAAATAACTAAACGGGCAGCAACGGCCACTGGAGACTAAGCTCTATCAAATTGGCCAATAGTCAGCACTAAACAAAATGAGATTACACTTGTGGTGCACATGAAAAAAAAACTTTGATGAACTTCAAAAAAACATATTTAGAAACTACAAGCTAATTGTTTCTCGCAATTAACATAAATTAGGCCATGACTTTTTGAAATCAACCTTTTCTCGTGTAATAGAAGGAATCAATTGACTATTACCTTTTCAAACTTTGGATATGGAATTCATAGCGTAGATTCCAATGCGTAAAACATAGTTCAATTAATGAAAATACCAGGGATTACAGTTTTGACTATAATTCCATTAAGGATATAATAAAAAAATTTGTTCAGAAGGGACATACCATCACCGATGTCCATTATTCATGCAAGTTAAAAATTAATGCACATCAGATTTTGCAAAGTTTTCTAAAATTTTTTAGGAGAGCATAACCATTTGTTTCCGATAATTTCTAAAGTTATAAAATCGCTCTGTACTGTTTGCCAAAAGTGTAACTTCTGAAAGAGGCTAAAGTATGCAAAATGGAATAAAATCTAAATTAAGAAATTCATTTAGCAACCTGATTGTTAATTGCTCATAACATTGGGTGAAAATTGAAAAATAGACATGATATATATAAAGCTTGATTCTGTTCCTTTGTTTTAATAAAATAAAAATTTTGAATAATTATCTTGAGTTGTTAATTTAAATTGTTTCAATGGTATTTTGACATGTCTGTATAAATGTAATTCTTTAAGTAGCACATAAAAAATAACGGTGTGTAAAGATTTTTTTTTTTCCTTTCTAACAGTTCAACTCCCCTGCATTTATAAATTTTGGGTACCAAACTCCCCTCCTGGGAAAGCTTGAATTGCAAGCCATGATATTCAAAGAGATATAGTGTTTGTAAATTATATTTCAATACATTTAAAATGTTTTAATGATGTGTGAAACATGTTTGTAATTTATTGTTTTGAAATGACATTACATAGAGAAATAATTCAATATATAACTAAAAACATATCTTGGGCCGGATATCCGATCGGATATCCGGCCGGATATCCGAATCCGGCAGGCGAAGGAGCTTCGGATATCCGGTATCCGATATCCGGCAAAATCAATATCCGGTGCATCCCTAATAAATACCTAGAGGGTAGATATTTTTTTATCCGAAAAACTTGGTATTTTCATTTTTCACTGTAAGATATCTAAGGATCGACCAAAACCTTTTTTTTTTTTTTTTTTTTTTTAAGTAATTATAATTAATGTATATACATATGATTATTCATTAATTTTACGTGTGGCCCATGCCCAAGTTGGCCAAGTTTGTGCCTCTGACAAAAACTTTTTATTTTCCTATAAAATAAAATGCAATTAATTCAGCAATGACACAGAATGATTTACTAATTATATGAATTTCATCTAAATAAAAAATGTTTTAGGTATACATATACATACCCCAATTAATCTTTTATAATGATTTTTGCAAATGATCTGTTATACTAGAATTTTCTCAAAGAGTATTTGAAACACTTTTGCAATTTCAAACTAAAAAATTTTTAGTTTGAAATAGTTTAGTTGTTTATTTTCAAATTAAAAATTTTTTATTACTGTTAAGACTGTAGCTTTTAATGAGCACGTGAAAAGAGTCTTCAATGTTTAGTCATATATGCATTACGTCTTGAGTCAGTCACAAGACATAATTTTTATTGTCAAAAAAATATTTAATTATATAACTGAAATGTCAATAAAGATAATGTAAAACGTCCAAAGGTTATGTTTTCTTTGCAACTGAAAAGGAATCTAAAAATAACATGAATTTTAGTCTAGGCCAAAGAAGTAGAACCTCCCCTCAACATGCACAAAAGAACCAAAGACGCATTAAAACCCTTTAGAACACAGTAATGAGAAAATTAACCTATGGTAGGAAGCTATTCTCCCAAAGAACTATAAAAGTTTAAACACACAAAAAATAAGTTTTTATTACAAATTATAGTAGTTAGTGCAAAAGCTTATTATAAGTTAAAAAAAAAAACTGATAGATGATGTGTTTTAGATCATATTAAACAAGTGGGTAAGTTTGATCACAGATTGTACAGAGGATTTCGTTTAATATGTCTTTTAAAACACTTTATCCTTAACTTAATAAATCAAAATTGTTAATTTATAATTATTAAAGTCTTACATAAATGGCAGCACCATTATATTTAAAAAATATATATGTTTTAACCAAATTAAAAATATTCAGGTAAAATTATTTAAATAAAATAAAAAAAATCCGAATTTTTTTAAACTCATCAATTTCAAAAATTTAGCAGAGGTATAAATAAAAAACAATATTTTTAAAAGCAAAGAATTGTTTAAAACATATTTAAAATGCTAAAATAATTCAATAAAAATCCATATTAATTCTTTCACCTTTCAAAAACCCACTAGATGGTGCCAAAAAAGAATATTAACATATATTAAAATTCGATATAAAAAAAAAACCTTTTAATTCCTGAAAAATGCATATAGATAACTTGAAAAAAAAAAAGTCCATAAGAAGTATATTATTTCAAAAAATTGGCAATAGATGGCAGCACCAAACAAAAAAAATCAGCAGCATACAATACTTATTCCTCTGACATTAAACAGTTTTTATAAGTTTAATTCTTTTTATTTAGGGTTTTTGCTTCTAATTTTTATATTTATTTTTTTATTCAATTTTTTATTTTATTTTTTCTTTTTTTTTTTGGGGGGGGGGGGGAGGTAGGGGGCACAATACATCGCAAATTTATTATAAAAAAATTTTCAATGCAATTCCATTTTTAAAATGCTTATTCTTTTTTCTTTTTTTTGGTGGGTGGGTGGAAGAATACATAATACTTCACAAATTACTTTTAAAAAGAAATTCTGCAAAAAAAATTTACAAATTTAAGCTTGAAAATTTTCAACTTAAATCGGCAGGATTTGAACTTACAACCTTCTGCATATGAACCCATTAACTTTACCAACTGGGCTATAAATTCTACAAATTAATTAGCTGAAATTAAGATAATGTAATGTTGCAGAAATGGTCAAATTCATAAGAACTCTAATAATATAAGTGTTTTTCAAAATTTTATGATGTTGGGAGTGACAGAAGATATTCAGGTCTATAAAAAAAAAATTGAAGTCTGTATCTTAAATAGTTTCCGAGTAAAAGCCTGTGACGAAGGACAGAGAAACGAGACTATAAAGATTTCATGAGATGAACAAAACCTTAAAAAAGGTCTCCAGTTGCAGTTTTTAACAAATTTTAGAACTAATTGTATCCTTTTAGTAAAATGCACATCAAATTCATTTAGTATATGAAAAACTTAACACATAATATATTATCTATATAACTACTTCCTGTATATTTAAAAAAAATCTGTCAGTCTATCTTACAACAAATATTTTAAATCTAGTGATGCAAGATGGTACAGTTAGTCCAAAGACAAAGATACATACATTTTAATGTCCAAATTGTCAGAGAAAAAACAAAAAACAAAACAGAAATAGCCTTTCAACAGGAAATAATAACTTTTTCACTTTATGTTTACAAAAAAATAAGGTTAAGGTTAATCTTCATTCTAAAATTGTATCAAACTTTGAAATTTTCAATGTGAAAACTTCATTTTGACATTATATTTGGCTTTTTCTGTAAATTTTACCCCAGAATACCAAATGAGAGATCATTCGGTCAAATAGCTTAGGAATTATGAAGGTAATTAACTCCTAATGTTAAATTCATTTGTAATTGTTTCAAAATAGATTGCAATGCAGGTAGATTTTATTTAAAAGCATAAACTGAATAACTAAATGGAAGGAGCTACATTTATTACAGATTTAACATTATACAGTAAACTCCCTCAAATCCGCAACTCTAAAATCTACAAACACCTAAAATCCGCACATCATCACAGATGTAAACAATAAAACTTTCAGTTCAGATGTAAGAACAAAATTACAGAATTTTTTAGTTTTACATCATTCTGTATGTATTTTAATACGTAATTCTTGATAATATGACTGAACTCATGATTTTTCATGAAGAAAGTATAATTTCTGAAAACAAAAAAAATGAAGATATTGCATATATCACTGGTAATCAGAACCACAATCTTTTTACCAAATATGGTACTTCTTAGTTATCCTGTCGACCAAATTATATAAATGTGCCAAATGTTTGCCAAATTATATAAATCGCCAAATTATACATATTGACATAATTTTCTATTTTAAATAACGAAAGAACAAATAAATTAGTAAAACATTAATAAAAATACAAATAAAACGTTGAATTAATGGTTTTATTGGCTGTTAATCTTACAATTTGGTCGACGGGATAACTAAGAAGTACTCCAAATATATATTTATGTATTAATCACATTTTATTTATTAAGAGTGGCTAAATCTGAAATAAAACTTATGATTTTGATGTTAAGTAATAGGGTAAATTTAAGAAGAAAGTTTCATTGAATAATTGAAGAAAAATGTATCTCATCCTTATTATGCATATTTAATTATACATTATTTACTTGAACTTTACATTTAATAATTTAATCCATCTTTAAAATTATCTTACTTTTTATTATTTTAGTTTATTACTTTACTTCATTATTTTAATATTTTACTATATTGCAAGCATTCATTATAATTTCGACTGAATTCGAACATTCAAATTACTGTTTAAAAAAGGTAAACAAAGCAATGACCAGAAATCCACAAAATTGAATGACTTCCTGTTTGATGCCCAAAAGTAAAATTTAACGACAAAGCCAAATGTAATCTCAAAATTAGGTGTTAGGAAAACCTAGGAAATTTGAGAAAAAAATGTCTTGTGAGGATTACAGAATACATCCCCTTTATTGAAGTAACTTACATAGTACTAAACATTAGCTGAAGTAGTATTGTACATATTAAGTGCACCTGTCATACAAATTTAATTAAAATCATATTCCTACTAAAATTCTGCAGAATAATTGCAATAGCTTTTTTACACTCTTCATTATAATTAAAAAAGATATTTAAATTCAATATATAAATGTAAAATGTTGAGTTTCTTCAAAATTTAAGAGTTGAAAGCCTAAAGTTCAAATTTTTTCTTTCTTTTTCAGCAATCCATCGTAACTAATAGCAATATATTTTTCTCACAGCTATATTTAATTGAAGAATACCCAGGTAAATACCCAAAAAGTATATTTAGATTTTAAAATAAATATCCGTGTATTTTACATCACTGATCTCATCCCAGTATAAGGGGGAGATGAAAAGTTATTTTATATTATGTCATTTTACTAACATGTCAGTTTTTTAAAAGAAAATCTACGTTTTCAGTTGAATGGCATTAAAAAAAAAAAAAAAAAAAAGACATAATTTGCATAGATGTGTTTCTTTCTCTATTGAAAAATAGGCAACAAATTTCAGAGCTGCTGGAAAGAAAAATCTCTGAAAATGGTGTCATTTTCCAGCAATTAAGGAAAATGTTGTAGGCTTCATGTTTTTAAATGAATTATTTCTTTTTAAAACAGGGTTGGCACGGTTTAAACCAACTGGTTTTTTTTTCCCTCAAAAAAAAAAAAAAAAAAAAAAAAAAAAATTTTTTAAAAGGAGAAATTTGATCTAATATTTTCTCTTTTTTTGTAATTTAAGTGTTTCAAATTTATTGGACATAAATAGTTTCTACTTTTAACAGTCTCAGTCAGCTGTGAACATGACACATAGTGAGTCTGGGTCATGTTTGTATGCATGTACCCCAAAGCAGAATATTTTGCAATGTTCTGCAACATACTTTCAGCTGATTAAAAATGTTCTGTGGGAGTAAAAAAGAAAAACCCAAGGGGATGTATATGTAGGTGTGATTTTGCATCTTTTATAAAAATGCATTGTTCAAAAGAGATATTTTGAACTGGTCTGTTTAAAGTTCAGATTTATTAGTAGAGTTTCATGATATTTTCCCGTGACAGACTGATAAATTTTGCAAATTTTTTCTGGGCCGACTGAATTTCACAATTTTTTCACGACCGACTGATGAATTACGCAATCTTTCCACATGACCGATTGGCAAATTTCACAATATTCTTTAGATTTTTAATTGATCGACTGGTGAATTAATTTGTGACTGATCGATGAATTTTGAGATCGACCTTCAATTTTTGTATGCTTCGATTAGCGAATTTCACAATATTTTCGTTCTATAAATTGCAAATTTTAGAATATTTTCTTCAGACCTATTGGAGAACATTGTGAATTTTTTCCCTTGGCTGATCAATGATTTTTTTCACGACTTTTTTGCGACGATCCACTCACGAATCTCTCAATTTCTTCTGACGATCCAATGACGACTTTCGTCTTTTTTACACGCAACCGATTGGCAAATTTGGTAGTATTTTCTTTCTACATATTGGCACATTTTGCATCTTTTTCTTGCAACTGATTAGTTGCGGAAAACCCCCGCAAATTTTGCCAATCGTCAAATTTTGTAATTTTATCAGACGATCCACTGACGAATTTCGCGTTTTTTACTCGCATCTGATTTGCGAATTTCATGAAATTTTGTTTCTACTGAATGACAAATTTTGAAGTTTTTTCTGGTTGTCAATTGGCAAAAATCAGGAACTGTTCAGCAACTGTTAGGCAAATTTCACATTTTTTTTTTTTCGCAACCAGCTTAAGAATTAATTTCACGATTTTTTCTTATGATCGATTAACGAATTTCACAATATTTTCCTGGAACCGAATGATAAATTTCACTTTTTTCGGCAATCGACTGACAAATTTTGCACTTTTTCCAATCACAGAATGGAAAATTTCGCATTTTTTCAGATGACTGAATGGCAAATTTTGCTCAACGAGCGCAAAATGCTCTGACACATTTACAAATTAATTTTTTAATGGAAAGAAGTAAAATTAGCCAGCCTGGCCATGGAAGCGATTTGGAATTAAACTGTTTTTTCCATTTTTTGATCAATCAATTACCCATTGAGTTATAAGCCATTTCGATCGCGTGACAAACCCGTTTTTTGCCCGCTCGAGTGTTTTTTCTACTTTCACGATGAAATTCGGTTCAAAATGTCCACTTTGACAAGTATTTTCTGAAAGATCTATTGCATTTGCAAAAAAATGGAAAAAACAGCTGGATGACATAGCTTCTCAACAACAACATGAGCTAGTTTCATGCATTTTTGAACAAAAATAAATTGTCAGGAAGTTGCCCATTTGGATTTGAGAACAGCCTAAAAATCAGAATTTGTAATGTTCTGCAGAGAAGTCTGTTGTTCTGCAATGTACGTCACAGTTTTAAGCATATTCTGCTTTGGGGTGCATGTAAAATGAAAATTGCATGTGCTGATGAATATATTTGGTGCTCTAAAGAGAAAACTTAAAACATGTGAATTTAGCAAAAGTAAAATAGATTGAAAATATTTAATATTTGGCATAACATACTTTCATTTGAGAAAATGCAGATAGATTACTTGCAGCAATTAATAACAAAATGATCTTTAAGATTTTAATTAATTTTTCAGCAGTGAAATTACGCTTGAAATTGTGATTATTCACGGTATTTAATATTCAGTGATCTTTAAGATTTTAGTCAAGCTTTAAAAGAAAATTTTCTTGATTGTGGAAATTATCCTTTAAGAATAAAAAAGAATCTCAAGATAGAAAGTCGAATAAAAGGGCATTGAAAACTGTGTGCTAGTTATAGCATTTCAATATTACCAATCTATTTTTTCTGTTATTTGTTGAATCTAATAGTAAAGCACGTTGTCTTGGAGTTACCCTAAAAAACTAAATCATAAGATGTATTTGAATATTAAAAATTCTTTAAAAACCTCAGATAGTGACATATAAAAAAGTTAATCATAATAGAGATACTGTTGCAGATGATTTTATTTATAATTAATTAAAATCGGTGTTGGCTCTTATAATCAAAATCACACAAGAGATTGGATCGTACATATTAATTTTTAGTTTAGTCTTTTACAAGTAATGTGTATTATACTTTAACTTAGAAAACAAAATCTGTTTATTAAGTCTGATGGCTGTTTAAATGTTTTAGCAGATGACAATTTTTATAAAACTTCTGTCCCTTTTTAGATCAATAGTTTCCGTCATCAAAAAAGCTGGTAGTGTTTCTGCTTATTTTACTGCCATAGAAGAAAAAACAAAACAACAAAAAATAAAAACACCTGGCAGTTTCAGAACAGAAGTGTCAAGTGGCAATTCACAATACTTCTTGAAAGTTGTAGAATCAACTGCTATCATTGCAGCAATTTCTTATAAAAGGCTTTATTTCTAATAATAAACCATAATTGCTCATTTAGTATTATACAGAAAAATCAAATTACAAGTACTTCGAAGAAATTTTTCTGATTAGCCATCAGAAAGCATATTATACTCATGAAATTACATCATATATTTATTTATTAGTCATAGTAATCGAAGAATTGTTTATTAAGATTTCAAAGGTATCAAAGTTTTACTATGTAGAGCATTTTATTCGTGCAACATAAGACTTTACTTACTGTTACTTTACTAATAAGTAATAAGGTTTAAATTTGAAATGATTTTTAATTTTTTCATTAACTGACTATAATTATTTAATTTAAATTATTTTTAAATGAAGTTATATTACTTATATATCCAACTATATTTATTTTTATCAATAAATATGCATGTATAGGTAATAGGAAAATTTATTTAAAAATACCCAGTTTAAACCAAATAAACTTTTTTTTTTTAACTGTTTTTTTGCCAACCCTGTTTTAAAATGAAGTTAGCTAACTTTTATTGCCCTTTAATTGCTTCATGGTTTCAAACACTATATCTATTCAAATTAAAAATATATTATCTTTGAGAAAATGACATCAATATAATGAATAAAGATAAAATTATTTACTTTTTCTCTACAACAATTGAAGTAATCCATTTGTCCTCAAAAAAAAAAAAAAAAAAAAAAAAAAAAAAATCAAACTTTCAAAATTAAAAATGGAAATATTTTTTTAAATAGTTAACACCATCTTATCTGCAAATGAACAGCTTTCAGTTAATTATTAAAGTTGGTTCGACAGTAAAGAAGGCAGACAATGAAAAAAAAAGAGGCAAATTGTCAATCTTGTTTATCGTTGCTGCCAATCGCATTTAAAACGGTAATTTAACATTATTAAATGCATAACATTGCTAAATATGGTAAATAATAAAAAATAAATAAAATACAACAAATGAACTATAATAAATAAACAATATTACATAGATCTTATTAGTTGCCAAAAAACAAGGGTTATTGTAATTAGTATAATTGGCACAATCTTATCTGACCTGGTGTGGATAAAACTTTTAACTACCTTAATAAAAATAATCAATAATAAAATTTACTAATTTTCAATTCTGTATCAGTTTTTCAATTTGAAAAAAAATTATATTTTATTTTTACGACTGTCTCATACTTATATCAGTCTAAACTTATCCATCATTCACTGCTGGATGATGAAGACTAACTGCGATATTCTTCATTAAATAAAGTCAAATTGCAGCAAATATTATGTGAAAGATTTTTTTGCTCGGCTATTTTAAATTTTTAACAGCAATTTAAAAATAGAAAGTGCAACTGAATTGACCATTTAAGCAGTTGAATAATATATTACAAGCAATGATATTAAATTAAGTAAGGTAAGCTATTATTACTATACTATTAGAGTCATAGTGGAGGTATGCACAGTGGCGTAGGAACTTTGTACAAACAGGGGGAGCCGAGGCATATTACGGAAAGCTAGTGGCGTGGATAATTTCGTTCATTTTGGAGGGTTCCTTCATAGTGTTGCACGTTTCACAAACAGAAGTATAAAATAGAGGAATATCAAAATATCACCAACTCTTTAATCCAGTTAAAATAATTTTTAATAGGTATCCTAGAAACTTAACTTATGTGCGATCCCGAATACAATATTCAAATTTAAGGCTTCTCCCACTTCCATTTACCAAAAATTTAAATGTTTTCTGTTGTTTTGCTTACAAATTCTTTACAAATCTCTACCAAATGAATTTTAAAAGCCTCCTCTTTATAAATATGTTATCGGTGCAGGTAATTTATAGTAGTCCTATATAAGACCCCCTTTTTTTCTGGAAATCAGAAGGGTTGTAAACAATGAGAAAAAGGGTGAAGGCACAAACAAGTGTGTTCATCACCCTCTCTCCCTCTTCTCTTTGTTGTTGTTTGTGTGAATTTCCTAGAAAAAGTAAACTTTATTTTTTTAATGCAGCAATGTATCGTAAACAGATGTGGTGCGAGAATTTCTCCCGGGGAGCTGAGCCCGTCTGAAATATTCCAGGGGGAGCCACAGCTCCCTGAGCTCCCCTGGTTCCTATGCCCTTGGGTATACAGTGATGTACCTCCTCGATTTTTTAAAGAAACTCTGAGTACCACGTTTTCCAAATAAAACAATAGTGTAAATTATCTGGATATACATTCTGGGTTTTTTGCAAGGACAGATTGCTTGTGATTAAAATCATCTTTCTAATGAAATTTTTTGGAATTATTGTAGTATTATTCTTTTTACATTCTTCATTATAATTAAAAAAGACATTTAAATTCAATATATAAATGTAAAATGGTGAGTTTCTTTAAATTTTAAGATCTCTAAGTCTAAAGTTTCTTTCTTTTTCAGTAATCCATCATAATAGCAAAATGTGTTTTTCACAGCTAAGCTATATTTAATTGAAGAATAAATAGCCAAAATGGGTATTTATCTTTAAAAATAATTACCCGGGGTATTTTACAGCACTGATCTGATCTCAGTATAGGGGGTGATGAAAAGTTATTTTATATTATGTCATTTTACAAACATGTCAGTTTTCTAAATCCGAAACTAAAACAGTAAAATTTTAATAATAAAAATATTTTCATTTCTTTTTGTAATATATTCATATGAAGTGAAAAAAAAAATAATGTGCATAAATTTAAGAAATGTTACATACAATGTTATAACATTTTACATTTTCTAAGAAAATACAGCTGTATGAAAAGCTTTTTTTTTTTACCACTTTACTAAAAAGAAAACAAAATAAAAGATACATTCATAAAGAAAAGAAAGATAAAGGAGATATGATATGATTGAAAAATTATAGGGCAAAATGATATTAATGATCCTTTGGGGGGGGGGGGGGGGGGGGGAGACAGACTAAGAAAAAAAAAGAGCTATATAGAACACAATCCCTAAAGCACAAAAGTGAAGATATTGATGAAACTGAAACCTAAATAAATAAAAAGGAAAAGAGGTAGTACAAATAATAAAAAAAAATCTTCACCGGCTGAAAAGAGAAATATTGATGATTTTTTTTTATATAGGGTAGATGTGCCAGTAATGGACACCCTTCCAGTAATGGACACCCCTTGATGTTTTTGGTTCATAAAAAAATAACTAATAAATATTTAGCTTTAATTATTTTTTTTATAATTCCCCCTTGTATGTTTTATAAAACTGGGTTATTGTTGACACTTTTAATCAAACCAATCAGGAAGCAGAAAATAATGTTTCAAAGTTTTGCTGTTTTTCTGTGAAAATCTTAATGAAGAGGCTAAGAGTTGGCTTCGTTCAATCAATTTATATATTATTTATTTTCTTCCAAAATTTGAATGTTTTTGTTTGAGTAGCAATCGAAAACTTTGAATTTTATATACCAATGGCCATTTACAAAATTTCATTTATTTTTAAGATTTTAAGAGGGGTGTCCATTACTGGGATGGTTAATTAGTCATTTTCCAGTAATGGACACCCCATGTAGACATTGCTAAAAATGCAATTTTAGTAATGTTTATAGTGCATAAAATACTTTGGCTTAACTGCAAACCTAAATAATCAAATTTAATTTTTAAATTATACTTACCAAAATGTAATAACACCAAAACTTTTATAAATAGCTGCTTTTAAGTTATTTTATGAGATTTTATGCAGGGGTCTGTCCAGACTTTTCTCACAGGGTCCTGTTTTTGTGAAATTGTGAAGTTTTTCTTATTTTTGTGAAAATTCTAGTCATAATTTTGTGAATTTTAAAGTATCGATGACTTCATGTTCTATTCTTCATATATAAAAAGTTAAGTAATATGCTCTTTGGTGAGTTCAACTACTTACTTACAGGCCAAATTTTATTTTTAAATGACTAAATTTGTGAAAAGTTCAATTTGAAAGTGAAAAAATTCTGTAAAAGGTCTATTTAAGAGACAAATAATTTTGTGAAGGGTCCTGTTTTGTGATAAAATGTTTTGTGAAGGGTCCTGTTTGGGGATAAATAATTTTGTGAAGGGTCCTGTTTGGGGATAAATAATTTTGTGAAGGGTCCTGTTTTAGGATAAATAATTTTGTGAAGGGTCCTTTAAAGGACCTAAAATTTTCCTAAACATATCCCTGTTATGAAATTTCAATATTTTATTTTATTTATTATTATTATTTTTTTATGTAGTACATATACCTTGCATATTTTATAATCCGGCAATCAAACCAGCCAGGAAGCAAAAAATATTGTTTAAGAGCACAGTCAAAGAGGGGTTCATAGGGCTTAATCCCTCTCCGTTTAAATAAAAACAATTAAGAAGCTATTAAAAATCTATTTTCTGTCTTAAATGTTTCCTTATTTTTAAAATAAATTTAATACTATTAATGAAAGTTACAGGTAATATTCATGAAACTATAGTAAATCTGCAGATCATTGGCCTCAAACATCAGTACTACAGTTTTATTTTGAAATTAATTTAAATACTAAATAAATTTTTATTTAGTATTTAAAATATTCAACTCACAATATCATTTCTTTCATATTTGTAATATTAATTATTATAAATGATATATCAAGTAGAGTCTGGAAGATTGTTAAAAATAGGGACACAAAACTAAACATTTAAAAATAATGGCACAAAACTAAACATTAATATTCCAAAACTTTTTTTCAATTACCCTTTAAATCCACCACTGTTACAATAATTTGATAGCTGTAATTGCCTGATATTTAGTATTTTAATCTATCTATCTAAAATAATTAAAACTATCGATCTTCTGATAATTTCAATAATTGATACAAACAATAAATGATTATCACAAATACTTTATTAATTACTGGTATCCTAAATGGTAAATTTATTTGAAAATAACTATTTTGTTTCATTAGTATGTATTCATTAAATTCTGGTTCTAAATAGTCATAAAAACAATTATATTTATTACTTTTTAGGGGGTGTCCATTACTGGAACAGAGGGTGTCCACTACTGGGCCAGAGGGTGTCCATTACTGGGCTTTTGATATATTTCTGTTATTTAAAATTAAATTTCTATTCATATTGGGAAATGAGGCTATAAGAATGGTTAAATATTGTCGATAGATTAATATAATATTGAAAAAACTGGAATATAATAATTTTAACTATTAATAAAAAAATAATTTTTAAAGAAATTCCTTAAGGGTGTCCACTACTGGCACATCTACCCTATATTCATTTGGAAGATTGACACAATATGCAAAACAGGAATTTAACAAAAGAAGTTTTTGGAGTTTTCCAATAACCTTAAAATTGGTTGCACTCCAAGACTGTTCTTCAGAAGCAAATAATGAAATGAAATTGTGACATCATTTCTAGAAGAAACTTATGCGATTAAGTCTTAAGCAAAAGAACCCTGAAAATTTTGGTATTGTGGCACAGGCACTCTTATCTGAAGTGAACAAAATATTTAGCGGAAAATAACTGCAATCAGAGTAGTAAATGAATTACGAGCTCTATCTTTAAACTCATTTTTATTTTTTTGCTATTCATTCAGTGATTAGTATATCTTGAACATTAGTAAGCTATCTCGAACATATTTAATTTATGCTTCTTTATTACTGAGATACACAGTGAAATATTACAATAACCAAAGGAATTTTAGAATGGAATAACTTGTGCTTTTCCTAGTGATATCGCATGTCTAACTGAACTTAAAATGACACATCCACAGAAATTTAAGAAGTTGAGTTTAACAAAAAAAACAATAACATTTCAATGTAGAATGTTCAATTCCCAATTTTTTACATTATAATTAAATTCAAATGCATGAAAAAAGGTTTTTCCTTCCTTTCAGTTGAAGGTATGGAAACTTTACATAACACATAAAACTTATGAACCATCACTGTTTAAGACCAGGTGAAAAAAACATGGACACATATTTATATTTTTAAATACTTTAATAAATTTTACTCACCCGGTTGAATGAAGGAACGTTGGGGCCCAGAAACGACAGGACTATGAGTTGATTGCATGTTGTCAGCACAAATAAGAGCAGAAATTCATCTGAAATAATAATAAACAAAGTGTAGTATAACAAAATTAAAAAAGTTGTAACATTAAGCTTAACAAAATGAAATTATTTGCTTCTATTTTAACAAAATTAATAAATTCACTGCATACAATAATTATTAAAAAGTCACACTGTTTATATTCAATAAGTAATTAATAAACGGTAACTTTTAAATGAGTTAGAAAACACATAAAAACTGAAACATTTCAAAAATTTTGATTACGAGCACTACAATGCAAATATTAACAGAATGTCCTTCTAACCCAAAAGAGGACCATCAGCTTAATTGCAACTTCTAATAAAAAACAGATTACATCAAATAAACTTACCAGAAAGTAAAATGCTACTTCATGAAATTAGAATCGGATTTGTCGTCAAGGTGCAGCTACAAGACGTTTTATTAATTTTGATAATAATTTCTTACAACTTATAGCTACACCAAGTCGAAGAGCGCAACAGATCGCTTAAAAATTTCAGGAATTCAGTAAACGTATGACGTCACAAATATTTCCCGGCGGGCTTGTTATTTCCTCCAAATATTTTACGGCATTTTTTTCCCATGCATAAAAGAATCGAATAATTTGTCGATTTTTTCTTCTTTATCAGAAAATTGTTAAAGATAATATACTTTTCAAATAGTTCCATAAATGTAAATAAATAGTTTAAAGTGTTATGAGATAAAAAAATAATATTTTTCTTGTAATATCTTTTAAGTGGATACATTTCAGATTGATAAATCTGTTAATGATGTTCATCAATATATCTCTCTCAATATAGAACTTTGATTTAAAAAAGCTTCTGTTTAGGATATTCTGTTATAAATTTAGTGATTTGTCATATGTCCACAAAGAAAAAAAAAATCTTCGGGAAGTTTCAAAACTTTTTGTGGCATTGATTAAAATTAGGATTATTTTTATTTATATTTACTAGTTTGATATGGGGTACTCTATTAACTTAGATTATGTAAATCCTAAGCACTTATTAAACGCAGCCCAAAGTATTATTTTGCCAAAAAAATCGGTTGATGTCAAAGAAGTTCAAACAATAACCCCTAAAAGCAACATGTCATTAATTCGAGCATCAGGCTCATTATTTATAAGAATAGCTGGTTTTTCTGGTGCTTCTGCAGTTGCTATGGGAGCTTACGGAAGTCATGGTAAATTTGAATAACATAATGGTTTGGATGAACAAACGTGAGAATTTTGTAGGCTGAGAATGGATGTTTATACGTTTCACTTTAAATTGAATAAATTGTTGCTGAAATGCTATAGATTTATTAATTTATTTCCCACTGTTCTTACAACGTAAAAGCATAAATAAATTGTCACATTGTTTTTGAGATCGGTAAGGTATATGCTAGTTAGATATGTTTTGACTTAAGACAAAATTTTACTTTTCTAAGGCAACTTTTTAATGCGATTTTATAAAAACTGTATAAAATATGCCGTCATTTATTTTTCTAATATGTTTGGTACCCATTAAAATAAATATTATAATGCAAGATGACATTGAAATATAAAAGTTATGATATTCTCGAAACATGTTGTTATTTAACTGTATTTTTCAATTTGTAATTCATAAAATTATTAAAATTAATGACACTTTATTTATCATACTAAAAAATTATATATAGGGTAGATTTGCCAGTAATGGACACCCTTCCAGTAATGGACAGGCCTTGATGTTTTTGGTTCATAAAAAAATAACTAATAAATATTTAGCTTTAAATATTATTTTTTATAATTCCCCTTTGCATGTTTTATTAAACTGGGATATTATTGACACTTTTAATCAAACCAATCAGGAAGCAGAAAATAATGTTTCAAAGTTTCGCTGTTTTTCTGTGAAAATCTTAATGAAGAGGCTAAGAGCTGGCTTCGTTTAATTAGTGTATATATTATTTATTTTCTTGCAAAATTTGAAGGTACTTTTCGGTTAGCCAGGCGCCAGTGTTATATTTACATTCATATATACATATGTATGTAAATATATATATAATGTACACACACGCATAAATATATACATACATATGTATATATACAGTCGAACTTGGATAATTCGAACGTCTTTAATTCGAATTCGTGGATAATTCGAAGTTTTTGTCAGTCCTTTGAAACTTGTATTCAGTTAATGCTAAAAAATCTTGGTTATTTCGAAGTCCAACTTCTTTAATTCGAAGTTTTTAAAATTTCAAAAATGACAAAATCTAGTTTGAATGCAGTTTATTTGAAAAGTGGCCGGGTTATTTTCAGCTATTGTGGAAACTTCGAAGTCCAACTTCTTTAACTCGAAGTTTTTACCCTTTCAAAAATGACAAAATCTAGTTTCAATGCAGTTATTTTTAGCCATTGTGGAAAATTCTTTAGGGAAGAGAAGAGGGTAAGAGAATAGTCTTATCTGTTCTAGGAAACAGAGCAGGGATAAAGAGAGGAGGAACGTACGCCTTTTCCCTTGTAAGTGACACATGCTACTCTCGCCAATGCGATAAATCATAGATGACGCGTGTTGCAATTCCTTCGAAACCACGACTGTAGTTGCTTGAGTTTTCTTCATTGTGCTTTTAGTTTTTGTGGTGAGAGTTCAGTGCAAGCATGTCGTTGAGTAAGCCCTGTGTCCCGTATAAAACCTTATCTTTCGATGAAAAAATTGCTGTGATTCATGGGGTAGAAAAGGGTGTAAAGAAGAAATGCATCATCGCAAAAGAGTATGGAATAGCACCTAACACTCTTTCGACCTTTTTGAAAAATAAAGAAATATTTTTGAAATCTAATCGAAATCGCAAATGAGCTAGAGAACCTGATAATCCTGATGTGGACGAGTGTGTCTTGAAGTGGGTTAAGCAAGTGCGGGACAAAAACATTCCTCTCGGTCGAACTCTTATTCGTGCAAAAGCGGAAGAATTTGCAGCCAGCTTAGGAAACAACAACCTCAAAGCAAGCTCCGGATGTTTAGATGGATTTAAAGAAAGAAATGAAATTTCCTTTAAGTCTGTGTGCGGTGAAAGTTCAAGTGTGGATCAAGATGCAGTAAATGAGTGGAAAGAAAAAGTTGTTCAAACCATTGAGCATACAGAGGACAGAGATATTTTTAATGTCGACAAAACTGGACTTTTTTTCAATTGTACCCCTGCAAAGACTTTGGATTTTAAAGGTGAAAATATAGTGGAGGAAAACACAGTAAAGACCGAATAATCCTACTTGTGGGAGCAAACATGGACGACACTGAGAAGTTACCTTTACTGAAGATCGGAAAATCAAAAAATCCAAGGTGTTTTAATAATGTCTAAACAAAGCCTATAGAATACCGTTCTAACACGAAAGCATGGATGACTGCGAATCTGTTTGAAGAATGGCTGCTAGATCTCAATCGCACGTACAAAAAAAAAAAAAAACAGAAAAATCATCCTGTTTATTGATAACTGCACAGTTCATAAATCGATACCCGTTATGGAAAATGTCACGGTTGAATTTTTTCTGCCAAACATGACCTCAGTGGTGCAACCAATTGATCAAGGCATCATTAAAAATCTGAAGCATTTCTACGGATGCCTAGTCGTTCAGCACCTGCTTACTGAATCTTCCCAAAAGCTTCCCATTACCCTCCTCAATGCATCAAGAATGTGTTTAAATGCACGGTCCAAAGTGAGCCAAAAAACAATAGCAAATTGTTTCTGGAGAGCAGAATTCATCAGGAACAGGTTCCTAGTGAGCCTTTAGATGAAGAAAATTTACCTCCCCCAGTTTCATGGGAAGACAACATACCATTGGATGATTACGTCGACATTGATAAAAACATAGACATTTGTGCTGGGCTTATCTGAAACTGATATTCTATCCGAAGTTCTAAACAATAAGAACATTGCAATAGAAACAGAAGACGATGAAGATATTGGCAGTCTTTCATCTAGCGGAATATCGTATTTTGTAGAAGAACAATCTAACGTGAGTGACGATGTGTTTTGAGCTGTAGATATCCTTGAAGATTTTGTTTTAAAAAAAATCAAGTAAACTCGTTAAAACAATCTGCAATATCTCAATATTTTAAAAAACTGTAGTTTTTTTATTTAAAATTAATAAACACATTTTTATTTCGCAATTTCTGTTACGATTGATTATTTTATGACATTAAAATAAATTTTTTTGGATAATTCGAAGTTTTGCAGTAGTCCCTTGCACTTCGAATTATCCAAGTTCAACTGTATATGTACAGTCGTGGAAAAAAAAAGTAAACACCCCCTACTAACTCCTCAACAAATTATCATAGACGAAAGTTACTGGTACCGAACAATTGGAAATAAAGTCTACTTTTAAATGACATATATAAAATTTGCTTAGGGGGCCATCTACATATTAAAACAAATCCAAACTTCATTTTTTTCAATGGCAATATCCAATTTTAATGAGATATTTCAAATCTTTGGTTCAAACTATGCCCAGACACCAAATTTCAAGTCATTTGAATGATAAGTTTTAGAATTATAAACACTCAAAATTTAGTGCTTCTAATGTTAAATTACATTTTCATATTTTTATTTATAACTTCTGAAATGATGATCGTAATGTTCTAATTTTTTGTGTAGCAATAATACTAATATACCCAAACATAAATACGTTGAATTTGCAATTTTTATAATTTTCTGATATGAATTATGAAATTAATATTCAGAAAAATTATGAATTGCAACCTGCACTTTTTTTGATGGATTCAGATTTATTAAGTCCTGCTTTATGGTAATCCAAAATTTCACATTTTTCTACCAAGTAGTTTTCAAATTATGCTTAAAAAACCACAAAATGATGTTTTAAGGGGCCGTCTATGATAGAAGTGACTAAATATTTTGAAATTTCTTATGCTATCGACTATCATGTAATCTGACAGGCTTAATTGACTGCTTAAAGTGCCTTGATCAAGAAGGGAGCTCTCTCGGTCAACAATCGAATGCTGACCTTCAATTTGGAAGCCCTTGGAATACACTCGTTTTAAAATAATTAATTTCTCGGAAACTTATGGTATGAATTGCGTAAAAATTTGTTTTTAGACTAATTGAAGGGTGTAGAGTTCATTTATGCTGTCAGAATTGGGTACTGCTATTGAAAAAAACAAAGTTATGGTTCGTTTTAATATGTAGATGGCCCCCTAAGCAAATTTTATGAACATCACTTAAAAGTAGACTTTATTTCCAATCGTTCGGTACCAGTACTTCTACGACAATTTGTTGAGGAGTTAGTAGGGTGTGTTTACTTTTTTTTTTCCACGACTGTACATATATGTGTATATATATGCATATATGTACATGTAAATATAACACTGGCGCCCGGCTAACCGAAAAGTACCAATTTGAATGTTTTTGTTTGAGTAGCAATAGAAAATTTATAATTTTATATAATAATGACCATTTACAAAATTTAATTTATTTTTAAGGTTTTAAGAGGGGATGTCCATTACTGGGATGGTTAATTAGTCATTTCCCAGTAATGGACACCCCCATGCAGACATTGCTAAAAATGCAATTTTAGTAATGTTTATAGTGCATAAAATATTTTGACTTAACTGCAAACCTAAATAATCAAATTTAATTTTTAAATTATACTTACCAAAATGTAATAACACCAAAACTTTTATAAATAGCTGCTTTTCAGTTAATTTATGTGATTAATAAAATTTCAATATTTTATTCTTTTTTTAATGTATAAGTACCTTGCATATTTTATAATCTGGCAATCAAATCAGCCAGGAAGCAGAAAGTATTGTTTAAGAGCACAGTTAAAGAGGGGCTCATGGGGCTTAATCCCTCTCCGTTTAAATAAAAACAATTAAGTTACAGAAGCTATTAAAAATCTATTTTCTGTCTTAAATGTTTCTTTATTTACCTCTGACAAAAATGTAATATTAATGAAAGTTATAGGTAATATTCATGAAACTAGTAAATCTGCATATCAGTGGCCTCAAACATCAGTTTCAGTTCTACAGTTTTATTTTGGAATTATTTTATTTAGTATTTAAAATATTCACCTCACAATATAATTTCTTTCATATTTGTAATATTAATTATTTAGTTTCTGGAAGATTAATTGTTAAAAATAGTGAGACAAAACTAAACACTAATATTCCAAAACTTTTAAAAAAAAAATTATCTTTTAAATCCCCCACTGTTTCAATAATTTGATAGCTGTAATTGCCTGATAATTAGTATTTTAAACTATCCATCTAAAATAATTAAAACATTGATCTTCTGATAATTACAATAATTGGTGCAAACAGTAAATGATTATCACAAATATTTTATTAATTACTGGTATCCTAATTGTTAAATTTATTTGAAAATAACTATTTTGTTTCATTAGTATGTATTCATTAAATTCTGGTTCTAAATAGTCATAAAAACAATTATATTTATTACATTGTATGGGGTGTCCATTACTGGAACAGACGGCAGAACCGTCCTTAGCGAAAGCGAGGCCGGGTGCAAGAACTTATGCGAGGCCCTTCACTTTCAAACTAGTTATCCCTCCCTCCCCCATTCCCGCCAAATTGGATGGTGGTTTTAATTGATCTACCAGAAATTTCCAATAGTATTTTTTATGTAATGATATTAAATCTATGATTAAATAAAGTGTAGATAACTGTTAGGAAATTCTGGTAGATATTGAATAAAAAAATACGATAAATTGGTAACACTATTTCCCACAACCCAATCTCATTTAAAAAAAAAGTTATATGACATAAACAGGGGCGCGCACCAATGATTTTTTTTTTCGGGGGGGATGAGGGGGTATGTTTTAGTAGAAGTTTATACAAACTCGCGCCAATTTTCCTTTCATAATACTCGGACTATTCTTTTTTCTGCTGATTTGGGACTCGCAAGGAATTCATTTTTGCAGTGTCGTCTCTGAGCGTTTTTTTAACCTTTTGGAAAAAAGGTTATTGTCCTCGGTCAGGGTAGGAAATCAAAAATATATCTGAAGCGTTTTATTAGTTGAATCCCGCATTTTATTCATTTTCTGATGGCTCTATGTCTCTTTACTTTCAACAGAGATGGATACTTCTATTGCCACTATGACCAAAAAGTTATAAAAACTACAAAAAAAAATTAATAACTCAGAAACAAATTGAGATACAGCTTTCTAATAAATTGCAATTAAAAATGCATTTTTTTTCTCTATACGACAATATAAAAAGTAATATTGTGGTATAGGTGAAAACTGGGAAATTGAGTTAGTAGCCAGTGGCCGGTAGACTCAGTTTCATTAGTGGCCACTTTTTACAGTTAGTGGCCACTATAGTGTTTCAAACTTTCTTGACATCTAGATAAACTATAATCGTTGTATATATATATGCATTTTTCTATAAATCAGAGTTTTGTACCAGCTAGGGATGTAACGAATATTCGGCCACTATTCGGTATTCGGCCGGCCGAATATTGAACAGATATTCGGCCGAATACCTGTGGCCGAATAGTGGGACATTTGACCGAATACCTGTAGCCGAATAGTGGCATATTTGGCCGAATATTTTAAGATATTTGGTTAGATATGTTCCAGAAAATCAAAATGAAATATGATTTTAAATAATTTCGACAAACAATATTAAAAAATTATACCTAAATACATTAATTATTATAAGAAAAAGATCTCATTCTGAAATATGGGGTGGAGGAAGTATTATGAGGGGCTTGTTAATTTTGAGAGAAAGAAAAGAGAAAAGTATATCTTGGTAGCAGAAAAGAATATATAATATTTTAATGGAATGAATAATTATATTTTAAGAAAATAACCTTTTTTTTTTTTTGACATACAGAGTGTAAATTTACCAAGTTTAAGTTGCATGAAAAAGGATATAAAAAGACAGAGGACACATGCAAGTTCTTACTTTTAGGGGGTGAAAGGATTTTACTAAAATAAAAAAGTTTCATTTTTACAGAGGTAATGAGTTCTATTTTAGATAGTATATATATATAAATTACTAGAACTATCTATGGATTAAATAAAAAATTATGAGTTAAATTATTATTTACATTTTTAAAAGTCATATGTTATCTTTAAAATATTTTTTAAGACATTTAAAGTATAACAAAAAATACATTCAGCCCCAATAACAGAAAATTCTCCAAGTGTCTGCGACAGATCTTTCAGGGACTGAAAATAATCTGCAGGTAAAATGTTACAAATGAACCTTTAATTAATTAATCATTTACTTTTAATGTTTTTAAGCATTTTACTCATTTTTATTAATAATAAACTTAAGTTTTAGTAATAAATAATAAAGAACTAAACATAATATAAAGTTGGAAAAAGATCCAATGGAAAAAAAATCTGCAAAAGGGAAAAGAAAATCTGCGACGCACGTCACCCGTCAGGAACTTTCTGCTACCGGGCATTCAGCTGTTATGATTTTTGAAAACTCAAACAAAAAATTAATTTCAATTAGTCCTTAATTTAATTTTTTATTTTAAAATTGAAAAAAAATTAAACAATTAAAATAAAAGTCGTTTATATTAAAGTCAGTATTCGGCCGCCGAATATTCGGTATTCGGCCTAAAACTTGGCCGAATATTCGGTATTCGGCTATTCGGCCAAATCACTATTCGTTACATCACTAGTACCAGCCAACTCATTCGTGATAAGAATAGGGAAGCAGTCGAAATTCAAGAAAATTACACTTTAAAACCGCAAAATCTATTATCATATTGATTTTTTTTAGAATATATTTTTAGATTATTTGTATATGTTCATAAACACTATTATCAATCAAATTACTATTACTTTCTTTACATAAAAAATAACTAAATCAAAATTTCAACAGTTAAGTGTATACAATAAAAAAATCAAAACACAATAAAATTTTATTTGTATTTTATTTAATAAGTAAATGCGTTATTAACATACTACACACATTAATTACATGCAGCTGAAATCTAAGCTGGTGAGTGTATTTCGCAGGATTAAACAATATCTCTTGAAGAAAAATAATCTAACTGGTGAGCATGTTGCAGGAGTCGAAATATTGAAAATACTGCAATGTTCTTAAAACACGCTTGCATAAGGTGAAAAAAAAGAAATAAATTATTTGAAATGCATGTGGAATCAAAGCTGATGAATATATTTTGCAGAATAAAACTATATTTCTTGAAAAAATAATCCAACTGAAGGGCAATGGCAAAAAGCCGAAATATTGAAAATACAGCTAAATCATTGTAATCTGCCTGCATCTGGTAGAAAAAAGAATTAACCAGTTTGCTAACTAGATGTAATCAAAGTAGAGATGCATATTTCTATGAAAAAAGCTATATTTCACTTGGCGATCGATAACAGATTTTTTATCGCCACTTGGCGAGTGGCGACTACGGTGGCGATCGATGGCCGATTTTTTAATCGCCACTTTTACAACTTTAATCGCCACGTGGCGAGTGGCGACCGCCAATTTTCACCTATATATTGTGGTATGTTTAGAAGCAGTGACCCGGAGCCGAACAATTTTTGATGCTCCAGCTCCAGCTCCGCTCCTAGAGAAAATACCGTGGCTCCAGCTCTGGCTCCAACTCGGCTCCGACTTCGCGCTTTTAAGTTGCAGATTTTAATTTACACGTTTAATTTTTTGCTCACAAATACTTTCTATCTTCATTAAAGATCTGACAAAATGCATTTTTCTTCTCATCAAACTTGAAATGCTTGTTCAAAAAATATGACATCTTTTAGCTTTTGCTTTTAAAATAGAAAGTTTGGTAGAATTTTAAACAAAAATCTTAAATTTCTTCTACACTTTTCGAACAGCCAAAATTGTACGACTACACATGTAAACAGCAGGCGGCCATATTTGTTTTCAAATAGTGTTGTCACTTAGTTCAAGTAGAAAGTAGAAGTAAAGTAGAGTTGCCATTTTTTGAGATGTTTTCCTTCCCTAATAATAATAATAATAATAAAAACCTAAAAAATGATATAATTAAAATACTGAATAATGATGTAATTAAAATATTTTAAGCCTAGAAATTTAAAAGACTGAAAAAAAAAAAAAAAAAAAAAGATTTAAAAGAATATTAAAAACTAAAGGAGCCCTGGAGCTGGGGAAGATCTAGAGCTCCAGCTCCGGCTCCAGCTCCAGGAAAAACACAGCTCCGGAGCGCTCTGGCTCCGGGCTCCAGCTCCAGCTCCGGGTCCCTGTTTAGAAGTTTAAAAATGAAATTTCATTTAAAATTGATCCAGGAATATTAATGTTTAATCCATGGCGTATGACCATGTATGACCAGTTCCGTAGAAGTTAAAAAAATTACAGTACCGAAAATTGTAAAACTGAAATTTCTTTTAAAATTTGTTCATGATGGGTCCAGGAATGTTAATGTTTAATCCATGGCATACATAATGTATGATCAATTCCGTGTGATTTTTTATGTCTTAAATTTTAGTCTTTGAAAAAATCATTTTCCAAATGGTTGTTGTAATTTGTTAAATTGCTTTTTTTTTTTGGTAAATTAGTAATATTGTACAATTGTTAAAAAATGAGAGAGAATTTAATCGCCAAATCACCTCAGAGAGATGGGTAAGTTACTGTTCAACTCGTAAAAAGTTAGATGAGGTTAAAGTTCGAGCATGCTAATGTTTCACGTGACAAACTTTTATTTATGATCTTCTCAAAAATCATCTGATTGTTTTTTTAATTTAATACATAAATGCAAAGATATGTCAGGCATTCTTTTTCAATTAAAAAAAAATTAAGTTATGAAAATTATTAATAAAATCATAGTCAAAAAATTTCAATTATGATTGACAAATATAAATTAGTGAAATGTAAATGAACTACAAATCATTTGTTAAAATGGTGTGTAAACATTTAATACAGATTAAAACATTAAAATCACTAAAACATCTATTCTACGGTTTCAGCACACCTCCGTGGCCTTCTTCAGGAATCTAAATGAACCAAGATGTCAGCTATGTCAAAACTCCGCCCGACCTGTTTTAATCTGTATTAAATGTTTATACACCATTTTAGCAAATGATTTGTAGTTTATTTACATTCACTAATTTATATTTGAAATACCTATGGTGTAATAGTCCAAAGTTGTTTATATGATTGACAATTTTCACAGAAAACAAATCACAATTGTAATAAATGCATGGTTATGTAAGTGTATAACTCATTGCAGTCATTAGTTTTTGAGATATAGGTAAATTTTACTCTTCGGTGGCCTAAAGAGTTATCAAAGCATCCACAGAAAAGAAAATGTTTGAGAATAATAGGAAAAAAAATTATGATACTTTCTTACTCATAGCGAGTTTTTTTTACAGTTAAAAATTCTGTATAATTTATCTGGTAACTTATTGAATGTCCCCATAAATCTCCTTATAAGATAAATTTATTTTTCTAAATTTCTGGATAACTTCTTAACTTTTCTTTTAAAATTCTATGAAGGTTTAAGAAAAATGTGTAAACAATATTTTTTTCCTGTCTGCCTTCATTAAAAAAAAAACTGAAATGCAGTGTCAAAAGTGTAAAAAATTTTAAAGCTGGCACAAATTTTAATTTTTAGACAACATTTCAAAATCCCTATTCATATTCGGAAAGTAGACAAAATTCTGAGTCGAAAGGTAATTCTTGCATCTCTCCGCAACAATTCGGCCATTAAAAAGCATGAGATGTCCCCCCCCCCCCCCCTCTCTCTCTCTCTCTCTTTTTTTTTTTTTTTTTTTTTTTTTTTTTGACGACGGAATCTTGTTAACGGAATCTTTAAAGCTTATTTTGGTTATAAAATAATTGAAGAGAAATATTTTTTAAAATCTACTTTTGTTTCTTTTACAAAGCTTCAGCATTATAACTTTTTAAATCAACATTTTCTTGCGTATTAAACAATTTAATTTTAATGGATCTTCATTTGAATGTAATTGTTTTATGTGATCATTAATATTGTTATTCCGTATACCATGGCTTGCGAATCTGAAAAAAACGCCGTGCTTTAAAAACGTTTGCTTAAATATATATGCAGTATTTTTTTTTTTTTTTTCGAATTTTAATTGTAGGAAAACACCGGTTAATAAAAATCGGAATTTTTGTAGTAATTGAGTTCGGCCAAGGCAGATTTTCATTTTTGCTTGGCTGAGGGCTGGATCGAACTTTTATTTTTTACACCGAGTCTGAATAGCTTTTTCTGCACCGGGCTGGATCTGAGTCTTAAAATTTAGGCTCATGCAGGCATCTAATAAATTTATGTGACATTCGTGAGCACGCAATTAGTGATAAGCCGAGAGTCAATGAAAACTCTGCAAATTCAATCAATTTCTAAAACAATTTTGGGCGGAAAATTGTGAATTCCTTTCTGATAATTTCAACAGAAGCGTAAATTAAAAAAAGTACCGGCTAAAATGTTTATGTAAAATGACTACGGCGGGATATATACACCCCTCGGACTTCGGATAGATAGCAGCATTGCTGCTGTTGAATATTTCTATATTGGTTTTGTACTATTATTTACAAAGATTAATAAAATAGTAAACTTCTCTTGTAATTTCATAGAAGTGTATGGCAAATATTTGTTTTGAAAAAGTGTAACGAATAAAATTAAATAAAAGTCGCCAGTTGAAGCAATTTCTATTCAAAAATTATTCATTGTCAAAGGATTAATCGATTCAATTACTCGATTAATCCACTTCGTATTATAGCAATAACGAACGTGATAAAGATGAAACTTTGAACCTATAAACTCTATTGTTCCTTTGATCATAACCTGTTTAAAGGATTTGACTCAATTAGCAAATATTAAATACGTAAAGCATTTTACATTTTAATAAGATAATTTAAAAGTAGGAAAAATATCTGAGTCGAATTTAATATTTCCCAAAATTTTCTTTTTCTTAAGACTCTTTCAAAACTTAATCTTTTGTAGTTTTTGGAGATTTTTAATTTAGTCTGGAAGTATAGGGGCAGAGTTTCAGCTTTTTGCCCCAACCTCTCGTGTTTACGCGATAGACCATACGCATGCATGTGGGGAAGAACATCGATATTTGTATTAAAAGAAGAGCGAAACTTGATTACACAAGAAGGAAAGAAAATCTGTGTTGTTGCATTACAAGTAGTCGATAAAGTAATAGTGAGAAGTTTGTCAGAATCATCATTACCAACAACCTCTTAATAAAATTAAAATAATTAAATAATAATTAAAATTCAGCGACCTTCCCAGATTATTTATATGCCTAATGCTGCCTAGGCTAGAGTATAACGATGCTAGTAGATTGAACATAAGCTAGAAATAATCTATTCTCGTCTGGAGCGTCCAGAACTTGCAATGAACATTTTTTGATAAAACACTTTACATTCTATAAATAAGCATGCTTACACAGATAAATTTTATTATCAGATAAATAACTCACAACAAAATGAAGAATAAAATTTTAGCTATTTTGTAATAATTTTTTCTTTCGGGCGCGAGGCCCTGTGCGGCCGCACCTGTCGCACACCCCTAAGGATGGCTGACAGAGGGTGTCCATTACTGGGCTTTTGGATGTTTTGATATATTTCTGTTATTTAAAATTAAATTTTGATTCATATTGGGAAATGAGACTATAAGAATGGTTAAATATTGTTGATAGATTAATATAATATTGAAAAAACTGGAATATAATAATTATAACTATTACAGTCAAATCTCGTTAACACGAAATCGCTTAACGCGAAATTTCGCTTAACACGAAATAATACTGAGGTCCCGTCAGATAAGTCTGAAAACCAATGTAAATTAATTCGTTTAACACGAAATAGAATTTCGCAAAATCCCGCTTAAGGCGAAAATGTTTTTGCTCGAAAATCAAAGCATTCTTTCTTAAGAGAAGTTTTCAATATTTCAAACTTACATGTCATATCTTGTTTACTGAAAATGGAATTTTTCTCCCTGTTTGAAAATGTCAAAGAGGAAAAGGGTTTCAAAAAATGGTGAAATATTTGGCTAATCTCTGCTTTTCTTTATCCTCTGATATTCCACCCCCCCCCCCCCCCCCCCTTCGCTTAAGTTTCATTTATTCACATCCTGGGCAAGTATGCCTGAAATGGGAATCAATCATATGTTTTCCTATTCTTTTCGAATTACATTTTGTGGTCATCGACAAAAGAAAGGAGAGGTGAAGAAAAGAAAGGGGAGGTGATCAATAGAAAGGGATGGTGTCCGAACTGTCAGGGGCTCCTTCTCTTGACCTATGATCTTTAAAAATCGTATATGTTAGCTATCTGTTTGGGCCTTTATGCGGACATGTTCCCTCTCTGAGCTATAGATCGGCCACAATGAATGTTTGGGTGAAGGAGTTTCTTTTTTTAATGTGATTGTTCCATTAATTTTTTGACTCTATTGATAGTGACATAAACCATAAACAGTGTTTCCGAAATCCCATATCTTCGTGTGAAAGAAGCGACAATCTTTACTTCTATACCTGACTACTGAAACTCTGTTCGCAGTTGCTCTGTAGAATTCTTTGAAAGATGAGTTGAAAACAGCAAGCTGTATCTTCAGAAACAAAACAAAAGATTTTAAATGAAGTCAGCGATAAAGTGCTGAAAAAAAATCAGAAATTGCGGCAAAGTATGAAATACCCAATAGCACACTCTCTACAATTTTAAAGAACGTGAAAAGATTGAAGCGGCTTATGCTGTCAGTCAATTCGAACCAGCAAGAAAACGGATGCGCAGAGGAAAAAATAAAGAAATTGAAATTGCTCTCTTACGGTGGATAAAAGAAGCAAGAAGCCAGAACATTGTTTTAACTGGTGCAGTTTTGCAAGAGAAAGTAAAGGCTTTTGCTGATGCTCTCGGTTACAACGATTTCTCATGTTCTAACGGATGACTGACAAGATTTAAAGAGCGTCATAGAATTGTCTGCAAAAAGGTATGTGGAGAAGAATCTGCCGTAGATGAGAAATTTTATCCAGTCTTTTTTATTAGGAAAGTGATTAGACGTTTAAAAAAATTATGCACCTCGTGACATTTTTAACGCCGATGAAACGGGGCTTTTTTTCAAAGCACAACCATCGCGAACACTTACTTTAAAAGGAAGAAAATGTACTGGAGGAAAATTCAGCAAAGAAAGAATTATGATTATGGCCGGCTGCAACATGGACGGAAGTGAAAAATTACCATTGCTCGGTAAGTCGGCGAAATCACGTTGTTTCAAAAATGTTAAAACTTTGCCAGTTTGCTATGCTTCCAGTAAAAATGCATGGATAAACAATGTTATTTTCACGAAATGGTTACTTGATATGGACTTAAAATTCTACCGAGAAAAGAGAAAAATCTGCTTATTGCTGGACAACTGCAGGTGCTCATAAAGATGTTCTTGTATTAAAAGCAATTGAATGTGTCTTTCTTCCTCCGAACACTACAGCAAAACTTCAGTCTTCTGACCAAGGAATTATCCACTGCTTAAAAGTGCAGTACAGAAAAAGAATTGGTCATAAAATGATTAAATGTTTTGATAATAAAACGGAATTTTCTGTGAATTTACTAGAAGCTATAACTTATCTAAAAAGTTACGCATGAGATAAATGAAGAAACTAATGAAACAGAATCTGAAATGACGACTGATTTAATAGAAGAAGCCGAAAAACGGGGAATTATTTTACAGACATTGTTTGTCGAGTATATTTGTATAGATAAAGATGTGCTGACTTCGGACGTGACGACAAACGAAGAAATAATTGCTTCATTAACTGAAAAAAAAGATGACAACATCGACATCTCAGACGGGGATGAAGAATTCGACACAGAACTGAAAAGTTCAGTGTCATTAAATGAAGCTACCGCAGCATTAAAAACTGTACACCGTTTCCTTATGGAAGAAGAGAATGCTTACCGAGCTTTGGGCAAATTTGATGAGGTCCATACGTTTCTAGAACAAAGCAGTCTACAAAAATTGAAACAAAAGTCAACAACGGACTTTTAAAAAAAATTATTAGCAGGTAAATAAACTTATTATTGCCTAAAATGATGACCAATTTGTTTTATTTCTTAATTAAATTTTCTATTTCTTAATTAAAACTCCTATTTCTTATTAATTTATGATTTTAGCAGGGATATATTTGTAAGCTTATTTATTTATTTTTTTAATGTAATATAGATGGCACCACTATTTTGGCGGTTAACACGAAATCTCGGATAACACGAAAAAATTTCGCAGTTTCTTCAATTTCGTGTTAACGAGGTTCGACTGTAATAAAAAAATAATTTAAAAAAAAATTCCTTAAGGGTGTCCATTACTGGCACATCTACCCTATATATATATTTTTTTTTTTTTTCTTATATCGTTACTAAACATATTACTAATATATTCCCTCATGATATAGTGCCCTGTTTTTGGAACTAGCATCCTGCCACTTTTTCTTTTTAAAGTAAATACTACAGTACAGTAGCCTCCTGCTTAACTGACCTAAACAGGAGCGAGGGTAAGCCGGTTAAAGCGGAGAAGTGAAAATTTTTTTAATAATATCTGTGTAATGTAATTAATTAAACCCGTACGATGCATTTAGTTTTTCAATTTGTGTAGTTTTAAAAGAAAAATATTTAACATAAATTAAATTGTTGAAAATCGTGTCACACATCTTTATAAGAAGTTGAAATTGTTCTACATTATGTATATTTAAGTTAATCAACCATAAAGAAATCAGCAACCTTCTTCTGTTGAAGGCAAGATGCCGACATTTTGCAGTATAATATTTCCATCCCTTTAACATCATAAGTTTAACCGAGGAACAGGGTTGAAAAAAACCCACCTATCTAATAAAACCCGGGTTGGTTTTTTGGGGTAAAACCCACTCTAAAAAACCCAATAAAACCCATGTCAAAGCAGGTTTTATTGGGTTTTTTACAATCCATGATATTATTATTTAATATTCAGTAACTTTTATATTAGTTTTTCAACCTTTGTATTTAAAGAGTTACACTATCCTAAACATATTGTGGGTGTTCTGCCAAATCCAAATGTGACAAAGTCAAAATGAAATAAGTGATTAAATCTTTTAAAAGCCTGTTAATATTATGAAAAAAAAAAAGCCAAAATCAATATACATAGCTAATCATAACATTTTCGCATAGATAAAAAATAACAAGGTCTTTTATTAAAAAGCAGAAAAACCAACGTTTAAAAATGCACAAAAAATATATGAAAAGCAGCAAACAGCTGTTTCATTTTTGTTGTTTATTTCGTTCCTCAGCCTTGCTTTTTCTAGCACGCTGTTCCTTTTTCCCTATCTTGCACTGAAGAAGAATCTCGCTAGTAGATTCGAAACAGCTGTTTGCTGCTTTTCATATATTTTTTGTGCATTTTTAAACGTTGGTTTTTCTGCTTTTTAATATTGTTGCACAAAGACTTTATTTGCTAACTTTAAGGTCTTTTATATCATGATTTAGCAATATAAAACTTTATAATATAAGTAATGCTACCCAAACTGTAAGTACCCAACTGGATACAAATTTGATTTATTCGCTTTTGGCCAGGGTTGCCCCCAAAATGAAAAAAAAAAAAAAGGCTTTTTTCAAAATCCCCAAATACACCAGTTTTTATTTGTTTGTTTAAACCTGGGTTTTTGGGTTTTTTTTTTTTTAATATCATTTCCTATTACATATAGATGCATATTTGTTGATAAAAATAAACATTGTTGGATATCATTATCATATAAGAATTATAACTTCATTTCAAAATATTCAAATTAAATAACTATAATCTGTTTTGTAGATAAATGAAATCATTTGTAATTTAAATATTTTTAGTAACTGCTGTGTATTATGTATATGTTCGAAGAATAAACTTCCATACAGTGAGCCATAGATATCTTGAAAATATTATAAAGCATTATTTGATTAATAAATAATAAAGGATTAAAGATTTACTTCAAAAATGTGTTCTTAGTGGGGAATACAGATAAAAAGTAATCTATTAAAGCAACTTTTAAATATGTGATATGTGGTTATTACATAATATTATATGATGTCAGAAGTAAAACCTTTTTTACAGACTTTTACACTGATTTATTTGTATTATTTCAAATTACTTGTATATTAAGTTAATCAATAAAAATATAATAAGGTTTTTTTCATTTAATACATATACTTAGAAAAAAAAATAAGGGACTACCCCTGCTCTCTTTTCTTAAAAAAACAAAAACCCCGATAAAACCCAAAAAGCCCAAAAAAACCAGGTGGGTTGGTTTTTTTTAATAAATAACTCGGATTTTTTGCAACTCTGCCGAGGAAGCTGTTAGCCGCTGCGCAACATAGTGTAGCAGCAACTCTAATCTTTTTATCCCTTCCGTATGAGGAATTTTAGCAGTGCCAATTTTAACATGATCATCATCAGGATCGTCTTCGTATTGAACAACATCAGTTACTGTTCTAATTATATCCTCGTCAAATAATGTTTCATGCTTGAGATAGTTATCAGACTCAAACAACTCTTATACATCTATGGTGATCTGTTCGCATTTCAAGCTTTTTAAATGTCTGTACAAAACAGTTTGCAGATAGATGAGACATTATAGAGTTCCGTGAGGGGGGGGGGATTGCACTTTTGATCATTAAAAACTCAAAATCTGAAATCTTCTGGTGGGGAGGGCATCTCATTATTCCTGGAGACCCCCAGCCACACCCTGAATTCAACAATGGTGAAGGTCAATGCTTATCCATTTAGAACCGACATTCTTATTTCTGAATTTTGCCTCCTTCCCTTTGGGATTGCAACTCAAAAGTGTAGGTTGTGTTCCCGAGGCCGTCATCCTTGAATTTTGCCTGATGTTGGGGAAAAAAGTCGGCCGGTTAAGCGGGAGGCTACTGTATTATCATTTTAGTAAGTGAAGCATAAAAATGTATAATATGTTTTTAATTAGAGAGTTCATTGTTTAATAATTACTAATTTTAAGTAGTATTAAAAGTTTAATATTAAATGCAGTTATTAATAATTTTAATCAATGTTAAATATCATTAGAGCATTTAATATAGTTTTACATAATTATTACAAAATATTAGTGTATATAACATTGTAGCATGTTACTAAACTACTAATTTGCAGTTTTTAAAATTTCTGTAATTACTAACTAATAATTATAATTTTATTAATTCAAGTGTAAAAACATGGATTATGTTACAATTAGAGTTTTAATTGTTTTGGAAACCTAAACTCTTGGTAGCTATTCAGTATTTGAACGTTATTCAGTATTTGAACCTTAATATAACATTTTTTTTCTGCTTGGCTTCTTTATTTTAAATAAATTGTATAAGTATTGAAAAAATTGCTTGTGTATATGAAACAGTGAATATGTTGCCGAATTTCCTTTTCTCACCAAGGCCCTGTATACTGGAAAAATGCCATTTTTAGTGTTATTCATAAATGAAATATTGGTACTATTTAGTTATCGAGCAGTTTTGCCGAATTATACAAATTGCCAAACTATTCACCAAATTATACAAATTAACGTAATTTTTATATTAAATAATGAAAGAACAAATAAATTAGTAAAACATTAATAAAAATACAAACAAAATGTAGAATTAAAAATCTCTTGATGGCGTAACAAACACGTATAATGTGTTTAATGTCAAGTGAATGTGACATTTACGATCATCCGTTATTGGCATTTATTAAAGATGAAAATAAGCACTTGCCACTCGGCGACTAAACATGAAAAACTGGCGATTAAAAATCTAGAAAGTACTGGCCAAATGCAGGATTTTCCAAAAGGGATTTCATCACAGAATCGTGGAAAAAACTCTGCTAATTTCGTCTGATCGCGAAAAAATGCACATTTCGTCAAAAGATTGCGAAAAAAACATAAATTTTGCGAAGGATCGCAAAAAAAATCTAAATATCATCAACAGATCGCGAAAAAAAACGCGTATTTCGTCAAAAAATCGCGGGAAAAAAAACGAAATTTTTGTCAAAAGATCGTGAAAAAAAACCGCATATTTCGTCAAAGGATCGCTAAAAATGTGAATTTCTTCAATAAATCACAGGAAAAAAATGCGAATTTCGTTAAAGAATCACGAGAATAAGAACGAGACTTTGTCAAAAGATCGCGAAAAAAACTGAGTATTTCGTCAAAGGATAGCGGAAAAATCTAAATTTCGTCAAAGGATCACGGAAAAAACGCGAATATTGTGAATGAATCGCTTAGAAAACGCAAATATCGTCAATAGATCGCATAAAAAACACGAATTTCGTCAAAGAATCGCGAATTTCATCAAAAGATCGCGAAAAAAAGTGAATTTTGTCAAAAGATCACGAAAAAAAAACACACATTTCGTCAAAGGATCGCAGAAGAAACGCAAACATCGTCAATAGATCACTGGAAAATGCAAATTTCAGTAAAGTATCGTGAAAAAAAACGCATAATTAGTACTAGAAGGGACCCCCCCCCCCTCCCCCTCCTTTTACATTTCTGAAAATTTGTTGTAAATTTCAGATTTTTTTTTTTTTTTTTTTTAAGTACCTAAGCATAGTGGCACTTAGTTAAGCATGTTGCATATAACTTTGCTTTTAACTTAATTTAAAATTTAAAATAGATTGGAAATTAGTATCTCAAGTTTATTAAAACAATATGAATTAGAATATTTTTATTTAATACATAAATTACTTATTTACTCAAAACTCATATATTTTAAAATTAAATATTCAGTGACATAAATGTACTTACTGGCTACTAAAGAAATTATTCCTACTAGTCAGTAACTGGCTACTAAAAAAAATCAACCTACCGGCCGGCCACTAAGCAAAATTCCTTATTTTCACCTTTACATTTAATCTTATAGTTTGGCGATAGTTTTTTGGTCGATGGGATAACTAAGTAGTACCAAAACATTTTATTTTATTGTTTATGTTCTGGTTAATTCAGTATTTTCTCAGTTTGTCTTTCTTTATTTTCAGCTTTCTACAACAAACCTGACATTCCCAATGAATTGAAAGATGTATACCGAATAGCCAATTATTATCATTTTATGCATTCTTTAGCATTATTAGCTGTTCCCTTAACTCGGAGGCCCCTTTTGGTAAGCACATAATGGAAATATTAATTAATAGCTTTTTCAAAAAGAATTTAGTTGATATAGTATATATTTTTTTTATCTGTTGTATTCACTGATTTAATGTTAATAAAAAAAAAAAAAAACTTAGTCTATTTCAAATCACATTTTCCTTGTTCTGGGATTTCTTAGTTGGATGTCTGAAGTTTTTTTAAAAAATTTTTGCTTATTTTGTTTAAAATAAATATTTCTTCAAATATTCAGCCTTTTATTTTATACTTAAATAGGTTATAGGGTAGATGTGCCAGTAATGGATACCCCTTGATGTTTTTGGTTCATAAAAAAATAACTAATAAATATTTAGCTTTAATTTTTTTTTTTTATAACTCCCCCTTGCATGTTTTGTAAAACTGTATTATTATTGACACTTTTAATCAAACCAATCAGGAAGCAGAAAATAATGTTTCAAAGTTTCGCTGTTTAGATTAGCAGCATTTGTGTAGGAAACCATGTCGCAATCCGTTTATCCAGCGGAAAATGTAGGGTACTTGCACAACCCGCGGCTTTGCTCGTAGCTCGTGTTATAATTGAAATATGCTAAGAGGTATTTGTGAGCCTATTTTTATTAGAAGATATTATACTGTTACGGATAAGCCAAAGTTTGATTAAACTTCATTATTACATTGTATTAGGCGAAAATGAGACTTCACTTAATAAGAAGAACTAAAACTAATTCTAAATAAATGATAATTTATAATTTATTTTGAAGCTTTTATGCTCACTTCAGTTTTCATTTAAAGTTTTGAATGTTTTAGAAACCATTCCTAGCAAGCAGTTACATCTTAAAAGTAACCATCATGATACATTCTAATCTTCGAGTCTAATGGCCTAATATCCCCCTTTCTGGTGGTAGTGGCACCAACATAAAATATAGCTTATGTTAGAACAGGGACTGTCATCATCAAATTTGCCAACATTACTTTTGAAATCTGTTTGATGTTTCCTGAGATTCCATAGAAATCGTAAATAGGAAAGTTTTTAGAATGCTTTTGCTCATTTTACCCTTTTAAATTTTGAATATTTTAGAAACTGTTCTTAGAGACCATTTACATCTTTTAAGTATCTACCGTGCCAAATTTCAAGTTTCTATCTTTAACAATTCCATAGAAATCATAATTTACAATATTTTTAGAATGCTTTTCGCTCCTTTCACCCTTTTAAATTTCAACTTTTTTTTTTTCAACTGTACTTAGAGATAATTTAAATCTTATATGTAACTGCCATGCCAATTTTGAAGTTTCTAGCACTTTCAGTATCACAAAAATCATAATTTTAGAACTTTTTTGCTCTGTCAACCCTCTTGTGGTAGTGGTATGACATAAAATATAGCCTATATTCGAGTTGGGACTGTTACCCTCAATTTGCAACCATTACTTTTGAAATTGGTTTGGTAAATCCTGAGATTCCATAGAAATTGTAATTTAGAACATTTTCAGAATGCTTTTCGCTCATTTAACCCTTTTACATTTGGAATTTTTTAGAAACTGGTCTTAAAGATCATTTATATCTTACAGGCCACCTACCAGGCCAAATGTCAAGTTTCTATCCTTAACAATTCCATAGAAATCGTAATTTTAAAAGTTTTTAGCACTTTTTTTGCGCATTTTTATCCCCTTTAAATTGCGATTTTTTTACAAACTGTTCTTAGAGAGCATTTACATCTGATAAGTAACAACCATGCCAAATTTAAAGTTTCTAGGTCTTTCAGTATCACAAAAATCGCAATTGTAGAACGATTTTTGCTTCTGCAACCCCTTGTTGGTAGTGGCACCGACATAAAATATATCCTATGTTGGAGCAGGGTGTGTCACCATCAATTTACTACCATATTTCTTTTGAAATTGGTTAGGTATTTCCTAGTAGTGTACCGAGTAGTACTTTGGTCGAGTACCAAGTACTCGGTCACTGACTACTCAGCCGAGTACCGAATACCGAGTAGTTGTGTAATAAGGAAAAAAACGCTGATGTGCACATAATGTGAGCTTAGATGTACATATATATATAATATACCTGTGTGTACATATATATAATATACATATATAGTATATATAAATTAACTAACTAAATTTAAAATTTATTTGTGCACCTTTTAAAGAAAATTTTTGACAATTCAAAACAGTAGCAAAAAAAGGAGAATTGACACATAACAAGTACAATTATTAACCAATATAAAATTAAAACATTCTTCAACCCTCCAATTTATTCTGATACCTGAAATCTGTCTATCAAAAATAAAAATGTTTATTGGTTACTGTAACAATTCATTGAATAATGCAAAACATTTCATATTTATTTTGTAACTGTACATTATTTTCTTTTGATTAAAAATAAAAAAGAGAAAAATACAAAGAAAGGTACAAAAAGCGATACAGGCTTTCTTAACAGAAGACTTATGTAAAACTGGCACTCCATTTGCATAGTGGGAGAAAAAAAAAACTTTTCTGATTATGTGCAACCTTCCAAAAAAATTCTTATGTGCACCTTCAACCACTGTTTATTCTGAACGTATATTTTCAGAGGCAGGCCAAATTTATAGTAGTAAAAGAAATGCCCTGTCTACTGATAATGGTAGAGAACGTTTGGTGTTTTTGCACCATAACTTGAAATATAATAAATTTAATTATTAATTTTTTTATTACATTTATTGTATTTTCAGTTTCTTTATCCAAAATAATAGTATTTTCTGTTTTCCTATATATTTAAAAAGAACTTATTTTTATTTGTATAAATGTGAAACTAAATTTTAATTTGGAATTATTTTATGAAGGTTTTTGTTCTTAACTTTTTCTGTATTTTGTAGACATATTTTTAAATACCGAGTAAATAGTTTTTATGAATTATTGCATACATTATATATTGATATTCGAATAACTTTTTACCGATCAGTTTAAAATTCATATGCTTAAAAAATGAAATTCTTACAACTACTCGGTATTGGCCGAGTACTTGGCCAAAATTACTTGGTACGTCTCTAATTTCCTGAAATTCCATAGAAATTGCAATTCAAAACATTCTTGGAACGCTTTTCGCTCATTTCTTCCTTTTAAATTTAGAATTTTTTAGAAACTGTTTTTCGAGAGCATTTACATCTTATAAGTAACTACCATGCCAAATTTATAGTTTCTAGCTCCTTTAGTATCACAAAAATTGCAATTTTAGAACATTTTTTGCTCCTACAACCCCCTGGTGGTAGAACTTCTTTTGTTCCTACACCCCGTTGGGGGTAGTTTCACCAACATAAAATATAGCATATGTTGAAATAGGGCCTTTCACCATCAATTTGCCACCATTACTTTTGAAATCGGTTCGATAGTTCCAGAGATTATACCCTACAAACACACAAATTAGCAAACAAAAGTTGCTTCTTTATAATATTAGTATAGATAGGACTTCAAGTCGAACCCAGATATTTTTTGAGAACTGTAACTATAATGAAGATATTTTAACGAAAATTTCAGTAAATTTACATTGCTTTCCCTTTATATGAAATTCAATGCCACTTAAAGTGCTGGCAGTGTGCAGTAATTCAGTCAACTAAACCATTAACTCAACCGTGTTTAATGTTAGCTACATTCCAAAGTATAGAATACCTAATTCAGCACTGTTTGGAAGTGGATAGTTATAATTCCACCAATAATTCCGATATTATTACATTCACACAAAGCAAGGTTGAACTTTTGCTAAAATTTCTTCATTATTAAAGTTAGGAACAAGAATTCGGGATTGTCTTGGAGTAAAACCTTGTGTATTTTTGACTGAAAAATTGGATTGTAACACTGATTTTGATACAAAAAATGTTTGTTGTACACTTGTTGTACTCTTCTATCTTTTTAAATTTGCCTATGAATTTTTTAAACACCTTATATAAATCTAACATAGTTTTGTGTTATTTCTTTGATGCATTTTAAGTTTTGTAACTCTAATATTGTAAAAGCTGTTTAAATGAATCAAAATCAATGTAACTGGTGGTTCTGATATCCGAGAAAAAAGCGTTATGGTTTCATTCATTAAATAGACTGATTTGATTAGCCAGTGATTCAATTAACCAGTGATCACCGTCAATCGTCATCAACAACTCAAAACCCCCCTAGACCCGAATTCTGGCTGTGCCACTGTTTCTCTAATCTTATTAACTGTAAATATCACATCTTCAGGCAAGTTTCTTTATTCTAAATCTAATGTTATTTTATCTATCAAATTTTATGAACATTTTTCCATTTTCGGCAATCTATGTCCTTTTTGTGGTCATTATAGTTATTATGTTTATTCACCACAATTTCCATAATGTGGATCATTGTCACCATGCTTCTCACTATTCATCTTTAATTGACCATTCATGCTTATGACATTTGTATAGAATTTACTTCTGTTCATCAACACCAAAAAAGACTTAACGTTATCTTGGAAATGCCACATGAGACTTTTTGCACTGTCTTCGATAGAAAATTTTGTGGTTTTACTTTTTGTTTTTTTAAAACATACAGGTTTTCATTGTGAGATTCAGTTATGTTGAATAATTTTTTTAAAAAAAAGCACTTTTTGTCTTTTTTAAATTACTTTTTTTGTTATGAGACTGTGTTATGGTTTCACCTTTAAGTATTTAAACCCAATTTGTGCCTTTCCAGGAAATTAATCCAATTCTAATTTCAAATTAGGAGTGCCAGAAAATAAACCCCCTGCTCTATCCTCTCAGAAAACTCTCAAAGAAGTAGATAGATTAATGAAATCTTCATTATCTGCTCAAGACGATAAAATGTTGCTTTCATTTGCTGAACTTTGAAAGGATTTAGAAATAAAAGTTGTAAAAGATAAAATTGTAAAAGCAATGTAAACGTCAATTTATTCATTTTTGAAACCCTTATAGTAATTAATTTATGAATTTAAATTAGTTTTCTTTTGGTATTTATATTTTATTTACTTCCTAATGTGAAAGATAAATTTTCAGAACACTACTTGCTTTACTTTACTTTCAACAATCAAAAACTAGATTTAAATGTGACTTCCATTAAGTGACCACCTCTCGGTGTGACCAATTTTTTAATGCAGTGTGGTCACTTTAGGGAGGTTTTACTGTATGTGTAGATACAGTACAGAGTCTCAAATCCAGACATCCGAAATCTGGAATTCTCCAAAATTCGGACGTTTTGTTAACTGAAAAATCGGGACGAAACACAAAAACACAAAATTCACATAAAAAATTGCAGAGGAAAATATTTATTCTAGACTAAAATTTTGAAACCGAATTCCTTTAAAGAATGTCAAAAAATTGCTGCAAAACGTGAAAAACTTCGAATAAACCCAAATTCAAAAAAAGGACAACATTTACTATGTTGGACTAAAAGATTAAAACCGGATTCCTTTCACCATTGCAGACAAATTGCCGTGAAACGGGGGGAAAAAAAAGATAAAAATTCGAAAATCATAGAGGAGAAAATTTATTATATTAGGCTAAAATTTGGAAACTGAGTTCCTTTTCTAAATCTCAAAAAATGCTGCAAAACACAAAAAACTCTAAAAATCGCATAAAAAATTTGCAGTACAAATTCCTAATAGACTTTATTGAAAAGAGGGTAACATTTAATATACTGGGCTAAAAGAGCTAAAAGATTAAAGTCTGATTCTTTTTGCTAATATAGAATAATCGCCAGAAAATGTGGAAAAAATGTCAAAAATTACATAAAAAACTTAATTTTTTTCTTTTGTTATTGTGATAATATTTTGACCTTAAAAAAAAAATCCTGTATTAAAATGTCTGCTCCAGTATTATCATTTTTTAGTATTTCAAATGCTTCCCTGATGTATATAATTCTGAGGGTGGGGGAAGAAGTGTCTGTGGGGGTGGGAGGGGGATATTAATTTTTTCCCTCTTTTGATAAATAAACTGCAAATTATCCAAAATTTGGAGTCGCCGAGGTCCGAAGGATTCCGGATTTTGGACATATATACTAGGGGGTATACTTATTATATATACATTATACTTTATGTCTAATTGATTCTAAAATAAGAATAAATATTAATAAAATTTAGAAAAATTACTTACTGAACAACGTCCCAAGGTGCCCCACCTTCCCCTACTTATAATCCGTTTTTGCAAAGTTTATCTCAAATGTCAACTTTCTTCATTTAAATTTAAATTACTCATTACTTTCTAACTCTGCTTTTAGTAATGACAAATACTGAATACAAGGGCATGTAGTAATGTAAAAAAAAAAAAAGAGAGAGAGAGAGATTCAAGTTTCATTGTCAAAACACATCGCAAAAAATGTTTTAATTTTCATTATCCGTAAAATAAAGTAGTGTTTTGAATAAATTTTTGCTCAGACATTATTTAAAAATCTTAAAAGTAAAATTAAAATCAATACAAAAACCCTTAACGGGTTAAAAGTTTGTGACGCAGCACTTTATCTTATGCTCTAAGAATTTTAAATATGGAACTTAAAAATAATGATATCAAATTTTGAGTGACGCTATGCTATTAATTATAATCTCTCTATATATTATTTATTTCATCTTTTTATTTTTTTATAATCGCATGTGCAAAAATTATGTTCAATTTTTAAAAAAAATGTATAAAAGTATATTCATTGATGCTTTAACATTTACACCTCTCATAAATTCCAAGTATGAGTTTTAAAAGATATGATATCAAAATTTTAGTGACGCTTTGATGTGGCTTTAAACGATTTGGTTTAAAATTAAATTTAAATTATTTTTGTTTTGGCTAAGATATATTCACACATCTAAATAATAGTTTTAATTTTCCAATATACTTTAAATATGTCACTTTCACTGAATTTATATAATGCATTTAAATGTATTTATTTGAATAAATTGATTTATCCTTTGTCCAATGTTATTAAAAATTTAAAATAAGATTTGCGTAAATAATTTTTTTTGCCTCATAGTATCCATTTGAATACATTTCCCTTAGTTTGGATACAATGACGCAAAAAAAAATTATTTACGCAAATCTTATTTTAAATTTTTAATAACATTGGACAAAGGATAAATCAATTTATTCAAATAAATACATTTAAATGCATTATATAAATTCAGTGAAAGTGACATATTTAAAGTCTATTGGAAAATTAAAACTATTATTTAGATGTGTGAATATATCTTAGCCAAAACAAAAATAATTTAAATTTAATTTTAAACCAAATCGTTTAAAGCCACATCAAAGCGTCACTAAAATTTTGATATCATATCTTTTAAAACTAATACTTGGAATTTATGAGAGGTGTAAATGTTACAGCATCAATGAATATACTTTTATACATTTTTTTTTAAATTGAACATAATTTTTGCACATGCGATTATAAAAAAATAAAAAGATGAAATAAATAATATATAGAGAGATTATAATTAATAGCATAGCGTCACTCAAAATTTGATATCATTATTTTTAAGTTCCATATTTAAAATTCTTAGAGCATAAGATAAAGTGCTGCATCACAAACTTTTAACCCGTTAAGGGTTTTTGTATTGATATCATTACTTTTTTGAGGTTATTGAAAAAAATAAATAAAACAATAAACACACACAAAAAAAATTAAAGACCAATACAAAGAATTCATAGTCAGAATTTCAGTTCACCTTCAATCTCTCCCCCCTCCCTTCCCGCAAAAAAGGATGACCATACTTCAATTTTAAAGAGCACCGTGCAATGAATTTTTATAAGAACTCTTTGGTAAGATATGGAAGTAATGTACAACATGCATGTTTAGAGGGTATTTCTGTTGGTTTGCTTCAGAGATATAAAAAGCTATGTTAAATTTTACTATGTAAAAAATTACTTTGTTAAGAAAAATAGCAAGAAATATTACTCTTTAAACCTTTATATATATATATATATATATATACCAATCATCGCTCACTTATAAAACTAATTCCATACATTTATATTAAATCCAAAACTACAAATTTCCAGGGGTGCAGAATATGTCCGATCCGGCGATCTAGGATCGGGGGAAATTTTAACCCCCTGGGGAAATTTTGCAGAAACATATACAATTGATTTTGATTTTAACAACGAATTCCATAATTCCCTGAGATAGAAATATTTTACTACAAATAAAAAGATCCGTATGGCGCCCTTCACAAAATCGATCTCAGAATAATATGTACCATATGTCAGGGGTAATTCTGTTCCAAATTTTCCGAAAATTTAAGACTTTCGATCCTCCCCCCCCCCCCCCCCAAAAAAAAAAAAATCGGTCATCAATCTGAAAATTCGGACACAAAAATGCTGCATATTTTGTCGAAGAATTACGGAAAAAATGCAAATTTTGCCACAAGATTGCAAAATAACCACACATTTCGTCAGAAGATCTCGAAAGAAATGCACATTTCGTCAGAAGATAGCGAAAGAACTGCAAGTTTTGTCAAACGATCGCGAAAGAACAGCAAATTTCGTCAAAAGATCGCGAAACAACCGCAAATTTCGTCAAAAGATCACGAAAGAACCACAGGTTTCGTCAAAAGATCGTGAAATGAACGCAAATTTTGTCAAAATATCGCAAAATAATCGCACATTTCGTCAACAAATGGCGAAAAAAATCTCAAATTTCGTCAAAAGATCGCGAAACAACCGCAAATTTTCTCGAGATATTGCGAAACAATCGCCAGTTTTGTCAAAAGCTCGCTAAACAACCGCAAATTTCGTCAAAAGCTCGCGAAACAACCTCGAATTTCGCCAAAAGATCGCGAAACAACCTCGAATTTCGTCAAAAGATCACAAAACAACCGCGAATTTCGTCAAAAGATCGCAAAATAACCGCATCGAATAAATCGATCTCAGAATAATATGTACCATATATCAGGGGTAATTCTGTTCCAAATTTTCCGAAAATTTAAGACTTTCGATCCCCCCCCCCCAAAAAAAAAATCGGTCATCAATCTGAAAATTCGGACACAAAAATGCTGCATATTTTGTCGAAGAATTACGGAAAAAATGCAAATTTTGCCACAAGATCGCAAAATAACCACACATTTCGTCAGAAGATCTCGAAAGAAATGCACATTTCGTCAGAAGATCGCGAAAGAACTGCAAGTTTTGTCAAACGATCGCGAAAGAACCGCATGTTTTGTCAAAAGATCGCGGAAGAGCCGCAAATTTCGTCAAAAGATCACGAAAGAACCGCAGGTTTCGTCAAAAGATCGTGAAATGAACGCAAATTTTGTCAAAATATCGCAAAATAATCGCACATTTCGTCAAAAAATGGCGAAAAAATCTCAAATTTCGTCAAAAGATCGCGAAACAACCGCAAATTTTCTCGAGAGATTGCGAAACAACCGCAAATTTCGTCAAAAGCTCGCTAAACAACCGCAAATTTCGTCAAAAGCTCGCTAAACAACCGCAAATTTCGTCAAAAGCTCGCGAAACAACCTCGAATTTCGCCAAAAGATCGCGAAACAACCTCGAATTTCGCCAAAAGATCGCGAAACAACCTCGAATTTCGCCAAAAGATCGCGAAACAACCTCGAATTTCGTCAAAAGATCACAAAACAACCTCGAATTTCGTCAAAAGATCGCAAAATAACCGCACATTTTGTCAGAAGATCGCGAAAGAATCGCAAGCTTTGTCAAAAGATCGCCAAAGAACCGCAAATTCCGTCAAAAGATCACGAAAGAACCGTAGGTTTCGTCAAAAGATCGTTAAATGAACGCAAATTTTGTCAAAATATCGCGAAATAAACCACATTTCGTCAAAAGACCGCAGAAAAACAGCAAATTTCGTCAAAAGATCGCGAAACAATCGCAAATTTCGTCAAAAGATCGCGAAACAACCACAAATTTCGTCAAAAGATCGCGAAACAATCGCAAATTTCGTCAAAAGATCGCTAAACAACCACAAATTTCGTCAAAAGATCGCTAAACAACCACAAATTTCGTCAAAGATCACAAAACAATCTCAAATTTCGTCAAAAACCGCGATTTTCGTCAAAAGGGGCGAAAATAACAGCGATTTTCGTCAAAACATAGCGAAATAACCGCGATTTTCGTCAAAACACGGCAAATAACCTTCTATTTCGTTAAAGAAAAGCAAAAAAAAAAAAACCCGCAAAATTCGTCAAAAGATCGCGAAATGAACGCAAATTTACTCAAAAGATCGCGAAATAAACGCAAATTTTGTTAAAAGATCGCGAAACAACCGCGCATTTCGTCAAATGAGGCTAAATAACCACAAATTAAATTAAAAGATCGCAAAAAACTGCAAATTTCGTCCAAAGATCACGAAATAACCGCAAATTTCGCCAAACAATCGCGAATTTCGTCAAAAGGAAGGAGAAATACCAGCATATTTCGTCGAAAGATCGTGAAAAAATGCGAATTGCGTCAAAGGGCCGCGAAAAATACATAGTTAGTGTTGGGAGGGGATTTCCCCCACTCTGCTGTAACCTTTCAGAAAATTTTCTGTGAATTTTAGGATTTTTTTTTTTTCACTCAGAATCCCCCCTGCCATATATACTCGCGCATAAGTTGAGAAATATTTGAAAAATAAATTTTCTATACCTACAGTAAGACAGCATTTACTTATAAGATACCGTAAAATTTGGGGAAATTTTTGTGTGGATTGGGGAAAATGTTGGGAGTAGAAACATTTTCTGCACCCCTGCAAATTTCTGCTTCTCCCTTTTCTCATTCCTAGTGCAAAAAAATTAAACATTCTTTAGTTTTATATAAAATAATCTTTCACCATCCCTATTTAAAATTCTTTATTAACAATAATAATAAATCATATAAAATAATTCCCTGAGCTCCGAAGATTCCACTTCTGCTTTTGCACCCACCTCTCCAGCTTACCAAAATAATAAAATCTTTCAAAAATTAATTTGAAAAAAAAAAAAAAAAAAAAAAAAAAAATCTGCAACATTTGTTGCTCACTAACATAAATAAATAAATAAGCACTAACTTCCCTAATGTACAGTCATGGAAAAAAAAAAGTAAACACCTCCTACTAACTCCTCAACAAATTACCGTAGAAGAAAGTTACTGGTACCGAACGATTGGAAATAAAGTCTACTTTTAAATGTATATAAAATTTGCTTAAGGGGTTATCTACATATTAAAAAGAACCATAACTTTGTTTTTTTCAATAGCAGTACACAATTTTTACAGCATAAAACCATTTAATTAGCCTAAAAACAAATTTTTATGCAATTCGTACTATAAGTTCCCGAGAAATTAATTATTTTCAAACAAGCTTATTTTAAGGGGTGTATCCAAATTGTAGTTCGGTACTCGATTGTTAACCGAGAGACCCTTCTTGATCAAGGCACCTTAAGCGTCACTCAAGCAGTCAATGAAGTCTGCTAGATTACAGGACAGCGTAAGACATTTCAAAATATCTAGTCACTTCTATCATAGATGGCCCCTTAAACCATAATTTTGCCGTTTTTTAAGCATAATTTGAAGACTATTTGGAAGAAAAATGTGAAATTTTGGATTTCCATAAAGCAGGACTTAATAAATCTAAATCCACCAAAAAAATTTTAGGTTACAATTCATAATTTTTTCGAATATTAATTTTATAATTCATATCATAAAATTATAAAAATTGCAAATTCAACGTATTTATGTTTGGGTATGTTAGTATTACTGCTACACAAAAAATTAGCACATTAGGAGCATAATTTCAGGAGATATGAATAAAAATATGAAAATATAATTTAACATTAGAAGCACTAAATTTTGAATGTTTATAATTCAAAAACTTATTATTCAAATTACTTGAAATTTGGTGCCTAGGCATAGTTTGAACCGAAGATTTGAAATATCTCGTTAAAATTGGGTATTGCCATTGAAAAAAATGAAGTTTGGATTTGTTTTAATATGTAGATGGCTTCCTAAGCAAATTTTATATACATCATTTAAAAATAGACTTTATTTCCAATCGTTCGGTACCAATAACTTTTGTCTACGATAACAATTTGTTAAGGAGTTAGTAGAGGGTGTTTACTTTTTTTTTTCCACGACTGTACATTTCACCTCTTCTCCCTCCCCCTACTCCCCAACATTAAAAAAATATAAATCTTTATTTTTATACAGAAAATTCTTCTATATAAATTATCCTCCTATTCCTCAAAATTACCACTTTCCCACTCCAGCCTAGAGATTTCAATCTTTAAAGCTTTTTAGAAAATCGGATCTGCAAAGTCTGTTGCTTAATAATAAAATATATAATCATGTACACTTTTAATTATTTTTTACACAATGAATTGATGTCATGGTAATAGTTGTTCTGAGCGAATATTGTGTTGGCTGGTCTGTCGTACAGATAGCTCAATTGGAAGAGTACTGGCAATTAAAGCCAGGGTTATTAAAGTTCACTGTAATTCAAGATGTTTAACCCCTTCGCGACAAGAGCCCTTTGGTTAATTTTTAACCTTTTACTACAGGTTTTTAAAAACAGAAAATTTTCTGTAATTGAATCACAGAAATGCTCCCATTAAAGAAGGTAAACTTTACAATTAAAAATAAGTGGTGATAATAATGAAGGAATCTGAACACCTTAAGTGGCCAAGTATACCGGTCGCTCATTCCCAAAGGCTTAAAGATGCTTTTTTGCTATTATAACCTTTAGGATTTACAATATAAAAAAATCTTAATCACTTCTGAGGTAAATAAAGACAGAGGAAAAAAATCAAGATGGCAATGTTTTGATTGGCAAATTCAAAGCTGAGTAATTTGTGCTACAGAATGAAAAAAATATAAAGTTGTAATAATGTCCTCTTGTTACAGATACTAAATCTTTAAGGTTTTTGATGTGTGAACTACATACCGGGTGTCCCAAAAAGGACTGACTGATTTTAAAATTCAATAACTTGCAAACGGTGACAGATATTTAAAAAATTCTTGCAGGAGGGTTATGCATAAGGTCAAAAGTTTTTTTACAGTGATTTTCAATTTTAGTTCGAATTACAAACAATAGATGGCGCTGCGATCAATAGAAGCTTAATTCAGACTCGATTTTTGGTACTTCGTGGCCCGGATAATACATTTCCATCTCCTTTTTCAGCATGGAACAAGAAAAAGGACCAGAAATCGAGCCTGTATTTAGCGACTATTGCTTACAGCGCCATCTATTGTTTGTAATTCGAACTAAAATCGAAAATCACTGTAATAAAACTTTTGACCTTATGCATAACCCTCCTGCAAGAATTTTTTAAATATCTGTCACCGTTTGCAAGTAATTGAATTTTAAAATCAGTCAGTCCTTTTTGGGACACCCGGTATGAATACAGTAGAAGATCTTTATAATGCACACCTTGGTATGAGAAGTTGTGCGTATTATAGAATTTTGCATTACATAGATCATATTTCATACATCATTAAATTTACTTCGTATACATGCTTTAAATTACATTCCTTGGAACCAGAAAATGTGCAAATTATGATATTTTATATAATAGGTATAGATCACACATTATTAAATTACCTTAAAGATATTACCTTGAAATATAACATCCAAATATGCCTGGGCAAAATCCTTATAAACAGTGGTAACTCATGACTGACAGTTTTGGGAACACTAAATGCCATGGCTGGCCAATTTATTCTTTTTTACTATTTTTAATAATGAAATCTTTGCCTTATTTTTAGCAGAATTTTCTTCCATTAAATAAGGCAAAAATTAAAAAAAAAAAAAAAAAAAAAAACTTTTGGAAAGCATGCATTTTAGTGCTGCAAGAAAAACCTGTCATGAGCTGCTCTGATTATAACACTCATTTACAAAAAATTTTAATATAATAACAATGTTTTCATTACTCCAAAATAATGTGTTAAAGGCGATAATGTATCATATTTAGTGTTCCAAGAAATAGCAATATTTGTAAAATACACGTGCTTCTTAACTGAAAAATACATTGTTTATATCTGAGAAATACATTACATCTTCTGCATTAAAATTTTTTAGTGGCAGGCTTTTGTGATTGAACAAGGACTGCTTGCAGAGTGCTTTTAAGGATTTTACAATATAAAATTATGGCTCTTGAACTACTATTAATCAAATACAGTAATAGGGATTAAAAAAAAAAAATCATTAAATAGTTTATTTTAAAAAATTACTAGTATTTTCATCAGATATACTGATTATTACTACCATATGTTATATGTAACATATTTATTAGAAAAGTTACAACTATTTTCATGAAGTTTTGGATTCCCCCTCCCCCCCCCATGACATACTGTCAAATTTCGCGAGGTTATTTTTTCTTGTGTTCCTCCCCCGACCGAGAATGGAGCGGGTTTTTTACAATCAACTGATTAATTTTGTTTTTCTTTTATTCTACTTTTTTATGTTAGTGTGGTGATCTTTCAAATGCTATTGCACAACGAGGCGATAAACGCGCTACTCTGTAAGTGGCACGGCAACCCTCCAGTGTACAAGTGGAATTGATAAAAAGAGTTTTTGTAGTCGGAATATGCGGAATGTTACAGAATAGTGAATGGTTTAATGAAAGCAGAATAAAAACTTAATATTTAATTTAAGATGCGAGTCAGATTAATATATTAATTGAAATGGTTACTGAGTAATCACTTTATTAGTTTATACAAAGTCTAATTATCATGACAGCTACAATGCAGCTGCTAATGAAATTTTGTGAAACCAATCTTTTCTAAATAGTAACATGTTCTGAATTGTTCTTATTTACAATAATACTTCATTACCACAAATACCATATAAGGGAGCTGTCTACTTTTATATTTTTTAAAAGTAAATTATTTAAAGCTTTCTTTTAAGCATATTAACTTTAAAATTAAATAAAAACAAGTATCTTACTTTTGCAAAAAAGCTGTTTTATCTTATTTATCTATAAACTTTAATTACTAAATAAGGAAAAGTATCATGATGAAAATTTTTACTTTTAGGAGCTCAAAACAACCAGTCAGGATAAAATGGTTCATTTTGAGCTAATCGTGATAATTTAAGTATATAAAGTAGAATTTACTATCAGTCAAAAATATGTCAAAGACTGAAATCAGTCCTGAGACTGAAGGTCTTGCACCCATGGCTGTAATCAATTAGCCTAAAAAAATGCTTCAGGTGTTTTTTTTTTTTTTCTTCTGTTTTTCTTTTGTTACAGAGATAAACGGCAATAAGAATTTTCTTCCCCTTTAGGTTAAATTTTATAAAAATAAAATACTACGATGCTTTAATTTTTGAAGCTGAAAAGAGATATATATATATACTAGCCGCCTTCGCCCGCTACGCTGGTCGGTTTTTCTAAAGAAATCTTGAATGAAACAAAATATATTTGTGAATTTGATCATGCGTTTTAAAGCAATATGGACATTTACCTGGTGTATCCAACCGAATTGCTGAAAGCAATATGAATGTCATTACGCTATTATATCTTTTATTGAGTCATACAAAATTTAGACTGTTAAGGACCAATTTCTTTAGTTGATTTGTTAGTGTAGGATTCGGTAAAGAACAATAGAACAATATGTAATACACTAAAAGCGTTCATGAAAAATTATCATTGCAAGTCTCATCAGAATCTGTTAATTTGACTTATTGAAAAGGCTGATCGTTCATAATTGGGTTCGCCTGATTCTAGAACTTTCATCTATAATTCTACAATCAAGCAACCCAACAACCAAGCTACAGCAAATGATATGTGCTTTATACTAAAACATTCACTAAAAAATTAACTAACCGATCAAGTTGCATCGAAATCCACTTAGCAGAATCTTTTAAACTGGAAAATATACCGAAACCTTCATAATAATTGGGTTCGCCTGATTCTAGAACTTTCATCTATAATTCTACAATCAAGCAACCCAACAACCAAGCTACAGCAAATGATATGTGCTTTATACTAAAACATTCGCTGAAAAATTAACTAACCGATCAAGTTGCATTGAAATCCACTTAGCAGAATCTTTTAAACTGGAAAATATACCGAAACCTTTCCTAAAAATGATCTAATTAACAGTTTAAATCCCATAAAAATTCATTCAGTGGAACCTTTAAAAAATGCAAATCTTTCAAAATTGGGTTCATCTGATTTAGAACTTTCTCCATTATTATTTAACTAAGCAACGTAGAACGTTGTGTTTTATACTAACATATTTTCTGAAAAATTATCTAACTAACAATGCAAGTCCCGTCAAAATTTATTCAGCAGAACTCAAGATATAAGCGGCCGGAATGAAAATTCTCTTTGCATTATATATATATTGAGATAGTTAAATATAACTTTCATAATCGCGTTAACCTGATTATAGAACTCTCTGGGAGGTAGGGGTAGGTATCTACTGAATCAATTCTGGATTTTTTAAGAAACTCAGCTCAACTTCCATAACTATAGCATATATACTCTCTTGTACACTCTATCTCTGTAGCGTATATCTTCCAATTTTCTTTACTGTACCACTGAGAACTTTTTCCGCATAGCTCTGTAACTAAACAACACACAATGATATGATAAATATTGAAAAAAATCCCTGAAATATTATCTAACTTGCTGTGCTTTTAATTAGTTGACTTGAAATCTTTCATAATCGAGTTCAAATAATTTTAGAACTCCCGTAGCATCTTAGAATGATGGTTTTTACATTAAACCATTTATAAACCAAATTTACTATTTAACAGTGTAAGTTCTACAAAATTCTGTTTAGTAGAATCTGAGTTATAGTCATATTTACAATATTTATTGCTCATTAAACCTTTTTTCTTTACATTTGAAATAAAATCAGTAACTGTTTTGGTATTTCCCTGTTATGCCAACACCATTGTCACCAAGCGTAATAGTTGGCACAAAAATGAAATGATACATTTGAAAAAAAAATTGTTGATAAAAAAAATGAGCATTTAAAAAATATAACAAATCAATAAAAATAACTAATTAATAAAAATAATGGTACTACTTGGTTATCCCGTCGACCAAAAATATATTGCCAAACTATAAGATTAAATGCCAATAATGGTTGATCGTAAATGTCACATTCACTTGACTTTAAGCAAGTTACACGTATTTATGTCATCAGGTGATTTTTATTTCGACGTTTTAAATGCATTTTTATTAGTGTTATACTAATTTATTTGTTCTTTCGTTATTTAAAATAAAAATTATGTCAATTTGTATAATTTGGCGAGTGGTTTGGCGATTTATATAATTTGGCGAAATTGGTCGGCGGGTGTACCAAAATAAATACTTAAAATATAAGAATAAATAAATATTTTGCAAGTAATAAAATATAGTCAATTTAAACTACAGGCTAGAAATTGCAAATGTCTTTTACTACGTACGCATGGCGTACGTAATACGTAAAATATGTCTCACATTGCAGTAAACATTTCATTCTTTCAATGAAGACATTCGTGGTTTTTTGAACAAAACATTTTTATATGTATAATTCCTAACTTCTGAAATAATTTTATTGTAGGTTCCTCATCATCAGATAACTGCAAAATGGTAAAATCTATATCAGTATTAGTAATAAATATTTTCTATTAAAAAAATAACAAATAAAAAAGTTTTGCAAGTTCATAATGGAATAAAATAAATTCCATCATTAAAAATATTCACGTTCAATAATTAGCAAATGTTAATATGTGGCACGGTTTGCAATAAAAATCGTTTGCACGATTAGGGTTGAAATAAATGGCGCGATACCATACATTTTGGCATGGTATCGCGACGAAAATTAGAACGAAAGAGTACCACAGTTTTTTGTTTTTTTTTTAGTTTTAGTTTTTGAGGCATTTGAATTTTTTTTTCTAATTGACGAAGTTGTTTTTATTTAACCAAAAGGATTGGTTAAAAAATTATTCAATTTGAATTTTTTCGCTTGCTTCTTTTAACAGAATGAAAAGAATGAGTTTTTAGAAATTATCACTTGAGAAATTCACATTTTGGCGCCAAAGATACTGCCAAATTAGAAAAATATGAACTATCTCTCGAACTATTGGGCTTAAAAGAATTTAGTTAGTACCATTCAATTCAGCATACAAAAATACATCAAAATATATTATCAGTTGAAAAATAACTGTAAAATCAGATTTTTGAGGAATTTTTTAAAAGTTCGTTCGATTTTTTACCCCCCTTAGGGATGGAATTTTAGAAAATCCTTTCTTAGCGGCACTCTATATCATAAGAAGAATTTTTACCCCGAATTTCAAGACTTTAGGTTCAGTAGTCTGGGCTGCGCGTTGATTAATACAAAATTCAGACTTTCTTTTATATATATAGATAAAAAAATAAACGAAAGATGTCATTTTAAGTCAATTTTCGTTTATAATATTATTAGAAACGATTCGCAAATGAATCATTTTATAAACGGGATTGGAAATCTTAATTTTGATTTCGTCATACCTTTTATTTAAATTGTGCGTTCTTTAAAAATGAAAGATTTTGTTTAATTTCTTTAAAAGAAAACTCAAAATTAAATTAGTAATCTATCTGTATTACACTCACATATCACAAGAAATACCTATGCCACGCATGAACGTTATTTTGTAAGGAAAACAGTTATAAGTATTGTTGAAAATAAAAACAATTCAGAACATTATACCAATTAGAAAGGATCGGTTGCAAAGAATGCTGTCTGGATAATTAGAAATTGTACTCACTTTCTCCACTTGGAATACCATTTCAAGATCTTTGATATTTCTTATTTCTTCAGTCAACTTTGCGTATCGCGTAGTGATACATGGCGAAGTCTTATGGCGAACGCGATGAATTTTCATTTCGATACGAGAATTTTCGATAAATATCGAATTTCGATACGAGAGTTTTTTTTTAAATGTGAAATATTTTCTCCTTAAAAAATGTTTACTTACTATGAATAACAATGAAATAAAATACCTATAATTACAAAATACTGCTCCATTTTAAAAAATCAGTCTAAGTATTTTAAAGCACATAATAAACTGTTTTCGTAGTTTAAAAAAAGATTTATTGCCAATATTCAGATTTTTAACTGTGACCTAAACCGCGCAAAACCGATGTGCAACGTTCTGTCTGCTAGCCCATAGAATAACATGTAATCCGCGATCCTAAGAAGTCCATTTTTTCATGTGGATTATATAAAAATTAAGAGTTTTCCTAGATACTAGGTTAGTCCTATCCACTTCATCAAAAATAGATTCATTTTATATATTAATGTTTTTAAAAAAATCTAGACCGTTTCGGAGAAAAAAAAAAAGACAAACTTACACCATCGAAATTGCTTTCAAAATGGGTTTACAGATCTGAAAATATACTGCACGTAGAATTGTAAAAAATTCAGAATAGGATTAGACTGCAGATATAAGACTGTTTTTAAAAAATCAGAACAATAGGACCTATATTTGATGAGTTATTAACAGGCGGCTTTTCGCATTTTCTTTGATGTCGAGTTAGCTGTATATATGAGTTCCGCCATCTACGAATTCTACGATACGATACGATACGATTTTAGGCTTAAGGCTGCGTCACTCGGAATACTACCGTCTTCCATGATTAAAAAATGTCCTATATGTTTTTAAAATCAGTTTCTTAATAAGTATTATAATGTTCTTCATATTTTTCTCATCAAAATATCTTTATAATAATCAACAATGTACTATTTAATAATATTCATCTATTATATGCTTAAAAAAACAGCCTAAAATGTTGTTTACATGTTACTTAAAAAATGGGTTACATGTGTCGTATGTTCAAATGAAAGAATAAAAGCATGAAATACTTTTTAATGCATCATTTTACTCTTTACCATTTTCAAATGTTAGCAGTTACGTAAATATATAATTATTTAAATGACAATCACTCTTATATCAGAGCTCACCTTAAAAAACATTTTAATCATAACTGTAAAATAAACATTGCTTTATTACTTCCTTTTCACCAAGCTTGTGCAACTGTTATAAAATTAGTTTATCATTCATTGGATAATACAATAATTTTATTTTGAATATTTCAGCTGTTGATTTTCTGATAATTTTTGCTTCATATTAAAACTTTTTTTTTTTGTTGTTGTTTTTTTGTTTTTTATTTAATCAATGTATTTTTTTCTCGTCATTTACTTTTTAATAAAAAAACATCTAATATAATAAAAGTTAATGCATATAATATTTAAAAATTCATTAAAATTTTATGTGACTTGGCATGTATGCTTTTTTGACTGAAATTTTCCTATTCCTTTTACTATATTTGAAATAAATGTTGCTTAATAATAACATTACTAATGTCCATAAAATGTTCAATTAGAATAATAATTTTTAGAAAACTGAAAGTAGGATGGATGTAAGATTCGAACTAGGGGACATGTTAGTGTAAATTTCTCCAGTGAACAAAAACATTTTACATGACATTTTTTCATCACCTCGGGGGATGAAGCTCTTTCCATTTAGCCATCAAACATGCAGGTTTTATCAGAAGTTTTCCTACAGTTTTAAAATAACTTTTTCAATTAATCTTTAAAAAAAAAAAAAAAAAAAAAGAAAAATTGAAGTTGAGGCAGAATTTATATATTTCCTGATTCTGGAGTGAGAGCGTGAGGGGGATCATGGAGCCTTTTACTTCAAGGCGTTAAGTCTCCAACTTAGCTTAGTAGCTTTCCTATAATTTTGAAATAATTTTTTTAATTCAGCCCCTTCATGATTCCCCCCCCCCCTCCCCTTCTTCGCTCCAAGTTCAGGAAATATATAAATTCTTCCTCAACTTCAATTTTTATATCTCTCCAACATAGTTGAAAAGTGTTTATGAATTCCGTTTCTCTGTCCACTCTCTAACTCACATAAATATACTCGGATTTTAATTCAATTGATATATGTTAATGGCATGTTCAGCATTGAACAGGGATGTAGTGGAGGGTATACGGAGGTATATGCCGTATACCTTCTGGATTTTTTTCAGGAACACCGTATACCCTCTGTTTCTCAGAAAAGCCATTGTATATACACTCTAAGGTATACCCTCTGTCTTGGGCGTATACCCTCTGCTTAGAGCGTATACCCTCTGTTTTTTTTACGACTACATCACTGACATTGAATATGATGTGTGTAGCATTTCATAGTTCATTTACAATAGCATTTATCATTCATTTATAGGTACACACAAAAGAAGTCAATTACAGTACTGTCTTTGAGCATTAATGGCTGGAAGCACGTTTTCAATTTCAATATGTGCTTCTAAATTTAACTCATTTTTTGCATGTTACTCATTGTGTATAAATTTCAGGGTTCATAAATATCATGATATTTTCGAAAATATCAAAAATATCCGATATTTTGATATATGTTCGATATTTTCAAAATAGTCAACTTATTGATAATTATAAATATTTTCAGCCCTAATATAAATTACAGCGGTAGAATTCATATAAAAAAGTCACTGGTCCCAAGGACCAGTAAGCATAAGAATTTACTGGTCCACGGTAATCATCACTGGCCTGCTACATAAAATTCTATTAAGTCCCTTTAACCCTTTGAGTGACCCCCCCCCCCTCCCCCCTTCTAGAATATAAATCAAACTTCATTTGCAGCTATCCAAAATTTTCATCATAATAAAATGTAAAATTATAATTTGCTAAAAATTAAACAGTACTTAAAGAAAAACTATAAAATTATTAATTAAATATTTCATTTCAGATTATCTATTTCAACTGGCTAAGGTTTAATGCAATTTAAAAAAAATTATTTTTTTAAATAAAATAAAATTATGCAATTTGTGTTCGATTTCAGTTTTCTCAGGGATGGTAAAGTTTACGTTTACCTTACCTCTCAGAGAGGGGGGAAAGTTACTGGCCCTGCGGACCATTAAATTTTTCAAATTAGTGGTCCGATTGAATTTTTGGTGGTCTTGGACCAGCGGACCACCAAGGATTTCAAACGCTGAATTAGAAACTAAAACATTGTATTTAGCATGAAAACTTAATAAAACAATATTCTAAATGTAATTTTTTTTTCACTTCAGTAACAAAATTGAAGATCAACTAACTGAAAACAGACACAATTTGTTCTTTACACTCCTAAAAAACAAACTATGGAATTAATTATCAAGTTTCCAGACAATTTTGTGTTTTATACAACGAAATTATATACAAAATACTTCGTTTTTATTGAAAAATGTGAACATAAATGTAAACTTGTGTGCTTTTGATTCTCTAACTTGTTGTGTAGTTTAAACCAAAGGAAACCAAAACCAGAAAAGATTCTAATGAAGCAGCAAATAACTTTGCGAATTTAGACAGTTTATCTTTCAATAGCTGTTTTAAGTAAATATTGTCCCACATAATTATTGGTTCTACGTTCTGCATTTAAAAATTCAGCTTCAAATGTAAAGCTTGGAAAAGATTTTTTTTAATGGAAGGGGGGGGGGGGGAGAAGTTACAAAAGGACTGTCAAAGCAAAAGTTCTTATCTACAGAACGACACAATCAATGTTAAAAAATTCATTTACACATGTTTTGACTGAAATTATAAAAAATATCATACACAGTATTTTGAAAATTAATGTCAAATATATGAAAATATCAAACTTCATGATGTTTTGAAAATAAATATTGGATATATATCATGATGTGCATCAAGATATATATCACCAAACACTGCTATACCTCGTATGCAGGGCTGCACAAAAGAATTCACGTACCATCTTAGTTATTAGCAAAAATTGCTGAAGAGTAATTTTCAAATGTTGTATGTATTTCCTAACTGAACTAACTTTTGCTTGCATGTAGTTCATAGATACAAATCTGTATATGGGTCATTCTCTGAAAAGTGGCTGTTTTTAAAAAAAAATTGCAGCCCAATAAAATTGCCTCAAAAATCTCAAAATTTAGCCTACAAGTACCTTATTGCTATATTTATCAAAAAATAACATGAACCAAACTGTATCATATAGTTCTTCTGATATTTTAATTTCAAAGCACTTCCATTGCTAAAATGTTCAAATAAATGATTGGCACTGGAATTTAAGAACAAATTTATTTGTAAATAAGAAAAATGCTATGTTTCATATACATGTTAAATAGATAAAAGTTTATAAAAAGTCTGGCGCCATTGTGGCGCTTGAGAATTAAAATTAAGTGGTTTCATAAACATACCACTGCCCTTGAAAGGGTTAAAAAAGAAAAGAAAAAATTATAATTAGAAGTCATACTGTCAATAAATATTTTTTTTTTTACTCTATGTCAATTGAAAAAATAAAGATAAAGCATTAACATTTAGAAGAGTTTATTTGAATTAGTACAAAAAAAATTTATTTATTTATTTTTAACTTCTCCCTGTAAAATAATAAAAATTAAAAATGTATTATCTTTACATACAGTAATTAAAAGTCTTATGAGTTTTTTTAATGTGTTTTTTATTGCATTAGATTTTCTTATTTTACTGTTTAGTACATATATAAATGGATTCAGATCATTCCCTCATATTAAAATTATGAGGGAATGACGAAATACTTCTGAAAACCGTGTTATACAAAAGTGATTAGTCTTAGGTATAGTTTCAGTTTAAATATCTTTTGAAACACATTCCTAATAACAACATAAAAATATATCTCATTAGTTTTTATTAAATTTATAATAGATGAGGAAATTATGCGTAATAAAAATACTTACAATCAGGGTTGGGTTTCTTCCGGAAAAAACCAGAAGAAACTGGAAGAAATGGAAAAACTGCAAGAAAGGGAAAAAACCAACAGATGGTCAAAATTAAAATATATTAACTATGTAAAAGAATCAAACTCAAAGACCAGTAGCAGAAACAGTGCAGCACGGAAGCGGGTGCTGCAGATTATTTTAAACCTTGCAGATTAATCCACCAACTTAAAAATAAATGCTGGGCTTAAAAAATAGCTGAAATTTGCTTTAAGTCTCTAGATTTATGATATTTGTTGTATCCTTATATATATTCTTTATAAATGGAAATTTTGCTTGCTTTAAGTGTTTCTATTATTTCTTATGATAGTAGGCTTATTGGGTCGCAGATAAATTTTTGTTTGCTGCAGACTGACGCAGAAAATTCTGCTTCTGGGATTCAAAGTATAATTATATGAAATATAAATTGGAAATTTTAATTAATATTAAAAATATTATTTTTAGAAAAATAAGTTTTTTAAAATAACAAACTTCAGATTCAGCAGACATTTAGAGGTGATGGATTTTACAACTTCAGAGGTAGAGGGATGTTTTTTTTATTAATTATGCCATTTATGTAAAAAGAGAAAAAGACTACTTACAAATTCTTTATTTTTCATATAAAAATACATTATTTTTATATAAAAATGTGTTATTTTTAAACTGCACAGCACAGTAAATAAACAAATTTGTAATTATTTATATTAGCATCTAGCATGCATATCTCAATGCTGATTTTAAGACTAATGTTCTAAAAATATCTATGGGCCATGTCAAAATACTTTTAAAACTTTCTTGAAGTTCAGTAGGACTCTGAATTTTTTTTTTCATCTTTTGCATTCATCCATTCTAAGTTAGAAACTGATTGCAGCATCCTACTGCTAAAAAACTTTTTTGTTATACCATGCTACATTGTAGTAAGGAAAATGAGGATTTTAGTGAAATTTTTTAATACAGTAGGTAATTATTGTATATTACTTACCATAAAATTGATGTAAATTAAAGGCACCATTTTTTATTTAACTGAGATTCATTCTACCATTGGTAAATGATCCGTACTATTTATTACTAGTTTCAAAAGTTTAAATAATTTAAAAAATGCTGGTTAAATTGAAATGGATAACATTTAATTGATTTTGTGTATTTTGGATAACATTTCTTTTTTTCATTTAGCCATTGGTTGAAAAGCTTTAGGTTTAGGCAGGTGTCGTGTGTGATCTTGGCTAAAAAACAGATGTAATTATTAATTTAGTATATATAATTTTTTTATTTTGTATAGGCCTAAAAGAATTAATTTACATAAAGTTATAAGAAGACATTTACTGTATCTTACAAAGTTGAACTTACATGGTAAATTCTTAAAGAATAACAGTTTCTTCCATTTCTTCCACTTGGAAGAAACCTATTTCTTCCGGCCGGTTTTTTCCACTTTGGAAGAAACTTGCCAATCCTGACTTACATTGACCTAGTACTTCAAGGCCATATACTAATTATTCATGAATGGTTTTGAGCAAATAACAAGATGGATACTTCACTTTACTCTTGTACAAACTGTCCTAGACATATATAAATAGCATGTGCTGCTTTCTACTAAGTAAATAATGGCAAATTTATAGTTATGTGAGGGAATGACGACAAATGCTAGGGACATCATTAAAAAGTGCCCTAATTCATTCATTATATAAAATATAAATATAATTAAATGGCTAAACATGTATTTAAGTGTGTTTAATGGATTGAGAAAAAAAAATTATAAATATACACGTGCTGCAATGGCAGAGAAAGCATTTTCTTTCCTACATATTATATGAATGGGGACATAGTGAGGGAATGATATTTGCATTAAAAAATACATTAAATTTATCAAATTTCAATTTCAGTAAGTAAATAATTACAGTTTATATGTATAACTGATTAATATTGATAATTTAAATCACTTTTTCTTTTTGTAATTTTAAAAATATGTCTTCAAGACCCCTGGGACATAAAATTGCCACTTTTCAGAGAATGACTCATATCATATGCAGGGTTGGTTAAAGAATTCGGATAACTTTCCGGCTGTCGATGGGAATTGCTGCAATTGGGTTTTCAAATGTGTCATGCATTTCCAAATGGCTCAGTTTGACATCTTATTTCAATTTATTAAACGGTGAAGTTTTGTTACATTATTTTGAATGTGTTAGTGTTTCATAATCTATGCCTGATTTTTTTTCTTTCTCGTATCCCTATGTTTTTCCCAATGCCAGGGGAGTGAAACTGTAAAGTTTTTGGGTGCCCAAATCAGTTTTAAAATTTTCTCACAGTTTTAAAATGACTGATAGAACTCCCCCCCCCCCCCCCCCTCAAAAAAAAAAGGGAAGAAGAAGAAAATTTGGGATTAGAAGGAAAATTTATTATCCTCAACCTTGAAGAGTTTAAAAAGCCCTTTCCATTAAATTACCAAATCAGTCAGTACGCAGGATTTTGAAATAACTTTTGATATTAAAGAAGCAGTCAGAAAGGGAATTCTGTGTATATTCCAATCCCAGTAAGTGAAGTCCTTTTGAACAAGTTAACGAAACTTCCAAATTAGTTCTTTTTTTTTCACAATTTTGAAATAACTTTAAATTTCTGAATTATTAGTTCTAGAGATATCTTTCATTTCAAAAACAGCCACTAATAAAATCCGATTTGGGATAATCAATATAACCAAGAAAGGACTTACCTCTTTTTCTCCCTGTTTATAAAATTTGTACTTTTAATGTAAATATTAACATTCTATTTGAAATATGTTTTTCTCGTAACATTACACTTCTTTATCTGTTATAGGTTGGGTCATTACTTGTTGCAGGAATGTCTATATTTTGTGGTACTTGTTATGCATATGCATTAAGTGGAAACAAGTCTTTTGCGCAATTTACTCCATATGGTGGAACTCTATTGATTATAGCATGGCTTTCTATGATGCTTTAAAAATGTACAAGATGTTATGTATACAGCATGAGATATTTATTCAATTTGTGAACTCATATTTTTTTTGGTTTGTTTGATAATAAATAGTTATTCAGATATAAACCTGTCTTTAATTATTGAAGCTAAAAGTTATTTTATCAACATTTTTAGTAATGTGTAGCTAAATAACTATTTAAAATTACTTTAAGTTTTATTATTATTAATTTATAATAATTTAAATGGAGTAATTTTGCAAAGTTTTTTCTTCTTTTTTTAAGAAGTGTGTGTGTGTGTGTGGGGGGGGGGGGGGCAGTGTGAATCATTAAATAAACAAATCCTTTTTTATATTGTTCAGCTTTAAATATAATATTGAAATTTAACTGAATGGCTAAATTAATTATAAAATATACTCTTAAATTACTCCTTTGTGTTATTAATTGCCAGACATGATTAGATCCATGACAGTATTTTGAAAACTAGATTGTGATTATATATATAAATGTACTTTGCCTTCATCTGAATCTAACTGTATTTATCAGTCATTGCTACTAACAAGGAAGGTCTCCATACGGACATATTACGGAAAATTTACAAAATTGAAAAAATTACAGAATGTTCTACTTATGAGGTTAGATATGTTCATAAAAAAATTTCAGCAGAAAATCGATAGAGCATCCGTAAAAAAATAATGAAAATTTCAATATTTGGCAATTTATCACCGGTTGGCGATGGAATAAAATTTCAAAAAATACTTTTTTTTGTCAAATACTCTTTAAGATAAAAATGTTTCACATTGAATTTGTTTAAATAAATTTAATGTAAATAACTTTAGTTTCGTCAGTTTTAGTTTAATTTAACTATAATTTTGTCATATATACATATTTATAATGAAAATTAACTATCAAATTTTATGAATTAAAACAAAATTTAAATTAATTAAAAATGTTTCAATCTCAAAATTAAGTCCAATTGAGCACTGTCGATTCAATTTTGTTACTATGGAAACACCAACTTTTTTGGTTTTGAAATGAATAACTGCAGCATTCTTCATCTTGCCTTTATTTTGGAATACACCTAACTATATGAAAATATTTTTTATATGTGAAATTGTTTTTAATGTAATAAAATTAAATAACATGCAACATAAATATGTAATACAAAAAATGTATTTATTAAATTCTTCTTACTGTTTAAGTTTAAATTCATTAAATACTATTAACACGCATTCTAAAAATCAAATAACAAGCAACTTTCAGGTGTGTTAAAATCGTTTGCTTTTGGCAAGGAAATGTACTGCTCGTCAAATTGCATGTCACTTTCGTCTTTTCGTCCCAAATACTCGTAAGTATTTTATATTTTTTCAAACTTTCGACTGTAATTCTGCCGCAAAATTTGACTGATCCTTTATTACATACATAAGTAGCTTAATTAGTATTTTTTTTTTCAAAATATTCTGAGTATGCCCAGTAAGGAGGCCTACCTTGTAAGCTTAATTATAAAATTTTATTAAGCAATTTTAAGTCATCTGAGTATTGTGTAGTTGTTAATTAAAAGATCCATTTTTTAAATACAGTAAGCTCTGTCTAAAGCGACTCTGTGTAAGACAGAAATTTGTCTAATACAGAAAGAATTTGAAGTCTGCAGAGTCTGTTTTCAATACTGTAAACTCTGTCTAAGGCAGATTACTGTCTACACCAGGAAATTTCTTGCTCCCAATCCGTTTCACCCTAGACACTGTTTACTGTATCTGAGATGTGAAAATATGAAATATTTATAAACATCAATTAACTTGATGAATCTTTGTTACTGGTGTTTTATGATTTTGTCAAACACATTGCATAAAGAGTTCTAACTTTTAAAAGGATTAATAGACTAGTGAACTTATTAAAAGCTTGTCTAATGTACGGCATTATTTATTATGATAAACTCAGTAGCAAAGGTTTGTAAATGCAAGACAGGTTGTTTTAATAGATACTTTTTTTAATTGTCAAAACATTTGAACTTATAATAAATACTTTTTCCTTTTAACTGTTACATATTCAGTTTATCAATGCACTGTTTTAAATTTTTTTAGTGGTCATTATTTATAATTTTTGTGATGCATTTATCAAATAGAGATCACTTATGTTCTTATAGTTCACAAAAGACATTATTTATTTATCCCTCACTCTTTATAGATATTGTTCTTGGAAAAAAATCAAGTAGTAATGGTAAAATTTCATATTTGCAGAAATGCCAACTGTTATAGATTCTGAGTAATCATTATAGCTTTTAACCAGAAATGTCAATCTCTGAAATTTTTTTGTAAAAAAAAAGTGACATTTTCTGTAATTTTATTCACTGTTATGCTATAATTATTTGTTTTAAACAATATCAGCACAAAGTTGATAATAACTTCTCGGCAGTTGCTAGTAGGCGATTAAACATTGAAATAAGGTGATTAAAAATTTTCTATACCATTTATTGTTTTAAATATCAATTTCATTTCAACTCTCAGTGAACAAGTTAACTTCCAAAAAGGAGGAAAATTTGCATTTTCAGCTCTTCTATTATTATATAAATTTATAAACAGAAGTCCTCATAAAGGTAAAAAAAAATAAAGGTTCGAAAAAATAAAAAGAAGAAAGGAAAGAAACTGAATCCAAGAAATTGAGCTAAAGAGTTAATTCATTAAGTATTGATACTCATTTAAGGGGTTAGTCAGTCAGATCTCAAATTTTTAAAATATCGCCTCAGGAAATTAAAATTTATGACTATGTTCTTCTTAAAGAATGTCTCTTTTTCTTATTTGTCGAAATATTTCGAAAATACACAATTAATTTTGTCTGAATCTGAAGTGGTAAAATATTACTCGCAGCTTGTGCAGTTTTAACACATAAATTAAACATACATTTCAGAAATATTTTGACAACTAGTAATAAAAAAGAGACGTCCTTTAAGAAGAGTACATAGAAAAATGGAGTTAAGAATGTTAATTTCAAATCAGTCAAATACATTAATTATCTGGGAAGATATTTCAAAAATAAAAATGCAAACTTCTGTCCATTGCTTTTTCTATTTTAAATGTTATTTGTGTAAATTTTGCCTATTAATAGAAATATTGATACGGACCAGTAGATGGCTAATAAATAAAGTAACTACTGGTTAGAACTTGCTGCTAATGAAATCTCATCTACTGACCAGTAGCTACTAACCATAATTTGCTGCTTTCAACTTTTATATTGACAATTACTCATGATCCGTAATTGTTGGAATTTTTGTATTAGATATGAGTTTTTGTAATATCCCTTGATATTTATCATTTGTCCTGGCTCACATTTTTTTTGACAGGAAAAGAGATTGAGCCTGTCTACAACAGAACCCTGGTTTAAATGGGAAGTTTGTGTTCTCAGCAAAAAGAATGATAAAATTATAAGAGATGTACAGTACAGCCCTGATTATCCGCGGCATTGGGTGGCAACGGCACCGCGGATAACCCGAAAAAGACTGAAAATGGGGTGCAAGCACGAAAAAAAGAAAATTCAACATAAAAACTATGTTTTAGTGTACAAAAAACATAATAAAACGTTTAAAATACATACATATGCAAAGTACAGCAGAAACCTTTGCTTTATGTCTAAATCACTAAAATAAAAAACAGTAAAAAAGAAACAATGCCACACATACTGTACAAAAGTGTTGAATTACACATTTTTTTTTTTTTTTTTTTTTTTTTTAAATCAGTCACTTGTTTTTGCTTCTTGCTTTGGAAATACCTTTTCTATCACAAAAATGAAGCTATCCTTGATATGCTGCCCTGGAATTTATCATAATAGTCTTATATAATTGTTAAATATTTTAATTGCTGTGTTTACGTTTTGTTAATAAAATCAAGACAAGACATCAAGATTTTATATCTGATATTTTAAACATGGCAACCGAATCTAGAAATATTCTTCTATTACTTTCAAATACATGAATTTTGCTGTTTATATTTATTAATAGGGCTTATTGTAATTTCCGTGCTGTTGGCTTGAATAATAAAAAAAAAAATCGCTTTGCGGATAAACCGCACCACGGATAATCGGGGCTTTACTGTACTTACAAATCTATCTGCCTAAAACAGAATTTTGTTAGTCTCTTACAATTTCGTCTTAAGCAGGTTTTATTGTATTTATTAGTTTCTAATCTACATGGCATCAATTTGGAATAGGATTTAATTATCTGCATCATTAAAAACATTCCTTGCTTTAAAATGTCACTGGAACAGTGGATTGAAGGCTATGTAACTTTACAAAGGGAAATACTCTTATTCAAATATTTTAAAAAGGTGTGAAATACATGGTTTTAATATTTCTAGACATATAATAAGTGACATAATTAATAAAAAAGGAAAGAAGTGTCAAAAATTTACATTTGATTTTGAAAAGGGTGAAAAATGCATACCCAAGAAAGTTATGTTCACCTCTTATATCTAAAGTCACATCTCATGTTTTAAAAGAAAATCCATTGCAAAATCTTTAAACATTTCTACAGGGGCTGTAAACGAAATTATAAAATCTGATTTAAAGTTAATAATAATTTTAAAAAAAATATGTTCTATATTGCCTAATACAAAAACATGTTTCTCAACATAAGACAATCTGCAGATTGTTATATTATAGCTGCCTACTTTCCATAAGTACACCCCATAATTTTTAATAATTGACACATCGCTCGAATTAGATATGCCACTCTAAGATTTAGTAGAAAACTTTTAATAGACGATGATAAAGATACAAGGTTGAGTCATTTAACACGTCTATGTACAATTGTAATACATATGTACAAATTTAGGAATGACAGAAGAAATCCTCTTGGGAGGAAAAAACAACACATGTACATTCTTCACCACCCCACCTTTTCCGCCTTTCATGATCAACTCTACGAGGAAAATATATCACAATATGCGTACATTTCACACTCTCTTCAAGCCATATCTCATGACAGACTCCATGGAAAAAACTAACTGCAGGGAATGACGGGAAAATCTCTGACAGCAGTTAATGATGGGAAATTAGGGAGTGCCGTTTAGTGCTGCCATTTAGTGTAATGATCTTTAAGTATTACCTGTTACATCATGGAAATTTTTTGGCAGACGAAAAATGGAAATATGTAGTTACAATTGATCAGGCTTTGATATATTTATCTGATTGAATAGAAAAAGGTCACTTTGCTGGTTCAAAGAAAGCAAGAAAAGTTTTGCTAAAGGTTTTATGTTTTATGATTATTGCTAGATTCTCTAGTATTGAAAACTTAAAATAAGGGAAGTAGATGAAAAAAATGTCCAAATTAACACTAGATTAATTTTAACACAATTATTCTAATTGATAAATAAATCACATCTGATGATTAGATGTAAATAAATCACATTTACATCTAATATGTCCAAATTAACTCTTATTACTCTTAGAAATATGTTTTAATACCTGTTTTCAGAGAAGACATTTCACCGCTTTACCCAAACAATCTTCATTGTATTAAGTTTCATTAGGATAAGGCTACCAGCCATATTTCTAAATTAACTGCTATATTTCTAGAAAAAAGAAAGAAATGAATCCAGAATTGAGGCTATTCCTTTTAAGTGCATCCCACCCAAGTCCCCCAATGTGTTTCATGGATTACTCTGCATTTGTACTTTTAAGGCAAGCTCATTATAAGCAGCATCCCAAAATATGGGATAGACTTTGGAATATTGCTGTCAAGGAGTGGAACAAAATCAACTTTCATATTTTAAGAAATGCTCTTTTATCTTGCAAATCAAGGTGTAATATGATAATAGTTCAACAAAAGGGCTATCAAATTAAACACATTAAAAAATAAAGTTCTTATCTTTGTTCATATATTTTGTTTTCTAAAATCATTACAAAAATGTATAAACACTCTCTGTATTTACAAATTCAAAATTTTCTTCTTTATTTGCTATTTTATATGTTTTGCTGTTGATGTATTTTTATTAATATCTTCCAGTTCTTTTTTTATTGTATTTAACTTGTGTAGTTGTTAAAAACATTCATAATATCAGTGATACCACAGATGTTCTACAATGGATAATCTTTGTAAAAAAAAAAGAAAGAAAAAGACTGCATAACAAAATTGTTATGTGCCCATTAGGATGCATAGTTTTCTTCCTTGAACAAATATAAAAATTTTCTTAGCTAATCAGAACAAAGACTTATTTTGTATTAACAAGCAAATTCACCTTAATACTTAACAGGGACCTACTTTTGCAAAGAAGGACCCAGGTTTTGAAAATGTCTAGATCTCAGTAACCCAGATTTAGAAAACCTAGCAATATCACTGAATCTTTATGAAATGTTTACGTTCAAATAATAATTTTAACTTAAAATAGTATATATTAAATTCATATAGATGTCTCTTTTGTTGCTGGAAAATACTGAAAAAATATTGATGAGATAATCAATACTTAGCCCTTTCTATATAATTTCAATTTGGAAAAAATAAAAATAAACCATGAGTGTGGTTCAACTAACAAGGGAACCACTTTTGGTGTTGCTCGCACCTAGCATTGAGACCTGGCGCATTTTAAAGCCCTATATTATGAAGTTTGAGAATCGATAAAATTTTTCTGTTAAAATAATATTTCTTGATTATACAGCAGCATAACTTTCTGAAAATGCAATTTTCGAGACCACTGATCGGGCTATTAAAATTAAATTTTTTTAAAGAAAAGCATTTAAAAATAAAAATTAGTTAATAATAAGTATAAAATATTGAATAAAGTTTGAAAATTCCTTCAAAAACCCACAAATTTGATTTTGAAAAATTGCAACTTTATATTCATATTTTTGGTTGGCGTTTATTTTCAAAAGTAGAGCTTTCCGGCAACCCTAGCCAAATGTCATAGCTGAATTTGTAATAGCTAAAAATTGCAATGTCCGACATATTTCGCCGCAGTAATTTTTCTAAATTGTGTAAAAATATTAATTTACTTTATGATTACTTTTACAAAAGGACCATTTAATACAGCAACATTTCATTTTAAACATTCGAAACTTTATTTCATTCGATTTCAAAAGAAAAGAGTTTGCTTATTTTGTATTTCACTAAAAAATAGTTTTCAATGATCTTCGAAGCTTTTATAGAATTATATTTATTACTTATGTATTTATCGTCTGCATAGAAAAAAAAAATAAAAACCTAATATTTGTTTCTTATGTTATCAATTATAAAAAAGAAATCTCATATAATTCTAGCAATATGTTCTGTACATTTTCTCTTTGGATAAAGCGGGTGGAAAAATTGTAGCGCCATATTTGGCGACTTAACTCACTTTTGGCGTGAAATAAATAAATAAATATGTAATAATAAAAAATTAAAAGTATAAAAAAGTATATAAAATATTATTTTAACAGAGAAATTTTTTCGGTTCTCTAACTTTTATGCATAGGGCTACAAAACGCACCAGGTCTCGATGCTAGGTGCGAGCAACACCAAAAGTGGTTCCCTTGTAAGTATCTAGATTCTTGTGTTTTTCAAGAATTCTTGTGTGCTAGCATATGTCAACACAAATTGGACTATATCCTCAAAAGGCTTTGAACATGAATAAAGTACACACACAATTTTCTTTTTAATATTCTAAATTATATAATATATTACCAAAATTAATTATTTATACATAGTACAATCTGATTAAAATACAATGACAATTTCAAATGTGAAATAGATGTGATTTTTACATTGTGAAATATATTTTGATACATATACAGTGAAACCTCCTACAATGGTCATACCGAACAATGGTAACCTCCAAATATTGGTCATGTTTTAGTGTTACCGAATCTCTTCCATAGAAATTATAACATTACACTAAACCTCCGAATAACGGCCACCCCACAGCATTCTTTTACATTATGTTTTAACTACAACTGTGATTGCGAAGAATGTGGAGGTGGATTTTTTTAAATTTGATTTTCTTACAATTTCTCTACCAGGGTTCCTACGGGTCAGGGAAAAGTCAGGGAATTCGAAAATTTAGGCAAAAAGTCAGGGAAATGTCATGGAATTTTTTTAATATTTGAAAAGTTCAGGGAAAAGTCAGGGAATTTTTGATATACTACTTCCATCAGAATTTCTATTATCGTCGCGAATGAAGAAATTTTGAATTAATTATTCATCCAATCTAAAATTTTTATATAAAATTTATGAAAACTATATAACAATATGAAAAATAATTAAAAAATCGGAAATTCATAAAGCACATACTTTTTTCTAGTATTTATCTAAATTAAAGTCCATTGTGAAGGGTTTTACAATAATATATAAGCCGAATTTTTACTGAGAAAGGTCAGGGAAATTTTTGAATAAAGTCAGGGAAAACCTGGAAAAGTCAGGGAATTTTTTTACCAGAATTGTGTAGGAACCCTGTCTACTAATCTCCAGCGGTTGCTCAGCAAAACCCCGTTCATAAATAGGTGTGGCGAGAGGGTGGAGGATGTGACGAAATTTAAGTGTGAGCAAGCAGTAGTCGTTTGTACTCTTTTTGAATCATGTGATGATATTTCTTGTCTATGTCATAGCACATGTTGTTGACTAAAAGAATGAGTTCAAAATGAAAATTTTTAACTTTAAGGGGACTGGTCACTCAGTTTCAGAATTCTCCTCCGTAATGTTAAGTCTAGGGACTTTTGATACATTCGTATATTTAAGATATCTTCTTGGGAAATTCATATTTTTAAACACATTTTTTCTGTGTACTCTTTTTAAAGATGTCTCTTTTTTTCTTAGTTTTCAAAATATATCTAAAATCTGTGCTGAATTTAATATTTTATGTGTTAAAAGCGGGCAAACTGTGAGTAAGATTTTAAAACTTCATATAAAATTAAGTTTATACTTTAGAAATATTTGGAGAACTAAGAAAAAAAGAGGCATCTTTTATAAAGTGTACACAAAAAATAGAAGTTAAAAATATTAATTTCCCAAGGCGATATTTTAAATATACAAATGCATCAAATGTCCATAGACTTTACATTAGTGAGGAGAAATCAGAAGCTGAGTGACCAGCCCCCTTAAGTGATTAGTTGAAAGTTATCCAGGACAGCAAAAAAGGTGTAAGTGCATAAAAATGAGCAGAAATGTACAATTGTGGAAGGATCCAAATAGATTACACTCTGAAAAAAAGTGAATTCATTTAGAAAAGACGTTTCAAAGTGTAAATTTGAAATCTAAAACTAATCTTCGAAGAACTGGTTATGATGAGATTGATAAGTTGTTTTTGGATTGGCTCTCGAACTGACGAGAGAAAAGTCTTCCAATTTCTGGACCAATGTTAAATTAAAAAATTTTTGCTCACTCAAAAGGATAACGGATTGTATAACAAATCTGTGGAAATGATTATTCATTTAGAGAAAGAGATATGCTTTAAAAAACAAAACAACTGCGAATAAGTGATTTCTTTAGTGTAAAATAATAGTATGAGTAATATTATGTATTTTTTAACTGTAAAAATAAAATAATTTTGGTCAGTTATTTTTATTTTAATGTAATGTAATTTTGAGCTTTTAAAATGTGAACTTCTGAATAACTGCAACCTCTGAAGTACGATCACTATGTCATGCTCCCAGTGGTTGCCTCTATTCAGAGGTTTTACTGTATATAATCGATATATATGGGGCATTCCCGCAATCTTTTGACTTTCATGTCCCTGAATAATAATTTTTTATTTAATACACTTTTTTGTGTTTTTTTTTATTTCATATACTGGGAAACATCCCATTGCATGATTGCATAACAATATTAACAAGATAAATAAGTTTTGGACGATGTTGGGGGTCCAAATACCAGGAAAACTCATGTACCGTCCCGTGTCCATGATGCTAATTTTTAAGTTTGGAGCTGCCTGTATCAAATTGTTTCAATAAAAGTAATTCGATGTAATTTTTTTCTGTAATTGGGACAATTGTTTTATATAAATATGTAGCAAAAAATTAACCTGCACACGTGTTTACGGTTGATATTATTTTTTGAACTCTGTCCCTGTGTTTTTCATCCTTACCGTCCCTCTTGCTAAACTTATACAGAAAATCACTTCAGATGCAGCCACAGAATTTTTTTCAAGTTTTTTCTCATGCAGAAGTATGCTAGAGAAAGAATGTCTAAAATTCTTTGACAGGAAATTTACTGCAGAATTTAAATCAGCATTTAAATATCAATTTCAAGATTGTGCCTTTATTGGTAGTCTTACCATCCCCAAGGTTTATTCCTGCACTTTTCGAGGTAAATTTTAAAAAAAAAATCAATTTAATCCAATGTTAACTACTGTTTCTAAAAATCAGTGAACATTGTGGCTATCACTTAGTCTTAACATGATTTTCCTAAAAATAGGTGGTAATTTTCCTTACTGTTCCATCCTTACCGTCCTTTTTTTTACCATTTCGTCCCTTTTTTCCTGTACCATCCCCTTTTTTACCTTACTGTCCCTTCTTTAACACCTCTTTAAGACAATGTTATACAAAAATTCTGTATTAAAAGTACTACATTTTTATTATTTCTTATTTGAATGTCCTGTGGGTACTATGCAAATTCATTATAAGTAAAAATTTAGAAGAAAATAAAAAGTTATAGGGTTAAAATGGTAAGGAAAATTAAACTCGCAAGTTTAACTTAAACCTCAGTTAAATAAAAAAAAATTTCGGTGCTGACCATTTTTTCTTTATTTTGAATCATTAAGGCATTCGTCTATCAGATTAAAATGTTAAGCAAGTTAAATTTCACCAGATTTTTTTTCCCAAAAGTCAAAAAATTGTGAGAATGCCCCATATATATATGACATTTTTTACATTAAAAATTTATAGTTGAATAACCAATCTTTTAACATATTGTTACTTGTAAAATCTTCAAAATAGTTAAAAGAAAATTTTTAGAAAAAATGTTCTATATAAAGGATCATTTTCATAATTTTATTGAACTTTAATAAGAATGTTTTTGTTAAATATTAAAAATCTTGATTTTATTATTATTTTTAGTAATAACTCTAGAATTTTAAACTTTAATAACTCTAGAATTTGTTTCTAGCTTTAATGTATTTTAAGAAAGTGCATTAATATTAGTAATTTAATTTTACAGGGGGGAAACGAAACATAATAAATTTTGATTGTTGAATTTCCTATATTAACAAAATTAAAAACTTTCTCAGATTTTAAGAGACTTGCCTTTATAGTTTTCATTTGCAATAATAATTATTAATTAGAAGCAGAAAAAAGTAAAAATATTTGCAGACAGTTAACTGAATATGAATTATTAAGATGTATAAGTTAAACAATACAGTAAAATTGTGTATATTAATCTTATAATACATTGATTTAGTGTATGAAATTACCTACTTTATAACGTGTGTGTTGCAGTCTCTTAAGGAAATGATTTATGAAACACTTTTAATAGTTAGCGCTACCTAGCGCTTAAAAAAATTATATTTTATATAATTTTATTTAGTAATTTTTTTTTCTTTTTTTCGTGTATGTGTTGAGTTTTACTTCTATAATCTTGATTATAATCATTGTTCATCAGAAAAACCAAATTTTAATTGCTGTGTCATTACTAAAACTAATATACAAGTATAAAACATGTGAACTAAATATTGAGTGTAACTAAAGCATAATGCATAATTTGACATAAATAAAACATAAACTTAAAACAATCACTGTTGAAAAAACATTTCTTGATTTTATAACAATGTGGTAAATATAAAATGAAAAAAAAGAAATAGTTAAAAAAAATGTAGAAATATTTATAAATGCTGAATTTCTGCATTTTGTAGTACATATATAATCACCTAATTATCTCTTTCTAATAATTTTTCCTTGTCTTCTGAATAAAACCCAAATCATTTTCTTTATGATTTGAAATTTCTCTTGGTTTAAAATTTTCATTGGCGTAAATAATATTTGTTGGATTTTGATTTTTGCTTCACTTTTGTACTTTGACATACATCCTCATTGGATTGCCAATATCTGCATTTTGGTGTATTGTCTCTTGATTGTCTGACAATGCTTTTATTTGACTTTTCATTTTCACTTTGTAAGATATTTTCATCTGAATTAAGATTCTTTCCTCTTTTATCATTATATTCCACTTTGTTTTGTTGCTTGATGGTTTGTTTTATATTTTTTGAAGCAAAGAATCTATATTAAAATATTTATCATAATTATAAGGAATATTATTATTAAAACAGTTCCTGAAATTATGTATATATTTGTATAATTTAGTTTCGTACCATCTTTTTGGCAATTAGTGATAGTTTCAGTTCTATTTTATGTGTCATTATATTGAGTTAAATTGTTAATAAGCAAATTACCAATCATGACATGTACAATATTTGATATCTTGCCTTCATTTCCATTTTTGTCTGTAGCTTTCAAAGCAATAAAATAAATTTTGGGTGAAATTAGTTTTTGGTAACTGAAACATTTTGATTTCTGTATTTCCATTAATTTCTAGTTCTATGCCACTTCTGTTAAAGCTTCTTAGTAAGATTTTGCTGAGCATATTTTCATCTAAATTTTTCCAATCTTCAATGAAGTAAATCTTGTATTCATAAGCTGAAGGGGAAAAAACAGAAATAATGCATTTTCATGTATTAAAAGTTTATCAGATTAAAATAAACAGGAACACTAACGAATATCTAAATGATTTCTTTTTACATTGTTGCACACACACACAAAATTACATGTCATGTTAAACTAAATTTAAAATATAAATTAACGAAAGATAATTATAATGAAAATCACACTTTCTAATGAAATATGATAATACACATCTCTTTTTTGTATGAGCATAAATCAAATATAAACAAAACTTTTTAAAGATTATTTGCGAAACATTATTTATTAAGATTAAACCAATCTTATTCGTCTACATAACTTTCTTTAATATCTACAAACTTTCTACAATATATTGTGAGGTTTTTTTGTTATCATAAAAAAGAAGTATGAAATCAATTGCACAAATTAATTTTTTTTTTACTTCATCTTATGAATATCTTTCTTCTTCTTATGCTTCTTTAAACAAATGTTAGTCTGACGGTGATAAGTTTCTACTATAAGAAAGGTGTTCTAGTGTTGTCCAATGAAGTTTGTGTAATTTGTGTTTTGTTATGCCAGCTGTGTATGGTCTTGCATTGCTCTGGAGAACATTAAGATCAGAACGAAACATTTTTAGCCCAGATGTGCTTCTTTAATATTGCACAAAATTCGCTGTACTAATCTGCATTAATTGTACGTCATTCATGAAGAAAATCATTGTACACAATATCCCATAAATCCCTCAAATTATTAGTAAAAACTTTTTTAATTTTTGCTTCAGTAGAGCAGCATTTTACTTTTTTGCATGCTATTTCGTACTGGATTGATCAACTCATTTCACCTTCTTCACTGAAATTTTTAAACAGCTTGTGACACTTGCACAATAGGATGTCATTTCCTAATTCTACATTCAAGCTGTACCAAATTTCAATTGGTTAGACATTTTCATTTGTTAAAAGTTTAATAATTATACTTTTTTTTCACTCACAATGCTCTTGCAACTAGACAAAAGAGCATATGATGAATAAAATTACCGTATATCTCGGCGTATAACACACACTTTTAACTCTAAAAAATCACTTCCATTTTTCCGTGTGTGTGTTATACACCAAATATAAAATGGTTGATGTAAAATCATAAGAAGAAAACATTTAAATGCTTAAATGTCAATATAAATAAAGAAACTTACAGTATAAATTTACTTAATCTTCCTTACCAGATAACATGAAACGTTCGTTATACTCGTCCTCAATTATGTTTTCGGGAATGCCATCTTTTTCACCAATTGTCGCTTTCATGTATTTTATCCTAACTGTCGCTTTCGTCTAGCCATAAATATGATCAGATTCATTTATTCTTTTTTTTTAATTATGTCTGTTTTATGGGACCTAATCATATCTCAAACTAGACTTTCTGTTCTTTTAAAGCTCCTGGACGCTTTTCCCAAACATTTTTTAACCATAATTTTAAACCCATTTTCGTCCGTCCAGCCCTTCTCGTGGAGATGAACAAAAACTCCATTTGGAAAATTACCAAGTGGTTTTGTTTTTAGTTTGAAAATTACCATTGGTTTTAATTTGGTTCTTTAGCTAAACAAGGAAGAATACTGTGAAGTGGGATTTTTCATGTTCCGTAGTTTTAAATGGAACAGTTTTTACACGTACTGTTTATACACTATTTGTTTCCCATTATATCGAACATTACTGGCGTTTCGTCCATATTTCCAATCTGATACAAATCATTGTTTTTCTTCTTTCGTCTATTAATGACAAACTTCTGTAAACTTAACAGTTTTTGTTCTAAGTATTTCTGGTTTGTTTTCGTGGGGAAAACTTGATGCGTGTTATACAGCAGTACATCCTTGAGATAAAAATAAATACTCTCAAATTACTGATGCGTGTTATACGCCAGGATATGTAAAACGAATTTTTTAACTCAAAATAACTTACGGTTGCCCAGACAACACATACAAAAATTGTCTATTGATATTAAAGAAAAGTCCTGTTTATAATTGATTCACCCTTTGAACATATGAAATATCACATTTTCTATGAGACATTTTGATTTGTTTTACTTAACACTTGATCTAATGAATAAATATGAGTGTCCTCAGCATGTAGTTCAGAAGGTTCAATGGTATTTGGCTTATTTTGAGGCTTTTAATCTTCATCTGTATCTCTATGCTTAGAAACAAAACGAGAGAGTGAAGAAGTAGCATATGCAGGCATTGGTTGCACTAATTTGAATCCCAAGTCATTTCTTTTACTTTGGCTTTCCATTTTATTTCTTAGACTTCTGTCTGTGTGGTATGAGTATCTTTCTATAGAGTTTTTTCCATCAGAATTTGAATTGACAAAACTTTGAGCAGCAACTGTACTTAATGAGTATGAAACTACCTGTTCATCATTCATATTACTCTCAGATCCGTCCTTAATATTTAAATTATGTTGTGGTCGCAGTGAAGCTTTTTTGATAATTTCTTTAGTTTTTCTGGCCGTTTCTTTTTACAGCAACAGCAACAGATGATTATACACTATATGGCCATTAATGACCGCCAACTTTCAATTTTAGACATTTTGTCGAATAATTAGATATATACTTGACAGATTCTTTTGGAATTTCAGGATTAAAAAGAACAGGTATGACCTTATATTTAGCAATGTCGATTTGATAAGGGGGACAATTAGGGGGCCAACAAAAAATCAAAGAAAAAAAATAATACTTGGGATCACCCTGTAAAATAAAATGCACGAAATGATCTATCGCTACCGAATATAAATAAACAGACATTGTGCAACATGTGTATTCTTTTGTGTAACAATAGCACGTATATTAATAGAGATGTAGCGATTTATTTAAAAAAATTAAAAAATGCTTGCCTGTTTTTTGCTTATGACATGCAGGGTTTTCAACCAAATTTAACGCTGGTTTCAGAAAAATAAAAAAAATATAGTAGGAATAATATAGTGCAATTGGGATATAAATATATTAAATATTTTAGGAAATATTAGCAGTTGTATGAAATAATTTTTATCTGCGCATGCGCAAACGATAACAAGGATTATTTTACATAATTTAATAGTCAACTCTATGGAGCAACTTATTAAAAAAAAATTTAGTCAAATATCGTAAAAATTCAGAAAGATATCGGCGTTAGAGTTAGCAAATTTTTAGTTGTTCTCTAAAAGCAGCTGAATGATAAGGGATTTTCCACAAATTGTCATTTTTAATTTAATTTTTTTTTTAATTTTCATTTTTTATTGATGCTTTAGTTCTTCTTGGATAACCATCAGAACGAGCTTATACCATGATCAAAAGAAGTATCATAATCGAAGCATTTTTTTCCAAATCTACTCGTTGATAGTCATTAAATACTAACTTTTTTCTGAAAGTCAGTTAATAAAAAATGACAATTTGTGTAAAATCCCTTATCATTCAGCTGCTTTTAGAGAACAACTAAAAATTTGCTCACTCTAACACCGATATCTTTCTGAAATTTTACGATATTTGACTAGATTTTTTTTTTTAATAAGTTGCTTTATAGAGTTGACTATTAAATTATCTAAAATGATCCTTGTTATCGTTCGCGTATGCGCATATAAAAATTATTTCATACAACTGCTCATATTTCCTAAAATATTTAATATATTAAAAAAATCATATTTGTAAAAATCATATTTGTCAAATTAAAATTTACAGTCACAAACTGCAAGCAGCCACTGCTAATTTCAAAGGCTGTGTTGAGGATTGAATTTTTTTTTTTTTTTTTTTTTTTTTTTTTTTTTTTTTTTTTTTTGCCATATAGAGGTGTCTGCTATTCAGTAGTGTCCGTTATGGAGGTTTTACTTATAAGATGAGTTCAAAATAATGATGCAACTTGCCAAGCTGATGTTCAAGCATCATCTGCAGATTTGCTTGTTAGAAGTGTATTCAATATTTATAGTGCTTCTTGTACAGAATTACTTTTTCAGAGATGAATTATCTCTATATATTTTCATTATAGGGGCCTTAGCGTTTTATCTTTATTCAATTCAGACAGAAATATTTGTTGCCAAATGATTACGAGGGCAGTTTTTTAAGTAAGGCCGTTTTGTTTACACAAATAGGTGACGCGCGCGCCGCAATGAGTGCTTGCGTCGTGTCCCGGCATTCCTTCGGAACAACCAGGGCTAAAGAAGATAAGGGCTAGCTCATCCCTTTGAAGTGATCTGTACCGCCTTGTGACTGACTGTCGTCCCCACCGGAAACTCTGTGACGTCATCGCGATCACGCTGTCCTAAAGTGCCTGGTCATTCAGTATCGGTAGTTCCTTGAGTGTTCTCGGGAAAGCACATAAGTTAATGATTTTATTTTGCGTGTAATTTTATATTTTAATTTTTATATGCTAATTTAAATTTATTATTCAAATATGCCGTCTTGTGCAGTCGCTACATGCAGAAATACGCACCGTAATATAAAAGGAAAAGGTGTAATTTTTCACACGTTTCCACAGAAGAATGAAAAGTTATGTGACGAATGGATACGAAGATGCAAAAGGAAAGATTTAATTAACCCAAAAAATGCAAGGATCTGTAGTGATCATTTTTTATTAAGTGATTATATAGAAAGTTTGAAACATAGGTTATTGGGATTACCTGAAAAGAAAAAATTAAAAGACTCGTCTGTTCCAAGCATGAAAATGCCCTCCTTTATGAATGTAGATGTAGATGATGTCACACCTCGATCTGAGAGACAGAGAAAAAAAAATATTTTGCAAAATGCTCATGACCGTCTAAAATCTTTAAGCCCGATAAAAATGGTAGTGATCGAAGAGAATAATCTTGATAATGATAGTATTGCACCCTGCAATATAGGTAATACGAATGAAATCGAAGCGCATAATGGCAACTGCCAAAACTGTGAAAATTTGCAAAAGAAAATAGAAGATATGAAACAAGAACTGAATAAAACAAGAACTATGTTAACCATTTTAAAAAAGGGTAAAAACCAAAGAGAGAGGATACTTACTCAAAAACTGAAACGAAATGTATTCTTTAAAACAACCTCAACAACAAAACTGAATCAGCAAAAGAGAATGTTAGATTCTTTAGCTAAAGAAAATGCAAAGCTGATAAAAATTAAAGAAAGCGTAAGTAGTATTTTTACTGAGAACCAATTAAATTCTTTAATAGAGAAAAAAAGGATTAAATGGTCTCCAGAAGAAATATCACAAGCTATTGTTTTGAGAGCCTTGTCAACAAAGTCATACGATTTTTGGAAGGATAAGGTTGGATTTCCCCTGCCGAGTGCCAGTACATTAAAAAGATGGAGTGCTAAATTTACGTGTTATCCTGGAATCTTGCATGATGTTTTGCTTCTGATGAAAAAAAACTGTGAAAGCTCCAGTCCAAGAGATAAATTATGTGTTTTGAGTTTCGATGAAATGCACGTTGACCAAAGATTATGTTACGATTCAAAATTAGACGAAGTACTAGGGCCTTTTAAAAAAGTTCAGTTTGTTTTGATAAGAGGTTTGATTTCACAATGGAAGCAGCCCATATATTTCGACTTTGATAAACAAATGAACAAGAGTCTTTTGTTGTCGATTATCAAAAGCATTGAGGATATAGGCATTAAAGTAGTAGCAATTGTTTCGGATTTGGGTGGAAGTCAGACATTATGGAAAGAATTAGACATTTCTGAAACAAATTCGTGTTTTGACAGTCCATCCGATCCGTCATCTAAAATATGGGTTTTTGCGGATTTACCCCATTATTTAAAATTATTGCGAAATCATTTTTTGGATAAAGGATTAGTTTTAAGTGATGGCACATTGCTTGACAAACCCATCATTCATCAAACTTTAGAAAAAGACGATGGTGAAATTAAACTTTGCCACAAACTTAAACCCCAAATGCTTTATGTGAAAGGAAATGAACGTCAAAAAGTTGCACCGGCGAAAACATTATTTTCTGCTACAACGGCAAAAGCAATTCGCCACTGCACTGGAAATATTAAAGCATCGGAATTCTTTATGCTGATAGACAGTTTTTTTGACATTATGAATAGTAAATGTCCAGAGCCTCCGAATAATAAGCCATTAAAAGCTGCTTTTGGCCACGAAAAATACCTAAATCACCAGATAACTGTATTAAATTCCGTGAAAAAAGAAATTTCCGAACTTCGTGTATCTGGCAAACAAAGCATGTTACCTTTCCAAAAAGCAATCATAATATCAATCAACTCTCTCTTTGGTTTATATAGCTCTCTTAAATTTGATGGCATTAAATATATTTTAACCTCAAGACTCACTCAAGACGCTTTGGAAAGCTTATTCAGTCAAATTAGAGGTCTTGGCCGTTTTAATGATCATCCCTCACCCTCAGAAGTAATAATACGTGTAAAAAAACTGCTATTAGCGAATAAACTTCCAAATTTATCGGCAAAAATTAATCACGGACAAACTATTGAAAACTACGTATACTTAACAAGTGAAGTATTAAAGAATGCATTCCTTTCGGACGCAGATGCCGTAATCGAGGAAATTTCATTCGATGAAAGTGGAACAGAAGAAAGTTTTATAAATTTTGATGATATGAATGAGAATATGTTTTTCAAATGGGAATCCAATTCTGACATAACGCTCTCCAAAAGTGAAGAGGAAGCTCTGGCTTTTATTGCAGGGTTCATAGCTTACAGAATGAAATTAAAATACAATGATACAACACTTGGAACCCAAACAAAAAATCTTACTGAAATTCCAGAATATGGGAATTGGATTTCATTACTTTCAGCAGGAGGCTTAACGATTCCATCTTCATCATGGATGAAAACTGTTAGAGAGATGGACTTTATATTTCGAGAAATTCACGGAGATAATTTTCGTAAAGGCAGGAATGTCATTAAAAACATGACCACAGAGCTTAAAACACGTTTTCCCCATATTCACTTTCAAGCTATTCATCTATTTTCACGAGTAAGAACATTTATAAGAATAAGGCACTTGAACAGGGCCGCATCACTTGTCAGTATAAGAAAAGCCCAACAAAAATCAAATAAATGGAAAAAGTAATCAGGACAATGCATTTTCGAGGTGAAACATTACGATTATTATTTATTAAAATTTTTATTTATTAAATTATTATTATTTATTAACTGATTAATAATTATTTTGCATTTTATTATCACTTATAATTTTCTCACCTAAGTAAAAGGTGGATTTTAAGTATATTTTGTAAAATGCAACAAATTTGGAATTTTTGTTTTAAAATATTTGCATTTTCTTCTTGTTTGAAATTCCATGCTAATGTTATATAAATTAAAAAATAACCCCCTTATATTTAACTAAACAGTAATTTAATAGAGAGAGAAAGTGTGTGAAATGCAAGCATTTAAATACTTTTGTTAATTTTAAAAAGTATGAAATATATATATTCTTTCATATATTATTCTTTCAATCTTTCAATTGTATTTAAATATTTTTTTCATGTAAATCATTCAACATTAATATTAGCCATGAAAGTTAATAGCATTATAATAAACTATGTCCGAAACAGCGATAAATATAAAGATTTTAAATGTATTTTTAATATTTTTACGCAAAACAACCCCCGATACGTTTAAATCCTATTTATTTATTATTGTTCCTCTCACCCAAAGTGATCGTAACTACGTCATCACCGGTAACTTCCTGTTTCACTCTCCGAGGTCCGATGAACCAGCCCTTCTTTTCTCTAGCCCTGGTTGAGCCAAGGTCAAAGTTGATAAGCATCGCGTGTTGTTTTTAGAGCAATGGGGACTAGAACTCCTATAACTGAGGCTGACGCAAATCCATTTTGTTTCGGAAAATAACAATAATATTGGGTCCCGGCTCAGCATCAATCTACTGCCGGAGTTCGCGGGTCTGGGGTTGCTGTATTTAAAAAGCCCAGTCACTATCAAGCAATTATTTCTCCCCACTGATTGGATAACGTGATTGACTGAGTTTTCTCCCGCTTGAACTCGGCGGGGATTTGATTCAAAGAAAAGGGTTTTTGGTTGTGAAAAGAAACCATAGCAGGTTTTATTCGATCGACAGCCTGCTGAAATAAATACTTTTTTCTTTACAAGTATAAGTGCAAAATGCTGTACGATGACTTTTTCAAATGTAATGACAAATTTAGCTGATTGCTTATTTAAAATGATTATAAATCATAAATGTTTGGAAGTTCACAAAAAAAAAATTAGTTTTTTCAATGCATTAATAAATTTAGTAAATCATGGGCAAGGGACACAGTTTCATTTCTTTCATATTAGTATTACTAATTATTATAAATAATATTTCAGGTAATTTATTTAAACCTTACGTAAAATACAAATAGTGGCGCTGATACAACAGAAAATTTTATCATAAGCAAGTCAATTGCAGAAATTAGTGTAAAAGTACATCTCGTGATATCTATTGAAAATTACAGCTACTAATTAAACTAGGTACACGAATTATAATCCTTTGAGAGACAAACTTGTGTTGAAGGACTTACATTTTTAAGTGTTACAGTAAGGAAACAGCTGCTTAATCTTTTTAAACATTTTAAAAATTGATTTTTTTTTTCTTTGCATTGAGTATAAGTTACTGATTACAAAAACAAATATCACTCTGTTTACTTATTTATTTTTATTTTTTTTCACTTATGTATCAAAATTAAAAGAAGACACAATTTGCTTTTTATACTCACAAAAAGCAAGAAAATTTTATGTTTTATACAACAAAATTTTAAATAATAATAATAATAAAATAATTTGTTTATATTAAAAGTTTTGAATAATCAGCTTGTTTACTTTTTCATTACCTAACCAGTTGTGCAATTTAAATTGAGCTAAACCAAAACTAGAAAAGATTCTTTCAAATGAAACTGTAAATAACTTATCTAAATTCGACATTTTATGTATCAATACCACTTCTAAGTAAATATATCCACATAATTAACTATTCGTTCTTAATTTAAAAATTCAGTTTCTAACGACGTTGGTGGGCTTAATTTGCGCCGGAGTCCAGTTCCGCTACTTCTCTGTTTTTAGTAAATATTTAAATATTGGTCGGAATTCACCGGAGCTCATAAATAAAGGGCTCCGGAGACCAGTGCAATTCGTAGCTGTGCATTTTTATAAAAAACATGCCTAACTATGAACTATCCCTTTTTTATGTTAACGCTATTTTCGAACCGTAATCCTTACCATATTTAATCGCAGAATTCTGCAGTTAACACTAAAACTAAGCAAAGATTCGGAAGGAGTTGTAACTAAAAAGTGGAATAGTTGACAGCTAAGTATATGCTGATTGATATTTTTAAAAATTTTATTTTGCTTTAAAAAAAAAAAAAGCTTTAAACTCTGCAAGTAATGTACGAAATATAAATATGCAGATTGGAGTGACGGGGGGGGGGGGGGGGGGGGGACGGTATAGTTGTAGTACCGGTACCACATAATATTAGGGCTCCGGTACTTTTTTTTCCTTAGAAATTAAGCCCTGCCGTTGGATGTCAATAACAGTTAAAAAATTAATTTAGTTTTTAAGATAGAGCGCCCACAAAATTTTTGCCACATACAGACTCACAGAGTAACAGACAGACATTTTCTAAAAACCCTCAAATTGTTCATAAATAATTTACATTTCTCAATGGACAAGTGTAATTAAGTTCTTGCTAAACAATCATTTTAGCAAATATATATATAAGAAAAAAAGAAAAAACATAAAAGGGATGGGGGGAGGGAGTAATTGTGTTTAAAAAAAATAAAAATTTCAAAACTAAACTAATAAAATTAAAGAGCATTTTGGGTAAATAGTAGTAGTGTTTTTTATATTTACGTACGATACACAATTAGTTTAATGAAAGAATTCCACATTTTGTCTTGTCGCGTTCACAATTGTTTTTTTTTTTTTTTTTTTTCTTTTTTCACTGCAAGTGCGCGGCGCGGGAATAGCGATAAAGGCGCCAATCAGTAACCCGGCCTTGTTAGGCCAAAGCCGCCTCAAGACTACAAGCCAAACACGAGGTTTCGTGACGTCACGACGCGGGGCTTAGATTAGCCGTGGGGAGCACATGCGTTATTTAAAACATATTAATTCTTTCCTCTACATTCCAATTTATTATCCCAGCATATGGGGAAAAAATAAAAACTTATAGTTTACAGACGCTAATTAAGTGCTTTTTAATCAATTTCGATCACTCGAAACAATAATAATAATGATAACACAAAAACAAAATTTATGAAATAATATCACTGTGTCAGTCAAAATGTGCACTTAATTAAAGTTACATTAAAGAAAAATGGTTGGTTAATGAAAAAAAAATTGAAGTATTAAATTTAATTTAGTGAACAGTTTTCATTATTTATTCTACTTTGAAATTTACAAAAATATCAATTATCTATTTTCTATATATTCTAAAACAAGACATTAATAAATATATGTAAGCAAAATCTACAAATATGTATATAATATATATATATACACATATATATGTAGTTTTAAACACATAGAAAGAATTACTTTGCTTTCAATTATTTCATTTTCAAAAATAAATAAATAAATACCAATATTCTGTCAATCAAAACCCACATTTAAAATTAAATTAAAGTGGGTGAAAAATGATTGTTAAATGAAAACAAATTCAAGTTGTATGCTATTTTTATTATTCATTGTGGCTTGAAATTATACAATAAATATCCTATTAAATTTTGTGATTTGAAACATCCAAAGGAATATAATAAATTTAATATAAATAAATAGTAAAACTACAGAGTGCATGAAATTAGGTAACAACACAGATAAATTTTTCTTACTGTAAACTTTACTTAGCAGAAATGGGTAATTTTCACATAGAATCGATTAAATTGAAAAAACAAAGCGCTGATAATAAAACAAAACAAGGTCATGAAACAGAAAATTATTATTTTCTTAATTTTTGTATTATTTTAAGATATTATGCAAGGTACAAGCAATAGAGTTTTTAAAAAGTGTACTGAAACATTGTGAGAACAAAAGAAAGAAAGAAAACACTTTCATCAATTGGAATTGAAATATAAATAATAGATTTTTTTTTTCATTGAAAAACTGTAAATAAGCCAAAATTCGGAAAAATCCGAATTTAGGAATCGCCGAATGCCGAAGGATTCTGGATTTTGGACTTTGTACTATATATCATTAGAAAACTAATGATTTAAATTTTATTATAACAACTTAGTACTACATTGTTTTCAAAAGAAATTCTTCATACACGTTTTCCTCATAACGAGTCAAGTTGAAATCATTTATTATGGACCGATTGGGGGTATTTTTTTAGACACCTTATAACATAAATAGAAAAACAAATAAAAGTTTCCAAACAAATACTCCTTTGCAACAAATCCATGATTTTTTCTACTATTATTCTAGTAGTATTTTTTCATAAAGTTGTGATCATCTTTTTGTGATACCCTGTATACAAATGTAAATAGTACCTGGTACGAAATTTATGCATGCATACAATACGTATGAAGTTTAGCACTAACCACTTATGCATTATTCGCGAATAATTTCTACGGATAGATAAAAGGGGGGCCCCAGAATGGTGCTTGCTCCGAGGACCTAGATAGACGAAGTCGGGTCCTGACTACACAGAAAACTAAATTTATAATTATATAACAATAATTTTATTTATTGTTATTTTTAATCAAACGTTAAAAGTTATATAAAAACACTCAAAATTTTTGCAAATTCCTAAGGGGGAGGGTGGATAAATTGTTTACAGTCATTGTAAAAATAAAAAGATTCAGACACATCATTCCCATGTCTGCAATTGTCATGCATAAGCATGCACTGTGTAACAAATTTTATAAAATGAATTTTTATTAAGAGTTTAAGATTAAAAAACACCAATAAATTAGTATGTATATTGATCGGGCTTTAAAAGAAATAAACAAGGTAACAATGTTATGCATCCATAGAAATTATGATGAAGGTTTCTAGTACATTTAAATTTTTAAGTATGAAAATATCTATAAAAATACATAAATTTTGTATCATATTAAAGTCCAATCAATTCTGCCTACAGAATAATCAGAGTTATTATTCTCACGACAAGTGTTTTCTAATAAAAGTCGATCATTAAAAGTCACTCTAATGAGAGAAATCAGAACAAATTACAAAGATAGGAAGGTGTGACAAGTTATACATTACATAATAATTAAGCCTGTAATTAAGACTTTTGGCTGAAAATGTTTTAGCATGATTAGTATCCAAGAAACTCAGTCTGACATAAATTTCAGCTATCTGGTGCCAGTATTTCCGAGTAAATAAAGTCAGAAGTTTTAATCGAAATTATTGAATAGCAAGAAAGGTAAAGTTTAAACTAATAATATTTATGCTGTACTTACTGTATGCAAAATATCATCAGTTTTCAGTGATAAATTTCTGAGTAATAATAATTTTAAAGTTTTTTTTTACTAATTTTCATAAATTAAAAGAACTGATTAAAATTTGCGCTTGAAAGTTTAACAGTTGAGGTAGAAAAATATGTCAGGACATTAAAATTTCAAGTGAATCGAATAAATAGCTTCCAAATTATGAGGCAAAATGTGCTGGCGCCAATAGAATTGTCTAGCAGATATTGAAATCAGATTATTTTGACAAATTAATAAAGGCTATAATTAAATAATGGAAACTTTATTAATCAATAACTTTTGAGATAATTCACTTATTAGTACAATTCAAGCCCCAATTTTTAGAAAATTACGAGAGACAGGGAATGATGTAAGTCTCGACACGATCTTGTCATTTTTTCCATTTTAAATTATTGCTGTATTGAAACAGAACTAGATTAATATCGTTTTTTTTTTTTTTTTAGACACGGAATATTACAACACGATATTTCATTAGGATTTACTAGTTAACTTATTTTAAACAAATTAAAAATAAAGTACATAGTGAACAAAAAAAGATAACTAGTACTAATAGTATATAAATAGTTAATTTGAAAATAAACTTACCTTAAAAAGAATACGTCCTTTGCTTCCGAATAAAAAACACGTTGTACTCTAATCTCTAATTCTAAACAGAGGAATACAAAATTCTCCTCGTTGGCGCCAGCCCCGGCTCGTTACGTCACATACGAGGGGGAAGGAAATTGTGTCTGGCTTGATAGTCTTAAGGCGGCTTTGGTTAGGCGTAGTTTCGTCGAACAGTTTGACTGTTAAATGGCAGAAAGTTAGCTTGGTTTTTCGACTGGGCTCCAAATCGGGTGCCAATTGAGGAAGAATGCGTCAGCTCCTATTATAGGAGTCTTAATGGGGACAGGGGACGGTTTCTTAAAATGCCTTATGCAAAAGGGGTTCTATTTAGGTACCGTATTTACTCGTGTATAACGCGCACTCTGTACTTTACAAGAAAAAAGGGCGATTTTTTTCTATCTCGTATATAACGCGCACCATAAATTTCACATGCAAGTGAATGAATAACCATATGAATTTCAGTAAAGAAAGTCGAAGCAAATGTTACGTCAGGCCCGGAAAGAAGACAGAAACCCACACAGCACACACGTAGATATTTCGTTTATTTAGAGCGGTTTACATCTAGAATACATACATGTACATCAAAATGATGTTCATTCAAAACCGTAAGATGGATGGTTGAACACATTATATTCATATAACATTTATATCCCAACAATCTATGGACCAACATAATATGGAGGTAGACTTAACGTTCATTCTAAAATATAAACTGGATTGTCAAAGAAACTATGTCATATACCAACACTTTATGGAGGTAGACACAGCGCCCTCTATAAAGAGCGCTAAAAGAGTCAAATATCTTACTTCCGATTACACTTTTTCGTGTGGCAACATAAGCTTTCTGTTGTTTTGTAAACACGCCAGACGCGACGCCATTATGTTATGCAGATGTTTATGCATTTTTTGCCTGGTTTAATTTAGACTATCAAAGTTCAACTTGGTTTTTAATTTTATAAATTTTTAGTTGTATCAAACAGTTAGCATTTACAACAACCACTGAATCTAATAATAGAAGTAATGTTTACTTTACTTTAGGTTGTGCATGGTGTTGTTTGAGATTTGGATTAAATATCAAGCAGGATTATATGTAAGTAAGTCCTTTGATTTCTTTTTTTTTTCAGGTTTTTATTTGCTATTCTATTTTGGTGCTTTTTGTAGCATTTACGATTTTTAACCTTATCTTTAAAAAACTACAAAGAAATTAGCCATATAAATTTTTTATTAACTCCTCAAATTTTATAATCTTCTCTATCCCTATCATATAATTGACTGATCATAGTAATCTCTATACTTGACTTACATGGTTACTCATCGGTTTTACATTTAAAATGTTTTGATTTTTCAGTGAATCTTAATTTTGTATATAAAACTTTACAAAGTTTGGATTATATCTAATTTCTTATACTCCTTCTCCCATACCCCAGAAACTTTATCTAATGCGAACGATATAAAATTGTACAATTATAGTGCAAACACCTTTTTCTCTGTTTTGGCAAAAAAAAAAAAAGAGAATGTTTATTATCAATAAAAACTTTCAAATGGTGAATTTGTCTTGAATAAAAGAAAATAATGCTAACAAATTAGATCCAATGAAAACAAGGATAAGTTAACAGTTTGCCTAATAATAATAAATAATTTTTTAACATTGAAAGTAACATCACTTTATTACGTTGTTAAATTATGTTATTAAAAATGTATTGTTTCATAAAAAAGGTTTCTTAATCTCAAAAGTTTATTTTCATATATTTAATTTTATCTATTCAATGTATTTTAAGTTAAATCTGCATATCTTGTTAACGATGGAATGATTGTTTACATTTATTGAAAAAGCATTGATATCGAAATAATAGGGGTTCTCCATTTGAAATACAAGTTTACAAAATTTTATTTAAATTAATATTTAGGTGCATTTCTTTTACAAGTATAGCTACTATAGATTTTTCTTATAGCATAGGTCCTCAGTTTAAATGTAATTATCTATTAAATTAAAAATTTACGTTTTTTTTTTTTTTTTTCAAAAAGCATTTACTTATTATTCTTACTATTTTTGAAAATGGGATTCATTATCAAAACATGAAATACTTTCTATGGAAGATTCTTTGATTTGAGTCTATATGTTTGAGTGTATAATAAAATTTTTGACGAATCAATGAATTCAATAAATTCAGTGGTCAAAATATTATATTAGAAGTAACGAGAAACTATAGTAGGTCCTAGTTTTGACATTGTTTGTTGTGTAATATGCTATTTTTTAGAACACATAATTTAGCGAGTAATGTAATCTAAAAAAAAAAAAAAAAACTAGTTTGTACGGAGCATCAATGTTATTTTTGACGTTATGTCCAGAAACAGTATCTCAATCAATACAAAGTATACCAGTGGAGATGTGCGTCTGGTGGATCAGCTGGTGCCGGGATAGATCTTCAAATTTGAATGCTCTCAGAAAATCACAGGTGTGTAGTTTTATTATAAAATAAGTAACTACCATTAGTGATCTTCTGCAAGCAACTGGAATTTGTCTGGTGTCCCTTGACGGTATGCTCTTTTGCAAGGATTATGGATTCAGCATCGAAGATTTCAAAAAATCTGTGAGTATGTAGGACTCCCATTGCTTTCAAAAGAGGAGATAATAAAGTAAGTTTATTAAAGTAACCTCAATAATAATATTGGCGCTCCCTACGAACTAGTTTTTTTAATCACATTACTCGCTAACTTATATTTTCCAAAAGTAGTATGTTACGCTACAACTATGAGTACACAATAAGAAAAGTAAGTACAAGAATTATTTAGCTGAAAATATTTTTAAATGCCCATGTAATAATAAAGTAAAATTGTAAATATAATGTGAAATAAACATTTATATATGTCAGTCTGGGGCATAAATAAAATCTGCCGCTAAGTAAAAATAATAGTGTGGGACAACCCTACGTATACTCCCACCTTGTTAGTTACCAGAGTAATTACACTATTTGGTTTGATTTTAAAAGATAAAAAAAGGGGGGGGGGAGATATGATGTTTTTATATAATAAAAGTTTCTGTTTTTGAAAGTAAAATAATAAAAAAAAAAATAGATTTAAAAAAAATAAAGCATTTATGTTGTTTTAAGATAATAAAAAGTATTTTTTTCCCTGATATTTTCTTATGTTAATTATATTTACTGTCATCAAAGCAGTTACACGATACAGTTGGTATGACTTAAAATACAGTTATTACAGTTTAGCTAATATTGCTAATAATTTGTGCTTTTTACCAATAATTTTGATACTTTAAAATATTTTTTAAAATCATAAACTTTTCATGAATAACGTTTTCTTGTAATTTACAAAAATAAGATGCAGAAGAGCCTGGGTATACGCATACTGTTCCATATTACATATATATATGTAAACATTACATATATATGATGTATATATATGTACATATTACATAGATATGTGTAGTTTAAATACGTACATATTACATAGATATGTGTAGTATATATACGTACATATTACATAGATATGATGTATATATACATACATATTATGTCTAGGATATGATCTATATGGACATAGACATCCGTTTTACATAGATTTATGTCAGATCTGGATGTCCAACAAACGCTATATGGATGTATTCGGAGAGACATCTGATGGTAATATCTACGTAGATACTATGTAATATGGAATTCCTTGGATGAATTATGGACATGGTATATGGATGTACTTTACGTTATATGGATGTCATATTTACCAATTTGTGCTGTGTGGGAAATCTAATTTTAAGATTTCGGGTAGCGAAAGAGTGTGGGAGTGAATGATGTATCATGAGGGGACGTCACTCGCTTGACGAATATTAGCCCCCGGTACGGTATGCTATTTCTTTCTCCCAGCTTATTTTGTGCCGTCTTCAAAAATAACGTTACCTTACAGAAGCCTGCCGTAAAACAAAGCAATACGATTAAATATTCTATAGCATTTTTTTTTTAATTTCTAAATATCGCACATTTTCAATTTTTATACCGTCGTATTGGAAAAAAAAAGTACTTTTAAATGCAATTTGTTTGAAAACTGTATCTCCATTTATTTTTCAAACATTAATTTTTCTGTAGTTTTCTGCACCATTTGTCTAATCTTGGCAACTCAAGTATACTCCATTTATGTAAAAAGTAAAGGGAAAATAGCTGAAAAATAGCAATTATATCTTTTTGTTGCCATTTTCTCATAACAACCGAAAGAAAATGTAATTAAAATATGTTGCTATTTTGAAAAAATATAAACGAAAAATTTGTGTTAAAACATGGAGCTATTATAAACTATATTTCATTTGAAGTATCTATAGACGCTTTCAGTGTGACGTCAGTCATGACGTTTGGGTAGGAAACTGACTCCAAACAAACTGTTGCTATGCGTCATTTCTTTTTAAATATAAATCGTGGAAAATGTTACCAGTACATATCAAGTATTAAAACATTTAGATGTGAGATATCGATATAAGATATAGCTATAAACACACAAACGAAATAGAAAGTACAACATAGCAACCGTTTGTTTGGTGTCAGTTTCCAAGCAAAACGTCAGGACTGACGTCACGACTGAAATCGTCTATATTAATGTTATAAACAAATGAATGCCTATGAATCCTTAGATAGCCGTTTTTTTTCTGTCGAGTTTCTTTAATGACGGCATGCTTTTGCTGAATTTGTGTATTATTTTGCGATAGTGACATCATATGCATGTTTTACTGTAGATGTTTAAGAGTGGATCGTAAATGTGGAATTCGTAAGCGGATGCGAATGACGTCATTTTACATAAAATAAAAGTGTGTGCTTTAAGTCTTAAAATTGAAATATGTTTTGTACTATTTATATATACATATATTTTTTTTTTCATCAGGGGCAACACTAAATTCTTAAAAAGCTGAAATCCTATTTTCTAGTTTTAGAGGGTCTTTTGACAACGTGCGAGTAAGATGGAGAATTTATGCAGCTATACTGCGACATTTAAGTTGAAAATAAATCAGTATGCAATAGGAAATGGTAACCGTGCTTCAAGTCAGAAATTCGGAATTGGTGAGTCAAGTGTGCGAGAGTGGCGGAATGTAAAAGAAAACTGAAAAAAGCACCATGCAAAAAGCGTGCTTTTCGGCGAAATTTGTCTAAATATACGCAAGTGGAGCAGCATCGGATTTGCGGAGTTCGGAATACTCAGTCTAGAAGGAAATGTTGATGTATATGTTCTGTAAATAGCTAGGAAACTGAATTTTCCAAGAGAAGATTTCAAGGGGAGTTATGGCTGCGTGCGACGCTTTATGATCCGTAACAATCTCTCTATCAAGAGAAGAAGCTACTGGAAGAATACAAAAAACAGCATACCAAGTTCTTCCAGTACGTTATAAGGCTACGAAAGCAAAAGGGAAATCAGATGTCGCAAATCGTCAATACAGGTAATACTGCATTGTGGTTTAATATGCTGGAAGCTACAACCGTTCAGCTCGTTGGAGATAGAAGCGTTCAGGTGCGCACAACAGGAGCAGACAAGCAACGTTATGCTGGCCATTACGGCTGACGGCCGCAAGTTGACACCATATGTGATTTTTAAACGTAAAACTATCCCAAAAGAATCTTTTCCAGTAGGCATAATTGTAAGAGCACAAGAAGAAAAAGTGGATGACAAATGAGCTCGGGTAAGATTGGTTTAAGTTTGTGTGGGAACGTCGGCTATGTGCATTACGTCAGCTTCCGTGGACATACAACAGCTGGAGTAGAAGTGAAAATCTCTCGCGTCCTGGCTATGATACCAGGTGGAATAACGAAAGTGCTGCAACCCTTTGATGTTGTCATCAACCGACCATTTAAGGTTACATTTCGGCATCCTACAATGGGTGGATGACAACAACAGATCATATAACTTCAGTCCAAGAAGGAGGAGAATGAAGAGTTCGTCACTCCCAACTGTATGGGAGAAGATACGTGAAGCTTGCAATTCCATCTTAGCCCAGATTATAATAAAGACCTTCAAAGTAACTGGAATTTCCAATCAGATAGATGGAACTGAAAACGATATGTTTCACGAGGATATTGACTGTGCCAATGATGACGAGGATCTGGGACTAGAGGATCCGCGAACGCCTTCAACGTCTCGTAACTGAAATTCCAAATTTCATAAGGAGCGAAAAAATCTTCCAAAATGGAAAAGTCAATGTCCGATGCAGCTAAAGAAAATGGACAACTTTTGGAGGGTAACGCGGTACTCATGTTGATGATGGGACGGACAAATAGTGTTGAAGAAAAGCAGTAAGCATTTATACGACTGAAAGCTAACAGCGAAAAAAATTATCGCTGTTAGCTCTATTTAATACAAACTGTTTAATTACAAATTGTAAAATCCAACTTATTCGACATATTGCGTGGCGTGGTCGGTTTTGCGTGCTTATTTTAATCGTAGGGTTGGTAGTTTGAATCCACACAAAGGCAAATTATCTTCGACATTATAACCCGTTTCGTTCATCTCTTCTCTTACCAATTTTAGTAAGGACTCCCGTTGCGCTTCGTTCATGTCTTTCGTCAGAGCCGCTTCTCGAGCTTTGGCTCTAAAATTTTTGAGATTAGGAAACAGTGCATCGGATGGCTAATTTTTTCCGACGGGTGCTTCTCTATCAGTTCGAAACTTGTGTCCGTCATCCTCAAAATAAAAGTCAAACAGTATAGAAGTCAATCGTAGGGTAGGTCTTGTTTGAGCGGCTGCTAAAACCCTCGCACTTAATTTTCAAGCGTTTCCATCGCTTTTCTCAAAATTTCTAGTTATCTTTCAAACAGGCATCGATTTCTTAATTCGCTTGATTCAATTCCATCGTCGAACCGAATGCGTCGTACCATACATGATCTAAATCTTTTTCGTTCACTTTCGATTTCAATTCGAGTAGACGGAGCTTTATGCGCCGAATATGATGCATGAAATTATCGTATGATTTTTGGGCTTTTTCATTTCGTCTTTGTGAAAAGTCATCGGTTTGTCGTACGAGAATTTCATAAACATGTATTGGATGGCTAAAGCGCGCCACACACCAGGGAGACATGCGGCAGAAAAGCGTGAGGCATGCGACAATTTCACCCTGTTAACAAAGGAAAAACCGGTTTGAACAGCAGAATTTGCCTCATGTCTCACGATTATTGTCGCATGTCTCTCTGGTGTGTGGCGCGCCTAACGGGGAGTATCCGTTTGCCTGGTTGAGCGCCGTAAAAACTTTTAAACTTTTAGACATTTTTCGCCCGCCTTCAGCCTGAAGAGCGGCATAGCATATAAACAAAAGCGAACCCAATCTTTCTTTTCCAAATAGACGCGGCCTAAAGCGATTTCGTTTTCGTGATGCGGAAACTATAAATCGATTCCTCCCAGATGAATGTCCACGGAATCGTGGAAAAAAAAACTGCCCATCATCGCACATTCTACATGCCATCCGGGCATTCCTTTCTGCTTCTTTCCTCCGACGTCGATCCATTCTTTCGAGTTTTTCCAGATGTCGTATCCCATTTTCCTTCGTTTTCTACCCGCGCACTACTACTCTGTCGAAAGGTGGCGGCGGCTTCGTCGTCTCGCTTCTCCGTGTGGGAAAACACCCGGTCAAATTGTCTCAAATAGGCTTCCGTATTGAAATACGTAGTGTTGAAACCAGGCAAACTCTTCGACCAAACACCTCTTGGAGAAATTCTCCGTCAACTCTATGAAATCGGTCACGCGCGGTGCGAAATCGGGTTTTTCCACATTCAGAAGGTCCATGGCATCGAAAAATACGCTCTCGTTCTTTCGAGCGGATCGGGGGCCGCCGTTCTCGATGATTTTATCGTTCAAGTCGGTGACGTTCATCACCGAGCGCACGACGAAGCCCAGACGCAGAATTCTCCGGGGAACGTCCAGAAACACGTACGCTCTCGCATGTCCGAGATGGGGAACGTCGTACTACTCGTCCTCGGGAAACGACTTGTTTTTCTCGGTGAGTCTCACCAGTTGGTTCTTTCTTAAAAAGTGCAGCAGCACGCGCACAGTCCCTATCTGATAGACATGCGCCGTGCCCTTTTCGACTCGCCAATGGCCGAACGTGAAGCAGCTCTTGACGAAAAAGTTGACTTCGAACTTGAAGCAGGTTCCAGCGGAAATATTAGAATAATTAGATGTTTGTTCACATAAAATCAGATGTTTAGATTCTTTTGATTGAACAAACACACACACAGAAAAATTGACGAGCTAGACTTACTCGCGTTTATATTCTTTTCCTAGATCAACGTCTGAACTCGAAAGTAAACCTTTACAATTTATTACTTCGTGATAATAAAGGGGACGAAGATTGTAAGCATCCTGTATATACTTATATAATAATACGGCCCTGTACCGTAACCACCGTGATCCCCGGAACTATACCCCCTACCCCTTAGATTTCTACCTCTGTGTATATCTTAAGTCTCTGGTGTACGAGACACCCGTTTCATTGACCATGGACCTCATAGCACGGATCGTTGAAGCGGCGGCACGCGTCCGGAAGACTCCTGGCCAATTGGAACGTGTTCGCGATTCCATGCGGCACCGGTGTGAAGTATGCATCACGGCTAATGGGGCAGATTTTGAGCACTTGTTATGAGTTGTGGTAACATTTTTCATTTGTATTTTGTATTTCGATTAAAGTTTTTTGTAAAACAAAGGTCTTTTTACGACGTTTGTTATATTTTCTTTGCGTCACGATACAATTGCACCGTAACAAAACAATAGCGTTTCCAATACCCAGTTTTTATGTAATTCTTGCTCCTCGTGACCTGACACACCCACACGTGCCGTCTGGACATGGCTTTTTAATAAACTTTATCTTTGAATCCGCTTCTCTTACATTGGCTGTTTTCTAAAATTTCCTCTAATTCTATTGGCTAATAAACTTTATCATTGAATCCGCTTCTCCTACATATATTTCAGCAAATATCTTTTCTGAGCAATCATATTTTGCGCTGACGACGGTATGCTATGACTACCGAAACTAGTTTGCTACAAGAAATAAAGTGTTTTGGTGCTTTAAACGTTGTTTTTATCTATTTAATATTGTACTGCGCCAAGTAATTTCTCATTGCAATATGAACCTTTACCTGGAATGTTCATCTGCAGTGCTAAAGACGATATGAACGTCATTGCGCTATTATATTTTCTAATGCGCCAGACAAAAGTTAAGCTGTTAAGAACCCAATCTTTTTAGTCGATCATTTACAGTAGGATTTGGTAAAGAACGATATGTAATATACTAAAACTATTCATGAAAATATTTCTAACAGTAAAAGCTCCATCGAAATCCACCCAGCAGAATCTTTCATAATCCTATTCACCCGATTACAGAACTTTCCCCCATAATTCTATGACTAAGCAACATAGAATGATATATATTAAAACCATATTTAAAATCTAACAATGCAATTCCATCGAAATCCATTAAGTAGAATCTTTTCAAAAAGACTAATATTTCATAATCTACTTAATTTGATTATAGAACTTTCCCCCTTGATTCTATAACTAAACAACGACATACAATACTCTAAAACCTTTATTTGAAAAATTATCTAATTAACAGATCAAGCTCCATCAAAATCCATTCAGCAGTACTCGAGTTATAAGAGGCTGGAATGAAATTCACTTTTTGCATTTTCCATACAGGGTGGCTGAAAAGTATTGGCGTGCGGAAAAACACTATTTTTTGAAAAATATATACTATCTAACGACATTTTTTATTCTAACAAAATAAAAATATAACAAATAAAAATATTTAAACAACTTTTTCAAAATGCCAGCCATTCTCTTTTATACAGGCTTTCAAACGAGGGATCACAGAATTGACGCCGCAGGTAACTCTCATCTAAATCATCACAAGCCTTGATAAGTTTGCATCGCAGAGAATCCAAACTGGATGTTTTTTACCTTTTAACTTTCCTTCTAATTATCTCCAAACAGAAAAATCGAGTGGATTGAGGTACAGCCTGTTTGAAGGCCGTTTATCCTTTGTTAAATATCCAGGCATGTGGGCATCGGGAAAGACCAATGTAGTTTTTGTTCCATGTGCATGCGCCCAATCCTGCTGGAAGATTCCATTAGGGTTATTTTGTTTCCATGGGACCACAATATTAGCCAACACTTCATCTTGGTACGTTTTTGCATTAATCATCGCTTTTTTATCAATAAAAATCAAAGGGTTTTTTTTCGTGGCAGTAACTTATGGCCAAACCATTAATCCTTTCGTAAAAATGCTATCGTGGGACGATTTTTGTTTTTCTAGCATTTCTCTGCACTGAACTTAACAGAGCCTGAACATTCTGATGGTTGTGTGCCTTCTTGATGATGAAAAATGTCTCATCCGACCACAAAGCCGCTAAAGACTATAACTATGAAGTCCGAGAGAATTTTTAACAATGTCCTGGACAATCTGACGAGAAATATCCAGCCTCTTTGCAAGGGAATTCAGGGTTACGCCATCGTTTCGGATATTTCTCTTCTTAACGTTACGAGTTTTTGGGGTATTGACATAAGGTGGTCGGCCTAATTTATTTTTTGCATCAACGTTTCGTACTTCTTTCCACTGCTTAACAATCCTCTGCACTGTTCGAAGTGGGACTTTCAGACGAGATGCATTCGTTGATGTCTTCTCTCAATTTGCCGCCAATTGGGCAATAGATAAACTATAAACACAGGTCTTCATAAGAACATAGAAGTAAATAAGTAATACATCCCAAGAAAGTCTATAAAAAATGCTACAAAAACAAACAAAAAAAAAAAAAAATCAGGATTTTTCCAATTTTGGTTGTGAAATGGCAGTGTCAAACAACGCACCAATACTTTTCAGCCACCCTGCATATAGTAGAACATAAATTCATAAATAAACAAGCATAAAAGTTCATCAAGTTTGTCTTCATAGCTGTTTGGTTGTTATTAAGTAAGGGCCGTTTGAAAATAAAAGCCAAACGAAAGAAAATTTTCAAAAACAAAATTTATTTTCAGATTCTACATACATTTTTCTATTTTTCAACATAGATGCTAAGTTTGTTTAAACACTTAATTATACCTTATAACTAGATTTAGAAAATCCTCTTCATAGAAACTTACCGCCTGCTCCGGTAACCAAGAAGTCACAGTCGTTTTCACGTCTTCGTTATCCTTGTAGTGGTTGTCGCCAAAATGATGTTTGAGGTAGCGGAAAAGATGGAAATCGCTTGGCATAAGGTGGGGGGGTCCAAAACTTCTCAGCCTAAAGAGTCCAACAAAGCTCGGGTCTGAGTTGCAGTGTGAGGTCTTGCATTGTCATGAAGTAGCAAAATTCCTTCTGTCAGCATGCTGCGTCTTTAGTTTTAAATCGCTTTGCGATACATATAAAAAAAAAAAAAAAAAAAAAAAAAAGTATTACAGACCGTACCTGAACGGGGCGGGCGATTCGATAATCTTGAACATTTTAAAGACACAGAACAGACCGCACAGGCTACCTTCCTACAGAGCTGCAAATGAGCACGGTTGTTCCCAGGGCTAGAGAAAAGAAGGGCTGGTTCATCGGACCTCGGAGAGTGAAACAGGAAGTTACCGGTGATGACGTAGTTACGATCACTTTGGGTGAGAGGAACAATAATAAATAAATAGGATTTAAACGTATCGGGGGTTGTTTTGCGTAAAAATATTAAAAATACATTTAAAATCTTTATATTTATCGCTGTTTCGGACATAGTTTATTATAATGCTATTAACTTTCATGGCTAATATTAATGTTGAATGATTTACATGAAAAAAATATTTAAATACAATTGAAAGATTGAAAGAATAATATATGAAAGAATATATATATTTCATACTTTTTAAAATTAACAAAAGTATTTAAATGCTTGCATTTCACACACTTTCTCTCTCTATTAAATTACTGTTTAGTTAAATATAAGGGGGTTATTTTTTAATTTATATAACATTAGCATGGAATTTCAAACAAGAAGAAAATGCAAATATTTTAAAACAAAAATTCCAAATTTGTTGCATTTTACAAAATATACTTAAAATCCACCTTTTACTTAGGTGAGAAAATTATAAGTGATAATAAAATGCAAAATAATTATTAATCAGTTAATAAATAATAATAATTTAATAAATAAAAATTTTAATAAATAATAATCGTAATGTTTCACCTCGAAAATGCATTGTCCTGATTACTTTTTCCATTTATTTGATTTTTGTTGGGCTTTTCTTATACTGACAAGTGATGCGGCCCTGTTCAAGTGCCTTATTCTTATAAATGTTCTTACTCGTGAAAATAGATGAATAGCTTGAAAGTGAATATGGGGAAAACGTGTTTTAAGCTCTGTGGTCATGTTTTTAATGACATTCCTGCCTTTACGAAAATTATCTCCGTGAATTTCTCGAAATATAAAGTCCATCTCTCTAACAGTTTTCATCCATGATGAAGATGGAATCGTTAAGCCTCCTGCTGAAAGTAATGAAATCCAATTCCCATATTCTGGAATTTCAGTAAGATTTTTTGTTTGGGTTCCAAGTGTTGTATCATTGTATTTTAATTTCATTCTGTAAGCTATGAACCCTGCAATAAAAGCCAGAGCTTCCTCTTCACTTTTGGAGAGCGTTATGTCAGAATTGGATTCCCATTTGAAAAACATATTCTCATTCATATCATCAAAATTTATAAAACTTTCTTCTGTTCCACTTTCATCGAATGAAATTTCCTCGATTACGGCATCTGCGTCCGAAAGGAATGCATTCTTTAATACTTCACTTGTTAAGTATGCGTAGTTTTCAATAGTTTGTCCGTGATTAATTTTTGCCGATAAATTTGGAAGTTTATTCGCTAATAGCAGTTTTTTTACACGTATTATTACTTCTGAGGGTGAGGGATGATCATTAAAACGGCCAAGACCTCTAATTTGACTGAATAAGCTTTCCAAAGCGTCTTGAGTGAGTCTTGAGGTTAAAATATATTTAATGCCATCAAATTTAAGAGAGCTATATAAACCAAAGAGAGAGTTGATTGATATTATGATTGCTTTTTGGAAAGGTAACATGCTTTGTTTGCCAGATACACGAAGTTCGGAAATTTCTTTTTTCACGGAATTTAATACAGTTATCTGGTGATTTAGGTATTTTTCGTGGCCAAAAGCAGATTTTAATGGCTTATTATTCGGAGGCTCTGGACATTTACTATTCATAATGTCAAAAAAACTGTCTATCAGCATAAAGAATTCCGATGCTTTAATATTTCCAGTGCAGTGGCGAATTGCTTTTGCCGTTGTAGCAGAAAATAATGTTTTCGCCGGTGCAACTTTTTGACGTTCATTTCCTTTCACATAAAGCATTTGGGGTTTAAGTTTGTGGCAAAGTTTAATTTCACCATCGTCTTTTTCTAAAGTTTGATGAATGATGGATTTGTCAAGCAATGTGCCATCACTTAAAACTAATCCTTTATCCAAAAAATGATTTCGCAATAATTTTAAATAATGGGGTAAATCCGCAAAAACCCATATTTTAGATGACGGATCGGATGGACTGTCAAAACACGAATTTGTTTCAGAAATGTCTAATTCTTTCCATAATGTCTGACTTCCACTCAAATCCGAAACAATTGCTACTACTTTAATGCCTATATCCTCAATGCTTTTGATAATCGACAACAAAAGACTCTTGTTCATTTGTTTATCAAAGTCGAAATATATGGGCTGCTTCCATTGTGAAATCAAACCTCTTATCAAAACAAACTGAACTTTTTTAAAAGGCCCTAGTACTTCGTCTAATTTTGAATCGTAACATAATCTTTGGTCAACGTGCATTTCATCGAAACTCAAAACACATAATTTATCTCTTGGACTGGAGCTTTCACAGTTCTTTTTCATCAGAAGCAAAACATCATGCAAGATTCCAGGATAACACGTAAATTTAGCACTCCATCTTTTTAATGTACTGGCACTCGGCAGGGGAAATCCAACCTTATCCTTCCAAAAATCGTATGACTTTGTTGACAAGGCTCTCAAAACAATAGCTTGTGATATTTCTTCTGGAGACCATTTAATCCTTTTTTTCTCTATTAAAGAATTTAATTGGTTCTCAGTAAAAATACTACTTACGCTTTCTTTAATTTTTATCAGCTTTGCATTTTCTTTAGCTAAAGAATCTAACATTCTCTTTTGCTGATTCAGTTTTGTTGTTGAGGTTGTTTTAAAGAATACATTTCGTTTCAGTTTTTGAGTAAGTATCCTCTCTCTTTGGTTTTTACCCTTTTTTAAAATGGTTAACATAGTTCTTGTTTTATTCAGTTCTTGTTTCATATCTTCTATTTTCTTTTGCAAATTTTCACAGTTTTGGCAGTTGCCATTATGCGCTTCGATTTCATTCGTATTACCTATATTGCAGGGTGCAATACTATCATTATCAAGATTATTCTCTTCGATCACTACCATTTTTATCGGGCTTAAAGATTTTAGACGGTCATGAGCATTTTGCAAAATATTTTTTTTTCTCTGTCTCTCAGATCGAGGTGTGACATCATCTACATCTACATTCATAAAGGAGGGCATTTTCATGCTTGGAACAGACGAGTCTTTTAATTTTTTCTTTTCAGGTAATCCCAATAACCTATGTTTCAAACTTTCTATATAATCACTTAATAAAAAATGATCACTACAGATCCTTGCATTTTTTGGGTTAATTAAATCTTTCCTTTTGCATCTTCGTATCCATTCGTCACATAACTTTTCATTCTTCTGTGGAAACGTGTGAAAAATTACACCTTTTCCTTTTATATTACGGTGCGTATTTCTGCATGTAGCGACTGCACAAGACGGCATATTTGAATAATAAATTTAAATTAGCATATAAAAATTAAAATATAAAATTACACGCAAAATAAAATCATTAACTTATGTGCTTTCCCGAGAACACTCAAGGAACTACCGATACTGAATGACCAGGCACTTTAGGACAGCGTGATCGCGATGACGTCACAGAGTTTCCGGTGGGGACGACAGTCAGTCACAAGGCGGTACAGATCACTTCAAAGGTATGAGCTAGCCCTTATCTTCTTTAGCCCTGGGCTCAACACGCTCATTCCACCCCAAACAAGTCCCCGTCAGGCGATGCGCTCGCGAGCTAATGCTAAACCTATGAGGAGGTTATTTGCTAATATCTCATTTGCATTTCGACATTTTTAAATGATTTCTTTGCACTGAATAGCTCAGGTGCAATCTCTACATCGCCCCTTTTCACTTTTTCGATTTTGATTGCAGATATTTTTTTTTTTTAATGACACTTTCATATTCGGAACCAGTTTCGAAAGTGAAAGTAACTTTATAAGAAATATCTGCAACCAAAATCGAAAAAGTAAAAAAAGGGGCGATGTCGAGATAAACCTCAGCTATCCAATGCAAAAAAAAAAAAAAAAAAAAAAAAAAAACAGTAAAACCCCGGTTATCCGAAAAGCATGGGACCAAAGCCTTTTCGGTTAACCAGGCAAGGGCGGATCTGGAGAGTCCTCAAGGGGGGGGGGGGGCGATTTTAGAAATTTGGAGACTCCAATCTGATGCGCGGGTCGGGGCTAATTTTTTTTTCACTGCGGGTCGTGTTACTTCTACTTTTTGCTGTGGGTCGGGCTTGGGTCCGGTTGACTATAAGTTTTTGCTGTGGATCGCATTTGGGTCCGGTTGACTTCTACTTTTTGCTGCGGGTCGGGTTTGGGTTCGGTATACTTATACTTTTCTGCTGCGGGTCGGGTTGACTTCTAACTTTTAGCTGCGCTCTAGCGCATTGGGTTTGGGGCAGATTTGCATACATTACTTCCGGTTTGGGTCAGTTTCTGATTTGGTTTTCACTCTTGCGAGATGGGTTCGGGCCGACCCGAATTTGAAAAGAAAGTCTAAATATTTTTGAAGATAAAAGGTAAAGTAAAAGATCCATAACTCACACGCCCAAACAATTATTTAATACTTTTTAATCTTCAGGATTATGTAAAATATACTAGTTTGTTATAAGACTGCTTATCTCTTTATATCTAAGATGAGTTGTAATTAAAAAAAAAACTAGTATGTTGTGGCCATCACAAAACTTTCTTCTATATAAATCACGTCAATTAAATCATTTAAATAGTACAAGAAATAACAACGATTTAGCACCAATTCATATCAAAGTATATCTGAATTTGAAGTTGGATGAAAATTCGTGCATTCGTTCTTGAGATAGAGCTATAGCGGAAATTCTGAAAAAATGTAGCATAGCAGCGCCACCTGTGGAGCGATTTACACCAAAAATAAGCAGCACTAAATGATGTCAAGGTGTACCTGAATCTGAAGTTTGTTGAAAATCCAAGCATTAGTTCTTGAGATAAAGCTATTGCGGAAATCGCCAAAAATACACCATATCAGCGCCACCTGTTGAGCGATTTACACCAAATATTAAACAGCTCTAATTTATACGTCAATTCATGTCAAGGATTAACTAAATCTGAAGTTTGATGAAAATCCGTGCAATAGTTCTTGAGATACAGCTTTTGCGGGAATCGTGAAAAATGCAGTACAGCAGCGCTACCTGTTGGGTGATTTACACCAAAAATTAAACAGCACTAATTTATATCAGTGACTAACTGAATCTGAAGTTTGATGAAAATTCGTGCATTTTTTCTTGAGCTAGAGCTATTGCGATAATCATGAATAATGCAGCATAGCAGCGCCACCTGTTGGGCGATATTCACAAAAAAGTAATCAGCACCAAACTATATCCTGAACAAACAGAATCTGAAGTTTTATGAAAATCCGTGCAGTAATTCCTGAGATATTGCTATTGCAGAAATCATGAACCATGCCGCATAGCAGCGCCACCTGTCGGGCGATTTTCACCAAAAACTAATCAGGTCCAGTTTATATCAAGGTCTAACTAAATATAAAGTTTTGTGAAATTCCGTGCATTAGTTCTTGAGATAGAGCGCACACAAAATTTTTGTCACATACAGACTCACAGAGTGACAGACAGACTCACAGGCAGACATGTTCTAAAAACCATCAAGTCATGTTCTGGGCATTCTAAAACGTATAAATCCGTCGAAAACCGGAAGTCGAAAATTTTCACGAATCCAATACTTTCTTCTTGTAAAGATAGAAGAAAGTAAAAAAATGCTTTGAAACTTATTAAAAAACATACCGAGTGTCCTAAAATGGACTGACTGATTTTAAAATTCAGTGACTTGCAAATGGTGACAGCAATTTAAAAAAATCTTGCAGGAGGGTTATGTAAGATGGCATGAGATTTTTTGCTGCGATTCTTGATTTTACTTTACAATAGCAGCGGTAGATGGCACTGCAAACAATAGTTGTTAAATCTGGCACCGATTTAGCGCCTATTGATTGCAGCGCCATCTGGTTTCTATTCTAAACTGAAAAAACTCCTGATCAGGGGTGATTCTCAGTTAAAAAAAAAAAAAAAAATCTGAAATGTTACAGCAGAGGGGTGGGGATACCCTTCTGGCACTAATTATTCTTGTTGCAGGTCGAGTTAGCCGTTTTCGATCTGGGTCGATTTGTGGCTGAGTGTAGATTCATGCAAGCTCGGTTTGGGTCAAACCATTTTGTTCAAAAGATAGTTCAGTATATTATTTCAGATTCAAAATTATACCTATAATAATAAACATAGGTGTATGTATGTGTGCTGTTTCCCAAAGAGAGCACTGTATTTTTTCCACGACTCTTTGACGAAATTCGCGTTTTTTTCGCAACTTTTTGACGAAATTCACCTATTCTCCCAGCCCTTCGATAAAATTCGCGTTTTTCCGTAGCTGTTTGATGAAATTCACATTTCTTCCATTATTCTTTGACAAAATTTACGTTTCTTCCGCAACTCTTTCATGAAATAAGTGTAATTTTGCAGCCCTTCGATAAAATTCGCGTTTTTTCCCTCCACCCTTTGACAAAATTTCTGTTTTTTTCGCGACCATTTGACGAAAATTGCATTTTTTCAGCGATCCTTTGACGAAATTCGCGCTTTTTAAGCAATTCTTTAACGAAATTTGCTTTTCTCCGCGATCCTTTGACGAAATTTGAGTTTTTTTGCGACCCTATGAGGAAATTCGCGTTCCTTTCGCGATTCTTTGATAAAATTAGCATTTTCGCGATCCTTTGACGAAATTCGCTTTTCTCGCGGTTGTTTGACAAAATTCGCGTTTTTTGCGCGATCCTTTGACGAAATTCGGATTTCCGTGATCATTTGAAGTACATCGCTTTTTTCCGTGGCCTTTTGACCAAATTCGCGCTTTTTCCGCGCCTCTTTGACCAAATTCACGTTTTTTCCGCGATTCTTTGGCGAAATTGAAGTTATTTTCTGTGAACGATTGATGAAATAGATTTTTTGCGGCGACCATTTGTCAAAATTCGCAATTATTTTTATGTCCGAATTTTCGGACAAAAATTGCGCCTTTATTTTATTACATATTTCAAATCTGTATATATTTTAGAGTTCAAATATGTCCAAAATCTTTGTGAAAGAGTTTCTTTTTTAAATAGAATTAGATCATAAAAAAAATGGTTTGCTGCGGAAATTGCGGGTTGCTCAAATTTTGCCACTTTTACGTTGGCCGTGGAAATAGCGGGATGCGCAGTGAGAGGATTAAATTTTCGGAAAATTTGGAACACAATCACCCTTGCTCCTGAGATCTTACATAACCCTCCTTCAAGTATTTTTTTTTTTTTTTTTTTTTTATATATAGCTGTCGCCATTTGCAAGTTATTGAATTGTATTTAAAATCAGTCAGTCCATTTTAGGACACCCGGTATATTCAGTAGCTATATGGGATGATGGCTGAAAGAAGCATATTTAAAAAAAATTAAAGCTGGCTTCGATATGTCAGTTAGAGGTTTACCAGGGCTGAAATTTCCAGGTCCAACCCACAAAGAAAAAAATTATTAGCCCGGTATAAAAGCTAAAAAAATCAACTCCAGCCCAGCCTGCATTTTGCAATTACAATTATTCATTAAAGCACACTTACTTATGCTCATATTTTATTTTACATTATGTTCGAAAATCATGAATGCAGAAAAACATTAATATTAATGACTATTTAGGCAATTATGTACATAAAAACTACGTAAAAATCATTACTTAGACAAATACATTCAAATGGAAATCCAGTAAGAAAATCAGTTTAGAATGAAAGAAACGGATGATAAAAGAAAATCCGAATTTTAAAGCTCTACAAAGAAAAAAATTCTGCATAGCAGCGCCACCTGTTGGGCGATTTACACCAAACACTAATATGGACCAATTTATACCAGGAAGTAACTTAATCTAAAGCTTGATGACAATTCATGCATTAGTTCTTGAGATATAGCTATTGCGGAAATCGTGATAAATGCAGCACAGCAGCACTACCTATTGGGCGATTTACACCAAAAATTAAACAGCAATAATTTATTTCAAATGAAAATCAAATTTCAAAGTAATTGCTTAAAAGGCGCAAAGGCCAACATAGTGAAAAAGATTCCAAGCCGGGACTCGAACCCGGGCCATCAGTATAGCGCACTGACGTTCTACCGACTAAACCACTTGGAACGATACCTAGCTCGGAAAATTTCTCACTATTATATGTTGGCAAGGCTACAAACGCAGCACAAGATGGAATATTTATCGTGAGTCACCGACCTGGGACAAACACGAAACATAATTAAATCCAGCATCGATAGAAATTATATTAATGCATGGAAATTATTCCAGAGAGAAAACATTCGCCTTGCATACAATATTTCAAATGAAAATCAAATTTCAAATTCCAAAGTAATTGCTTAAAAGGCACAAAGATTCCAAGCCGGGACTCGAACCCGGGCCATCAGTATAGCGCACTGACGTTCTACCGACTAAACCCCTTGGAACGATACCTAGCTCGAAAAATTTCTCACTATTATATGTTGGCAAGACTACAAACGCAGCACAAGATGGAATATTTATCGTGAGTCACCGACCTGGGACAAACACGAAACATAATTAAATCCAGTATCGATAGAAATTATATTAATACATGGAAATTATTCCAGAGAGAAAACATTCGTCTTGCATACAATATTTCAAATGAAAATCAAATTTCAAAGTAATTGCTTAAAAGGCGCAAAGGCCAACATAGTGAAAAAGATTCCAAGCCGGGACTCGAACCCGGGCCATCAGTATAGCGCACTGACGTTCTACCGACTGAACCACTTGGAACGATACCTAGCTCGGAAAATTTCTCACTATTAAATCTTTTTCACTATGTTGGCCTTTGCGCCTTTTAAGCAATTACTTTGAAATTTGATTTTCATTTGAAATATTGTATGCAAGGCGAATGTTTTCTCTCTGGAATAATTTCCATGTATTAATATAATTTCTATCGATACTGGATTTAATTATGTTTCGTGTTTGTCCCAGGTCGGTGACTCACGATAAATATTCCATCTTGTGCTGCGTTTGTAGCCTTGCCAACATATAATAGTGAGAAATTTTCCGAGCTAGGTATCGTTCCAAGGGGTTTAGTCGGTAGAACGTGAGTGCGCTATACTGATGGCCCGGGTTCGAGTCCCGGCTTGGGATCTTTTTCACTATGTTGGCCTTTGCGCCTTTTAAGCAATTACTTTGAAATTTGATTTTCATTTGAAATATTGTATGCAAGGCGAATGTTTTCTCTCTGGAATAATTTCCGTGTATTAATAGCAATAATTTATATCAGGGACTCCCTGAATCTGAAGTTTAATGAAAATTCGTGCATTTTTTCTTGAGATAGAACTATTGCGATAATCTCGAATAATGCAGCATAGCAGCGCCACCTGTTGGGCGATTTTTACCAAATTGTAATCAGCACCTAACTATATCCTGGACTAACTGAATTTGAAGTTTTATGAAAATCCGTTGAGTAATTCCTGAGATATTGCTGTTGCAGAAATCATGAACCATGTCGCATAGCAGCGCCACCTGTCGGGCAATTATCACCAAAAACTAATCAGGACCAGATTATATCAAGGTCTAACTGAAACTAAAGTTTTGTGAAATTCCGTGCATTAGTTCTTGAGATAGAGCGCCCACAAAATTTTTGTCACATACAGACTCACAGAGTGACAGACAAACATTTTCTAAAAACCATCCAATCGTGTTCAGGACATTCTAAAACGTATAAATCCTTCGAAAACCAGAAGTCGAAAATTTTCACGAATCCAATACTTTCTTCTTGTAAAGATAGAAGAAAGTAAAAAAGTAGATTTTTAAATATGCATCTCTGTAATTTATCAAATCAAATTAAATTTTTAAAGATTTCTCTAAACAAATGTACAACATAAATGTTACGGACAACAAATAAGTAAGATGCCAGAACAACTTGGGCTCGGGGAAACAAATTTAGAGAAGTACACGTGTCGCGATCGGGCCAATGCTGTTTATCATACGGGCTGACACGGACCGAACGTTTAGCTTTTATTCCGGGACGAGACTCGAGCTGGAAATTTTGGCCAATGCTGACCTCTAGGAAGAGATCTGAATTTGCAGAAAATTTTAAGATCAGGGCACGGCCCGGCTCTAAATGAGAGAAGACCTGACCCAGACCGAGTCTCGTGGATTTAAACTGGTGGCGCGACCCGGGTCGGGTCGCGCCGGGCTCGAGCTTCACCCCAAGTCATTTCAAGTGAGGATGCATAATGCCGTTTTGAAACCCTTTTTTAGCCCAAGGGGGGGGGGCGATCGCCCCCTCGCCCCCCCCCTTAGATCCGCCATTGTAACCAGGGTTCCATAGGAATTTTCGGATAACCGGGGCTCCATAGGAATTTTCGAATAACCAGGAGGCTTATGCCGAAAACTTGTTTGATGAAAAGCTGAGATCGTAATTTAGGACATAGTTTCAATAAAAATGTTGTGGCACCGTATTCAAAGCACCCTGAATGACGAATTTCTCAACGAATTTGTTCCAGAGGTAAAATAAAAAATATATATATATTAAACTTCCTCAGATGGCTGTTCTTTTGTTGGATAATGCACCATCGCTCCCATCTGAAAGCGAGCTTTTAAAGGATGGTATTAGAGCTATTTTCTTGCCTCCGAATGCGACTTCTCTGATTCAACCAATGGATCAAAGAGTTATTGAGAACATTAAGGGCCTACTTCAGTCACGCGAAAAGACACGTTCGCTAATGCTATTCCTATGGAAGAAATTTATAAAGATATCTCGGTCGCATTTCAATATTTTTAGATGATTTTTTTGTGCAGTGGCTAGCTGAGGTCGATCTGTAAAAAGGCCATTTTTTACTTTTTCGATTTTCAGTGGGGATTTTTTTCAAGAGGATGCTTTCATTTTAGGAACCGGTTCTGAAAATGAAAGTGTCCTGATTAAAAATACTTGTAAACGAAATTGAAAAAGTAGAAAACGTCCTGCATACAGATCGACCTCAGCTAGCCACTGCAAAAAATATCAGCTAAAAATACTGAAATGCGACCGAGATATCTTTATAAATTTCTTCCATAGGAATAGCATTAGCAAACGGGTCTTTTCGCGTGACTGAAGTAGGCCCTTAAGAGACATTACAGAAAAAGGCTGATACGGTTTTTGATTGAAGGACTGGCTGATGGAGAACAAGTTGTTCAAAATTTGAAACTTGTAGATATGAAGAAAGTTGGCTACTGGGTAGCTTCTTCATGGGATGAAATTCAAAGCAAAACGTTAGTGAAATCTTAGCGTAAGTTATGGTCTAAGATTGAATCACTAGTCTTTGAAACAGGGGCGCGCCAGCAATATCCAGCGCCTGTGTGCAGAACTTCAGTTGGCGCTCTATACCCTCCCCCCCCCCCCTCTGAAAATATCTATAAAACTATAAATGCATAGCTGCCATCCTGCTGGAGTTTTATTCCAGATCAAATAAAGTTTTTAGAACGAGAAAATTATTTAATAAAATGTGTCTTGTTTCTATAGGGTTCGTATTTTATTTCGTTTATTAAATACAATTTCTGGTTCCAAGCATCTTTAAATTACTTAAAAAATAAGGAAGGTTTGCAGTTATGCAAATGAAATTCGAAACACAGTAAAGCCTGCGAAAATAAAACCTGTCTGTATCAGAATCCTGCATTAAACGGCAAATTTCATTATCCCAGTGAAAATAATACAATACAATAACAATAGATTGCACCCATATTAATAAAAGAAAGTTGTTTTTATCTCTATTTTGAATATCCATATTAATAAAAGAAAGACATTTGTCTTTACTCTGCATGTGTAGACCATTTCTAAGAAAATCTACCGCACGTAGAGGTCTGAAAATTTGAATACTTTTGTGTCCCGGACCCCCTTAAAAAAGTGTGGGGATGGTGCGAATTTTATATTGTTTATGTTTTATTATGAATTTTTGGTCAGAATTGAAATTTCTAAATAGCAGAAATTAAATATGAATTTGATGTTCGCTTAAAAAATCAGACCGACCAGAGCGTGGATATCACTCCTGGTGTACGCTGCAGTAGGGCCCTCAACCGATGGCAGCACTTCAACTCGAGCTTCATTTGGATGGATTTTCATTAAAAAAAAAAAAATGAAAAATCATACAAATTCGAGGTTGTAGCCTGCCGAATAAGGTAGTGATGTTGACAATATTAGGCATGTTTGGAAAGATTTTCGTTTAAAAATATAAGATTAAAACAAACCGGATAATGCGTTGCACGTAAGGCGTATATGCTGCTGAACACATTGCACCTCCTCCCCATCTCTAGGTTCATCTGGAAAAAGATTTCTTTTAAATATAAAATCATTCAACGTTTGTTTTTAGGCGTATTTAAAGTTATTATCAATTGTAATGTCGGGCGGGTCGGTTAGTAGGGCATGGTACGGGCATTAAATACTCTTTTTTCATAAATCTATATTTTTCCATTCTTATTACAGCGATCATTGTAGCTCCTAACTTATTTATGTCTAAATTGAACTTTTTTTGCCATTCTAGTCTCTGAAGCGTCTAAGTTTATGTGTAATGCTAATAAGTGCTTTTAATTCAATACTTTCAATTTCATGTTTCGAATTAAAACGAACAGATCTTACAATCATCACAATTATATTTATTCAGTATGAGATTGGACACGAATTTGCGAAGGGGTGCAAAGAAAGGCCTCTCCTCTCAGTCTTTAAAAAAGTAAGAATTTTTGAACATTTATGGCCAAATTTAGCCTATTTTCACCATCCCCTTCCTCTTAACAAAAATTCTGTTGCCGCCATGATGATAGGTCCATAGTCAGGGTTGTAGTGGGTAGCTGCCCGGGTACCCGTCCGGGCTGGGCTTTTATAAAAATCCCGGGTTTTTTACAACCCTGATAAGATTGTTGTGCTTATTTAGTATAATGAAACTGACTAAGACGTACGCTAAAAAAAAAAAAAAAAAAAAAAAAACGGACTAAAAAGCGGAAATAGTACTGGCGTCTAGATTGCCAGTAGTATTTCCGTTTTTTTTGTTTTTTTTTACAGTGTAATTTCAAGGGACGGAAGAAAAATTCCGTGTTAAACAGGTTACCATCTTAGCAAGTGTGGTATTCTTACTGTAAGAAAAAGACAATGACATTTTTACATGTAAGACAAGATTCCATTGTAAACAGGTTCTGTTGTCATATGGTTTACTGTGTTTTATTACTGATTTTATTATTTTATTACCAAAGATTATTATTTGTAAGGAAGGCGGAATAATAGTCCACATTTTGGCATTTTAATCCAATTTACACAGGGGAAAATGTCCATTTAAGACTATGAAGTCATTCCCATCCATTAGACAATGAAATGTTCACAAAGATTGTATTTGAGAGCACGATTGCCATTTATTTTAGCTATCGAATTCCTTGCACTTTCCTGAGCAAAAAATAAAATTTTCCTAGAGTAATTCCTCTGAGGATTTTCAAAATTTCAATGGATAAATTTTGCAAAGTACTAAAATTTAGTAAAATTCCTTGTTTTTAATATTCATTTTTAAATTCAATCAGTTTTTCATATACAGTGGCAACCCTGAAGTGTTATTTGTGTCCCTTATTTGTGAGGAAGGTGGAATCAGTCCACATTTTGACATTTTAATCCAATTTACCCGGGGTAAATTGGCCATTTAACCCGGGTTTTTTACTACCCTGTCCATAGTACAACATAGTATAGCTAAAAAACATTTGTTCTGCTCAGAGGTCTATGGAGCAAAAAAAAACACACAATTTTTGTCCAATACGTAATAGTGTCTACAGAAGTGATAATTTGTAGAAGCGCTGAAAAAGGATATTGCTTCAGCCGCCTAAAGTAGACATTACTCTCGCAGCAAAACTCACACTGTTAAGCTTACGACACGGAATGCCAAAATTTTCACAAACGGTTAATGCTGCATTTTACAAATTAAAATTTGTTCCATAGATGACGCCTATCTCTCCAATCTAAAACCTCTACATTGAACAGCACACTCATACAATTTCTGGTTTTACATTATTTCTCTGTTCAGGGTAGAGATTCTGTACCCGGCCCGGAAAAATGAAGGCCAAGCCGGCAGAATAAAGACAATATTTTTAACGGCCAACAAAAAATTAAACTGGCCAGCCGGGCGGATAGAAAATTCAGCGGTCCTACCGGCCCGACAGAAAAATTTAAACGAAGCCTTTAAAATATGATTTTTTTCAATGATATGACTGTTAATAAGTATAATAGTGCTGCACGAGCCGATGCTAGTTTGACAACATCAATACAGAAATATAACATATCCAGCGTAGAGATCGGCATCGGGCAGCTACATCGTGCCTGAGCTCGAGTTTAACTTTTTTGGCAGACTCAGGCCGGGCCGGTGTGAGGCTTACATTTTTTCTACATAGTCAAACCGGTCCGGAATTGAATTTAATAGTTCCCAGGACGCCTCGGGCAGGCAATTGTAAAATTTTTTTTGTAAAAATATGTTTTGTAAAAATAGAAAGAGCGATAATTAACTTCTGTTAACGGAATCATTGTAAATATACCTTCATAAATTACAGAGAAATATTTTCAAAAATCTACTTTTTATTACACATTTTAAAAAGATATGATGCTTTAAACAGTGGTTTTTTTTTTTTTTTTTTTTTTTTTTTTTAGGGTTTCGTTCATCTGACGAAACCCTATTCGTCTCACTCCTTTGTCTGTCTGTCTGTCCGTCACAGAGCCCGTTCTCAGAAACTATAGATGTTAGAGACTTGAAATTTTGGGTACTTATAGCTGAACACCTCACATCAAACAACAAATCATAACATTTTGAAAAAGTCGGTAATTAACCGAATTACGGGCTAATTAACTTCTAAAATTAACCAATCAACCTTTTGAACGCAGCTACGAACGCACCTTCTCCAAATCAGCGAAGTTTCTCTTAAGGGTTGCCAGTAAAATCATGGATTCATGGTTACCACGGAGGAAATTAGCAATAGATGAAGTGGTCATTTAAAAAGCGAAATCGCATCTACCAAAGTATTGGTCCTACAAATTCGTAAAAGGTATAAAAAGACGCGGAAAAAATCTACTTTATTTTGGTATAAAGTTCAAATTTCTGCGTTGGGTATGACGCAAAAAAAACCCACTAAAAATCGATCGATAAAAATTTAATTTCTGTATCTGAAAAGACAATGTTAAAAGAGATTTCATTTCAGCGGAAAGCAGGTGTTGTGATCTTTCAGACATATCGGCGATGGAGGAATTTAAGCAGAGGATATTTTAATACGAAATTTAAACTTTTTAAATATTAAATTTTTAGATTAATTTTTTTTACATCCCGACGTAAAAAATTTCGCTGATTTCATGCATACCCAGTTCAAACTCCTAGCTTAATTACAAGCTGAGATATTAATTATTATTTCATTAATTGGATCATTGCTTTAAAACTTTCCTTTCAACGGGTTTTTTATCTCAGAGATGACGACGCACTTGCGGTTTTTATTTTAATACGAAATTTAAACCTTTTAAATATTAAATTTTTTGATAAAATTTTTTGACATCCGGACGGGAAATCTCTCGCAGATTTCATACATACCCAGTTCAAAGAGCTAGCTTAATTAGAAGCTGAGATATCAATTATTATTTAATTAATCTGTTTCATTTCTATATAATGCATAGATTAAAATGGAGGCACGTGCTTTTTTAACCACGTTTGAAAGGAATATTAAACGAAACCCTTTGTGCGATCTATGATCACACTTACCCACTTGTTCTCTTTTATTCTAAAGTACATTAATTTTTTAGTGAATCTTTATTCGAATGTTGAAGAGCCTAAGTAATCATTAATGTTGCTATTGTGTACTTTCTCTCTCAAGAACACATAGTAATCTAATATTTCTTCATAATTATATATGCAGTATTCGTTAAAAATATTTCAATTGTATGTTAAGAAAAATCAGAATCTTTAGTACAAACTGAGTCTGGCCAGGGCGGGCCTAATTTAATTGATTTTTAAACGGTCTGTTTTCTCTGATTTTGCACAGGCTGCGTCGCGAACTGCAAAAGTCGGGCCCGGAAATTCCGGTCTATAATTCAGGACTGTCCAACGCGTCTTCCGCGGATACTATGGTTGCGCCCTTTGAAGGTTTCTTGGCGCCCATTCGAATCTTTCCTCTTACGAGTTATTTTTAAAATAAAAAATTCACTTTAAAGTATGCCTTTAAAATCAATAATATTTGAATAATAGAATTTTAATTTTTACCAGTACCAGTGATCATTAATTAGTGTTAATTATTTTATTTTATTAATTTGTTATTTAGTGATTAAGGTTTCTGGCCCCTTCAACTACAAAACTTGTGAGATAAGTTGGCCCTCTGAAAAATGCAATTTTAAATTTACTATGATTTATATTACTTCTGCAACTTATTTTTAAATAGACTTTCTGAGTAGGGACTTATGGCTATCGCCGAGAAATGTATGTGCATCATATAAGAAGTTTGTGACGCATAAGTCTACCACTATTCATATGGCCTGACATGCATACCGCATAGGAAAATTTTACTAGAATTTTCGAATAGTAATTTTCATCTTATTTATGACAGAAATTCTTCAGTAAGGAGACAATTACTATTTAAAAAATTAAAAATTAAAAAAAAATGTGAAATTTAGCCCCTGTGGTAATAAAACTGTACTATTTTTTACCACAACTACAGTCAGATAATAGTGTTGCATATTTTCAGCAATGTTAATTATGGCGCCTTTCATTGTTTGCAACTACATGGGGCGCCCCTGTTTATTGAAAGGTTACACAGGTCCATGTCTAAACCACTAATTAGAAGACTCAGAAGTAGAACAAAATGGAATAAATAAATAAAAAAAATAATTAAATATCTGTAAGAAAGTTTATCTCATATAAATCTACAAAACATAATTCATCTGTCAAGAAAATGTAATACATTTTAGTTTAATTAAATTAAGGATTAATTTTTTTAAGTATTTGCTTCTCAAGTGAAATCTTTGGCGCCTTTACCACTTCGGCGCCTGTGTGCGCCGCACACTTTGCACACTGGGTCGGCGCGTCCCTGCTTTGAAACACAGGAGTCTGCAGAAACTGATGTCATTGGAATTGCGGACAGAAATGATGACGATACTAACACCGAAGTGTTTTTGGACATGTTCAAGCAGCTTCCCGGAGAAATATCAGAAGCTGAAATTGACGCCTGGCTTGGTCCAGCCACTGATGAGCAAGATTTGACGGATGCCGAAATAGTTGTTGCGGTGAATCGAGGAGATGCCGATACTGAAGAAGAAGAGCCTGAAGAGATTGATAATGCCAGGATTACACACAGTGAAGTTACTAAGATCTTAGATGCGGCATTTGGATATATTGAAGTACAAGAACATGCAACAGCATCAGATGTGTTGTTATTTAAAAAAGTGGCATGATAAAGCAGCACTGAAACGATACAAAGTTGAAAAACAAAAGAAAATCACAACATATTTTGTAAAAAAAAATGAAGTGTCGTACGTGTCTAATAAAGTGCCCGAAATTCGCAATGGACTGAACAAGTAAGTTCGCTCTGTTTATTTATTTCATAAAGAACATGCTTTTTTACACTATTTTCTATCAGTGCCCAATAACACCTTTCAAAGTTTTGATTTTTACTTATTTTGCTTTTAATTTTTAAAGTTAATAAGTATTAAAACAACTCTTCAATGTATTAAAAATGATTCGGAATAATTTTGATCTAAAACTTACAAATAAAATGGTAATCATAAATCAAAATATGTTTAAAGGTGTCATTTGACATCGGTAAAAATAGTGCTGACAATAAAATTTTTCACATTTAAAAAGGACTTTAAGGAATTTTACGGTCTTTCGGTTAAGCCAATTTTCGGATAACCGGGGTTCTACTGTATATTTAAAAATGTCGAAATGCAAATGAGCAATCCTTAGCAAATAACCTCCCCATAGGTTTAGCATTAGCTCGCGAGCGCTTCGCCTGGCGGAGGCAGGAGCCTTAATCTTTTTTTCCCCTGTTTTTTTTCTTTATCAAACTAGGGACTTCTGAACCCCCCTTTTGCAGCGAAAGTGTAATTCCCCACCCTCTTCGCTGTTCTCGGATTCGGACCGTTTCCGTTCATGCCTGTGAGTGCGAGATGGAAAATTGAGGAGAGAGAACGTGTCTTCAGTGCCGTAAAAAAATGTGGAAATACTTGTACAAGTTGACGGAAAACGGAGAGAAAATTCCTATAGGAGCTCCACCGCCAGAAGGACTTCCGGATGTAAGAAATGCTAAGTCCTTTGTTGAATCAAAAGAAATAATATCCTCTAATACCGAGGTTTCACTACTTTGAAAGAAAAACGTGGAGTGAAACGTGTGCAGTATGCAGTATACGACGAAGTGCTGAGGTCTAAAGTTGGTCGATATGCCACTATGAACGGAAATTCTGCAACAGTGAAACATTTCACCTCTGAATTGGGAAGGCCGGTGAGTGAATCAACTGTTCGCAGCTTAAAGAAACAGTACATTCAAGCATCGAAACAAGCTAAAGCCGATGTAACAAGTTTACCGCACGGTAATCGCGGTAGCCCCTTAAAACTTGGTGATTTCGACGCAAGTTTTCAAACATATATACGTAAATTGCGGATAGCTGGTGGAATAGTGAACCACACTATTGTTATTGCAGCTGCAAAAGGATTTGTGAAATCACATTATCCATCTCTACTAAACTCTTTCGATTTGAGCTCGAGTTGGGCCTGCTGGTAAGAATGAACTTAGTCCGTAGACAGGGAACCAAAGCTGCATGAAAACTGCCCCCAGACTTCCCAGCTATTCGCGACGAATTCGTTAACCGTCTTCGTATAGTGATCGACAAAAATGTTGTTCCCCCTGAGCTGTTCGTTAATTTCGATCATAGAAACGCAAAGTTTGTGCCTACATCTGAATACGCATTAGAATAACATGGCTCAAAACAAGTTTCCATAATCGGCATGGAAGATAAAAGAGAGATGACTCTTTTGTTAGCATGTTCCCTTTCTGGAAATCTACTTCCACTACAATTGCTGAAAAAACAATAAATTGTCATCCAAAGTTTACATTTCTCGCGGACTGGGATGTGTGGCACACCGATTCGCACTGGAGCAATACTGACACAATGATTCGATACATAGAGACTATTCTTGTACCTTATTACGACAAGCAAAAGAGAGCTTCTCTGGCTAGTTCCAGAACAACCTGGTGTAGCATTGTTCTAAGTTTTTAAGGCACACCAAGATCCTCTTTTTCTGGCTGAACTAGAGAAGAGGAATATTATTCCAGTTTTTGTGTTCGCTTTCTGCACGGGAGAGCTCCAGCCTTTGAACTTAACTGCAAACGGCGAGTTCAAATGTTTGTTCAAGAATGAGTTTATTGAGTGCTATTCTAATGAGCTTAAATTTCTAGAGGAAAAAGAATCTGTGGACCTGCGAATATCACGACTAAAACTGATTTACGCTTCTTGGCTTGTGCGCACATTTATCGGTGTTGAAGCCAAACGTGAGATAATTTTGAATGGCTTCAAAGGAGCTGTTATAAATATTGTAAGTGAATGAGATGCATTCTATTAGTTGTATTATTGTTTTAATTCAAGAAATAGTTGTATAGTATTCAAGAAGTAGTTGTAAGTATTCAATAAATTTTTGTACTTATTTCTTATTTAAATAACTGTAATCATTAAATTTTGGATAAGTGAAAAATTTCTGGTTTTTACAATTATTATTTGAGGCGAAAAAAAAAAAAATTATTTCGCGAGGCTTAATTTTTGCGATTACGACGGCTCACGAAAATTAAAGCCTCGCGAAAATAAGTGCTTTTACAGTAACCAACAGATTAATTCAGAAAATTTTGCAAATTATGAAGATAAAAGTTCTAGTATGCTTTTATTTTATTTATGTATTTTTGTGAAAAAAAAAAAAAAGATCTTTAGGGAATTTCGTTTTTTTTTTTTTTTAATGAGTTAGAATTTTATAAATTTTGAATTTGAGCGATCTAAACTGATTTTCCGGAAGATAAATTTGCGTGTGAATTAGTTCCTTTCTTTTGTGAGTTTGCCCAACCTTGATTTTGTTATGTGTTGCATTTGTGAAAGCGGAATAATCAAGAAAACTCAAGATACAGCTTCTTATTTTAAGAGATTCTCTACATTTGGTAAAGCTTTCATCAGTACACAAGTCTCTGTAGGATGTTCTTTCGTAAACTCGGTACACATTTCACTTTCGATAATTTCATTAAAATCTTCTAAGAAAAAATTAATTGCAACTTCAGACAATTCCGAATTATCAAGCTGTTGCGAAATATAAAAAATTCCAAAAAAATTTTCTATCGATATATATATTTTCATACGCTCCACGCATAAGTATTGCAGATCTTCAACGCAATATTTGTCTGCCAGTTTGTACAGCTCTACAATGTTCTCCCAGTTAAGATGCTCTTCATCTCCGGTATAGAGATAAAGCAAGAACTCTTGGAATACGGCTGGATCTGTATCGATTATAGACACTTCTGCGTTGCTTTTCTCCTTCATCTCGTGCTGCATCATAGCTGAGAAGACCGGTGATCGAGCTCCTAGAATTGAACTGTGAACTTCAAACTTCATGGGTTTTACATTTATGGTAAAATCACTGTTTCGGCCGCTAAGAAAGAGCTCTTTGTAATCCATTCGAAACTTTTGCATATCTGTTGAAAAAGAAAAAAGAATAAAGTGAAAATATTGACAAAAATATTAATACTTTTAATTAATATTTTAATTAACACTTTTTAATTTGAAATGTTCCATGTTTTAATATTTTATATCTAGATACTTCATACTCTATATACCATTACCTCACAGATTCTTTCTGACAGCATGCACACGTTTTACAATTAGAGGTTCTATTTTTTTTTTCTGAAAAAAAAAAAATTAAACATACGCTAGAAATACCGGTTATTCATTGGCTTACATTAGTGCCATTCCATGAAAAACAAAACATTTTTTGACAGTGAAAAATATTGTAAAAATAATTATATAAGTTACAGAAGCTATTTTTCAAAGTCCAGACAATACATATCTAGTAATGATCATTTCCCTTTTAGCAAGTGGCAACAGTGCTTCAAAGATAGCAGCTGTCACATGAATACCATGCGGCTAAAACGCATCGACTTCAAAATAACCTAATTTTGTTTTTAATTTGAGATTTTTGATGTTACGGTTTATTATATGCAAGTACATTTTCCATTTTATGCATTGTTTAGGGAATTTTACTGCAATATCAGTTAACTGCTTCTCAATTAAGTATGCAGTAAATTTACGAGTATAGACCACACGTGACAGAATAAACAGTACATTTTGTATTTAGTACTAAACCTAGAATTATATTTTAAAATGGTTGTGGCTTATAAAGAACCTTATTATGCATAAACATTTTCCAAATATATATTTAAATAGTATCAATTTATAAATTAATAAAACGGTATTTTGTGCTGCCCCACACATGACACCACATGTACGACATTTCTAATAAAAACAATTTTAAATAATGAATATGAATAGTATAAATACATATTTCTGTAGAATATTCTTTTATTTAGTAAACATGTATATTTATTGTGCGACAAATGTTGTTATGGAAAGCTATTTCCAATTTCCAATAATTCAAATAAGCTTGTTTTGTGAAAAATATGGATGGCAAAACTCAACTGCTTACCCAAAAGTTCTTAAACTAGAGATGAATATGAAACAATTATTGAAAATATGACTAAAATGATGAATCAAGTAAATATTAAAAAAGACCCAATACAGTCGAGCGCCGACTATCGGAACACAAATTAACCGAACTTCCAATTATCCGAACAGCCTATTTCTCTCTCTCCCCCCCCTCTTCAGATTTAGCATGCGAAATCGAATCATCGATAGGGTGTCATTGGGAGCAGAAACAACGAAAAAGAAATTTAAGAAAATGAAAACGAATGCTCTGAAAATGATCCAGGTCCATCACATAACGAAGCCTTTGAATGTTTGGAAACAGATATGAAATGGCTCGAACGGCAGAAGAACGCTGATCTTATTCAACTAACGTATTTAAGAAGAATTCGAGATATGGCAGCATTGAAAAGACTGTTTTCTTTGAAGCAAGCAGCAATCGAAATCTTTTTTGCTTAATCTCTGGAGTTCAGAAGTTGGTAAAAAAAAGAAAAGAAATTTTAAATAATAAAACAATTAAAAAGACAAAAAAAAATTAATTAAACACGCAGCACTGATTGGTGCTGCCAGTCCTAAGCCTGGATAAAGTGTGAAGGTATAATCAGGAACATAACTTAAATTGTTTGTCCATTTATCCGAACTAGGGTCGGTCTCGACTTGTTCGGATAATCGGCGCTCTACTGTATATTAAATTTGAAAAGGATAAACAGAGAAATACATAAGAATTTTGAAAATTGACTTTGGAATGTCATTTTTCTTCGAGTATTAGAAAGAAGCACAAAGTGCTTTGTGGTCGAGGGCAAGTGCGTTTTTGTTCACTGCAATTTTGTTTCATTGGTAACTAACTATCAGGCTTATCCCATATGTTTAACTACCACAAATAAAGACAGAAATACTATTTTTGCTTTAATCGAGTGCTTTTGTCAAGAAAAGTTTCACTTAGACAAAAAGCATCCACAGAAATTATATGGGGTGATGGACCATCCTCCAAATCCATAGCAAAACTCCTTTTCAGAGAAAAGTATGGAGGAAAATGATTCACGTGAAAATAGAGTAGTTGATAGGGTAGGGGGTAAGATAAGTTGTGCACCAAATGATGATGAGAAAGAGCAAAATGCGCACAGTTCAATCTGCAAACGATTTTTCTGACTAAGGGGCATCCCACACTAAGGCGACACATAAGACATGTCGCTTGAATTCGCTGAAAAAACTGGTTTAAAACGAGGGTGTAAAAAAATCATAATTTTTTTTTTTAAATCAAAAAAATCGGATTTTTTTGATTTAAATCAGATTTTTATGATTTTTTTCCCAGCGTTCAAATACGGAATAGCTACCAAGAGTTTTAGGTTTCCAAAACAATTAAACCACTAATTGCTAACATAATCTATGTTTTTACACTTTAATTAATAAAATTATAATTATTAGTTAGTAATTACAGAAATTATAAAAACTGCAAATTAGTAGTTTCATTAGGTAGTATCATACAATAATGTTATATACATTAATATTGTAATAATTATGTAAAACTTTATAAATACTAGCGATATTTAACATTTATTAAAATTATTAACTGCATTTTATATTAAATAGTTAACACTACTTCAAATTAATAATTATTAAACAATTAACTCTCTAATTAGGAACATATTATACATTTTTTAAGACTTAATTATTAAAATGATAATAATGTAGTATTCATTTTAGAAAGGAAAAGGGACAGGATGCTAGTTCCAAAAAAGGGTACTATTTCATGAGGAATGTATTAGTAATGTGTTTAGTAATGATATGAGAAAAAAAAAATAGAATAATTTTTAGTATGATGAATAAAGTGTCCTTAATTTTTAATAATTTTATGAATAACAAATTGAAAAATACAATTAAATAACATATTTTAATAATATCCTGTATTTTCTAAAGAAATAAAGTTCTATGTTTTTGCAAGATCTTGGCCACATGAATTTAGAAATACTCTTGAATGGGGAAGTTTTTTACAAGAAATCTCTGGCTACAACTACAGGTGAATTTCAACTATTTTTTTTAAAGGCACGGTGCATTTTTGCCAATTTCAAAAGGGACATGGTGCGGTGCCATTTAAAAAAGTCCTAGAAGAAATAGTATAAGTAATTACAGGATTAATAAAAACTGCAAATAAGTAATTCATTAGTTAGTAACACAAATAACAAAACTAACAAATATTATTTGCAGCTCGTTTTGCATTTGTATTTAGGAAAATTACTGTAAACCACCAAAATCTAAACTTACACACATGTATGTGCATGATAACCAAAAGAATTATGAAAATGAGTTAAACCCATTCATATAGGATAAATCTAGCCACTTGTATCTGAAATCCTCAAAATATTTAAGTAACAGCATCATTATCTCTCAGTGTGGATTATTAGCTTTCAATGGTTCATTTTTTTTTTTCTTTTAAAAAAATTTTTGCTCCCTTTTCAATCCCTAATCATTATTTTTTATTTAGTATTATGTGAGTTACAAAGTTAAAAACATTTATTTAACCTACACCAAAGAAGTTGCTGAGCTTAGCATTTTTATACCAATTATTTCTTTTTCTCTTATGCATTCATTTACGATTTAGCTTTGAAAAGATGTCATTCTTTCATTCTTCTTTAACTTGAGAGATTGCTATTAATTACTATTTATTCTTTTACTTGTAGAAATGTATTACACTTGCTATGTGTAATTTTATATAAAATAATGCATAAATTGATTACCTAAAGGAATTTATGACATTGCAAATTATATTAGATTTAAATATCATTTTTAAATTAAACTGTTTTAATTTGGATAAAAACTTAAAACCAATGCTTTTTATAAACTCAACTGTTTTTAATTTTTTACAATACTCATGAATTAAGCTTAGAAACAATTATTTAAAGCTTTTTTTTGCTTATTCATAAGCCAAAATACCTGAAGAAACTTTCAAATTATGTTTATGTTAGATTGTAATATATTTTTTGACATTTTAAACATTTAGAAAATTTTTGATTTAAAACAATGATTTTTTTTTAAAAATCAGTTGATTAAAATCATAATTTTAATCTCTGATTTAAATCAACTGATTAAAATAGTTGACACCCTATTTAAAACAGGTTTGAAACAACTTCGTTCTTTGTTTCGACCGGTTTTTACGCTACATGTCGCTTGTCGTCTCAGTGTGGGATGCGCCTTAACAGGCCAGCTTTCACAGAGCACGAAAATATTCTACACCGAAAAAGAAGAAATTGAAGAAATGGTACATAAGAAAAATCCTTTGAAAAATGTGAGTAAAATCAAATCAGAGATATGTTCAGGTAGAAATTGGGCCCTTTAAAGGACCTTCACAAACTTTTTCATTTCAAAACAGGACCCTTCACAAAACTTTTCATCTTAAAAAAAGGACCCTTCACAAAATTCTTTGTCCTAAAAATAGGCCTTTTACAAAATTTTTCAGCTGAAAACTAAACCTTTCACAAATGTAATCATTTAAAAATGAAATCTGGCATATCACTTTTACACATGTATTTTACATACACATATCTTCTTAAAAACATATAAAAAGGAACCTGAATATAACGATCATGTTTAATTCATAAAATTAGAACTAGATTTTTCACAAATGTAAAAAAGCTGTTCACAATTTCGCAAAAACAGAACCCTAAGAGAAAAGTCTGGACAAACCACTGTAAATTAATATCAAGCTTTCATATCACTGTAGGGGTCGATGCAGGTTTTTATTCTTGGGGTCCATTTTGTGAAAAGTAGAAGTTATTTTTGTGAAAAATAACATTTTGTAACGAAAGTTGAAATCCATTTACTCAAATTCGAACCAATTTATGAACAAAAACCTTTTTTAAAACCCCTTGCTAAAGTTTTAGTTTTTCGTGACCTGGTTTTATTTACAAATTACACATTTTAAAACAGTTTTTATGAAAAAGAATGTTACGTAGGGGGCCTATTTTATTAAAATGAATTTTGTGAAGGGGCCTGTTTTATTAAATTCATTTTTGTGAAGGGGCCCATTTTATTAAATTTATTTTTGTGAAGGGGCCTATTTTAACAAATAGATTTTTGTGAAAGGGCCCTAAATAGGTCCCAAATTTTGCCTGGATCAACCCCTGCATTGGACGCAAGAAAAGGAATATAATTTGTCACAGCCACTGCCTGTCGAAAGAAAAATAATTAAATTACACAATTGAACAATCTTAATTCCAAATGAAGATCTAAAATTTGGAAAATGGATTATTTTAAATTATGATTTATCCATGAAAAAATACTAGTAAACTAATGATACATTTTTTGAAAATGCCATGGAAGAGTAAAAAAGTCTGAGATTATTTGAAATGGCTCAAATATTGGTATGAAATTTCATATAAACATGGAGAAATAGTAAAAAGATATTTATGCGGCAATTGTTGCTAATTGTAAAGGCTCTTATAATTATAAGTATGAAGATATATAGAACTATGCATTCAAACTTTTAAAGCAAAACTATAAAACATGTTTTGTCACTAATACTTTCCTTTTGTAATTCTTGTGAAATTGTATGGAAAAAAAAAATACAATGACCATTTAGAAAAAGGATTTTTTCAAAGACTAAAATTTAAGACATAAAAAATCGCACGGAGTTGATCATGTATTATGTACGCCATGAATTAAACATTAATAGTGTTATTACACGTAAAAATTGCAAGCGAAAAAAATCGCCTGCGACTTGTCAGATTTCCTGAAACTTACGTATTATCCAAGCATTTCATTGGCTGTTCGGGAACAGGTTTTTCCATCGACAGATTTCCAAGAAATCTGACGACCAATTTTAAATGAAATTTCATTCTAAGACCAATGTCAGACGGGCGTCTTTTTTGCTGTTTTCTTGCTTAAGTATTATCCATTCACAATGCTATAACATTGTGAATGGATAATACTTAAGCAAAAAAGCAGCAAAAAAGACGCCCGTCTGACATTGGTCTTAAACTTCTAAACATCCCACAATATTACTTTTTACACCGTCGTATAGAGAAAAAAATGTACTTTTAAATGTAATTTGTTTGAAGCCTGTATCTTAATTTGTTTCTGAGTTATTAATTTTTTTTTGAGGTTTTTATTACTTTTTTGTCATAGTGGCAACAGAAGTATCCATCTCTGTTGAAAGTAAAGGGAAAATAGAGATTACTGTATAGACCAGTCAGAAAACTAATAAAATGCGAATTCAACCAATAAAACGCCTCAGATATCTTTTTGATTTCCTACCCTGACAGAGAACAATAACCATTTTTCCAAATGGTTAAAAAACAAAAAAAACAATTTCAATTCATGAAAATTTTATTTTAAAAAGTGCATTTTTTGTATTTTATACCTGTTTCTTCATATTAATGTAGAAACTTTCTTAAATGAATGTTAAATCAACTTTTTCAATTGATTGATTTTTTTCTTAAAAAAAGGGAATTTGCACATTGTCCCACACATGATGAAAATGTTCTGCACATGACATCTATTAGCAAAATTATTACTTGTACTAAATTTTACTTTATCAAGCAAGTTAACACAATAAATAGTTAGTAAGGAGTCTAAACATATATTAAAAAAAAAAAAAAAAATACAGTCTTATAAACACAACAGATTCAGAGGATTTCTTTTTCAGGGGTCGATGCAGATTTTTATTCTTGGGACCCATTTTGTGAAAAATAACATTTTGTAACGAAAGTTGAAATCCAGTTCTAAAATTCGAACCAAGAATTTATGAACAAAAACATTCTTTAAATCCCTTTGCTAAAGTTTTTGTTTTTCGTGACATGGTTTTATTTACAAATTACACATTTTAAAACAGTTTTTATGAAAAAGAATGTTACGTAGAGGGTCTATTTTATTAAAAGGAATTTTGTGAAGGGGCCTGTTTTATTAAGTTTATTTTTGTGAAGGGGCCCATTTTATTAAATTTATTTTTGTGAAGGGGCCCATTTTATTAAATTTATTTTTGTGAAGAGGCCTTAAATAGGACCCAAATTTTGTCTGGATCGACCCCTGTTTTTAGAAGTAAATTATTAGAAAAGTCCTGTCAAATAATGTGTTCTGTACGTGACAGCTCTAATTCATTAATTTTTTATTCATTTAAAAACATAAATAACTTTAAAAAAATATAATGTCACATAAGTAGAGCCCCCCCCCCCCCCTGGGTCAGCAAGTAAAAAAAAAACTTAAAGTTTCATTAATATAGCATTGTTCTTTAACCATAAATTCAGTTACAAAAGAACCAATACTGTTAACACTTTAATTTTTAATTTTACATCCTTTCATCTTAACTTTACAACCACATACTTTAGCACTGTAATCCTGTTTCCCACTTAAAGCGCAGTTTTCTGTGTTAGAGCCAGGGGAATCCACTCTTAAGCTTTCTTGCTTTTGTATTTCCCTAAAATTGCAAGTGGTTTATTTTAAAATTTCTGAGTTGACATAGTCAAAAGTAAATTGATCTTCTTCTAAGTTGTCAAATGACACTCAAATTCCTCAGGTAAACATTTTATAAGCTCATAACAGCGATGTGTCTCCGAGACAGTTTTCCCTGAATCTACCACTTTCCGGTAGGACTCCTCAAAGCGAGCAATAAAAGTGGGAAAATCTTCATCAGGATTTGGCTTCATGTTACTAAATTCATTTATGTAAAATGACTTCAACTCCCTTCCAGGAATTTCCAATGCTTTCTTTAAGTTATCCCATATTTCAGCTGGGTCAGATTAATGACCCACAGTTAACCCTTTATCTACTGACGGTACTTATAAGTACCATTAAAATAACTTGTTATAAAATTCATTTAATGCTCCGCTTAGTTGCAGTACAGTTTAGAATGAGTTACAGATACATTACTTTATCTTGTTCCAAAAGCATTATGGGTTACATATAAAACAAAAATATTTTTAAAAGGATTATTTCTTTTGCCTTTGCATCTTTTCAGCTTTCTTAACGTTGGGAGGGGGAGGGGGGGGATCTTTCAATTCGGAAATGTTTCTATATTTCTATTGTAAGAACATTATATTTATACATTTCCTAATTCTACAAATTATTTAAAATAAAAGATTTGAGTGGTGTTATAAATATTGCACAAAATCCCTATAAATTCAAATTTAATTAATCCTTCTAAAATTTATTAAATGATTATTTAAATCTTCTGATGTAGCTTAAACAATTCACGAAAAATTACTTTAGAAGATAAAATTTTCATGAATTCACAATTCAGTACATAAAGGGTTAATTCAATATCTGGACTACAATAACTTTTAATTAAACCTGCAGCCTTTTCTTTGCTTTGTTTCAATTCAAATATCTCTATATCAATTAATTTATCTGTTTTAGGGCATTTTGCTTTATCTGTCCAAACTTTTAAATCCTCACATTGCAAAGTTCTAGTTATCTGGTGTACCCATGCTCTGTAATTATCTCGAGTGGGGGAATTCTCTTTTCATGAGGGAATTTACTAACATGGCCATTTTCAAAATTTTCACAGCAAAAAAATAAAATACTTCAACACATAAATGAAACAATTTATACCAATAAATATATACATTATATGGCCAAAAGCGACCGACCGGCCACTTGCGATTTTAGACGTTTTGTTAATAGTCCAACAGCTGACAGCACAAAAACCTATGTTATCAAGCACAAGTAAAAGACCTTTATTTTATGGGAGAGTAGAAGTAGGGGAATCTAATGATCCATGTTTGCAGGGGCGCCATTTGAGGGGGGCTGGGGGGGGGCACGCCCCCCCCCCAAGGAATTTGATATTTCAAAAAAATTATCTGTCATTAGGGATGCACCGAATAGTGATTTTGGCCGAATACCGAATATTCGGCCAACAGGTAAACTGAATACCGAATATTCAGCCTGTAGGTAAACCGAATACCGAATATTCGGGTAACCGAATAGTGACTGTTAGACCGAATTCAAAGTTTAAAGATATTAAAAAATTAAATTTTAAAACAATTTTTCATAATATTTAACGCAGATACTTATAAACAAGACCTTTTTACAAGTAAAATGAACACACACACCGAATTTCCGGCACTTCTTTTCATGGTATCATATGTCACAGAAATCAAAGTAACTCTTTTGAAAATATAGTTACGATATCTTCATTATTGTTAAAGTAACAAATGAAAATCTAAGTTTGACCTGAAGTGAGATGAGATACACTGTATTTTTGATTTTGACTGCTTAAGCGGATTGCGATACTATTGGGCAAAAATGGTCTGTCTTGATGTCTATAATCACATCTGAAAGTTTTTCCCATTTTCTTTAGAAACATTCTTTTTGCGAAAAAGCAAGACTGATTATTTACAAGACATTGTTCAGAAACGTCCATTTGTGCATCATTTATTTCTATGTAGGTCATCCTTAATGGTTATTTTTTTTAGTGACACTTATCAAATAGAAAATAAATAATGTAACAGCATTCCCTTTGATTTAAATATGATTCTGTTTCCATTTATTCTGAATATCTTTATAAATTGACAGTTAAAAATAGAAGTTGTGTAAGGATTTTAAAAATATTTTTCAAAAGATATTTTTATTCGGTTTGGCCGAATAGTTCGATATTCGGCCAACCCGAATATTAGGCAGACCGAATAGTTTGATATTCTGCCTAACCGAATATTCGATAGCATGTCCGAATACCGAATAGATACCGAATATTCGATGCATATCTATCTATCATCACAGGTCAGACGCAACATTTTTTTTTCATTAATTCCTCAAAAGCTAAAATAACTTGCCAGATTTTATTACAATAAAAACACATACCATAACACTTTATGCACAGAAACTGATAATTATCAAAAATATTTTCTAAAGACTTTACCATCCCAACACTCTTAAGGTGAGACATTTCTCTTTGATAAGTATTTTGGCCAATTTTAAAAAGATATGTGAGAAAAAATTCTATTAATTGCTTCCCAGCCGTGTGCAAAATGATCAAAGAAAACTCCTTCCTCCCAGGGCTAGAATTTTCGAGGTAAATTTACCCTTTAGTCCGAAATTGAGAGAGGATTTTTCTTTTTTTAAAAAAGGGGGTTAGTTCAAGTTCTTAATTATTTGAGTTTTTTATTTTGCACTATTAGTATCACATTATATTTATTGCAACGCTATCAAATCATTTGCTTTATTAAATCATATTATATACAAGTATGTTCTTAATATTCTCCTCAGCCTGATACTAGAGTTCTGCACGGATCGTGTTCTACCCTATCCGAACCTGTCAAAAGTCGTTAATGCGAAACAACTCTAGCCTGACACAGGGGCGCCATTTGAGGGGGCTGGGGGATGCCCCCCAATGAATTTGATATTTTAGAAAATTTATCTGTCATCGCAGGTCAGACTCAAAAGAATTTAAAATAATTACTCAAAACCTAAAATAGCTTGTCAAATTTTATTACAATAAAAACATGTATAAGTAAACACTTTAGGTATATAAACTAATAATTATTAAAAAAAAAATTCTAATTTGCCAATTTATCTATTTTTTCCAAGTCTAATTTGCAAATTTCGCAATTTGTTTTCTGCGGTCAATTGACGAATTGATTTTGCATCGCTCTGCAAAAAAAATAAGCAAATAAATAAATATAATAGCATGGTCTTCCCTTGAAAATTAAACAAGAGAGGAAAATCATGCGTCAAGCATAGATTATGAAACACTTTCCAACACATCAAGAATGCTTTAGCAAAACTTAGCCAATAAGGTAAATAATATATCTAATTAAACATTTTAAAGAAAAGATAAGGACTTTTTCCTAGAAATCCGCACAAACTTTGCAATTATGTAAAATAGCAAAGGAAACCGAATCAGGTGAAACTTGCGCGTGAAATGTTGTGCTATGGTATATAAGAGCATGGCCATTAGCCAAGAGATCATTAAATAATCTGTGTTTTCCGAGAATAGAGCCACAAGAGGAGTGTCTATGTATTATTGTGTACAAGTTTTACGAAAGCAATATTCATCAAGGAACAAGTCCATCGTGAACTATTTATTTTCCGAAAATATCACCAAACGAACTACATACGATGTTCTAGAACAGGGTCGGCGAACCTTTTTATAGTCGCGTGCCAATTTTTTTTCCAAAAAATATTTTACATGACCTTGACGTGCCAACTATAAAACAAATTTAGTGGATTGAAAAATAATGAATCAAAACTACATGAAAATCATTTAAGATTTTTTTCTAATATGGATAACATACATGTAAGTATTACACTGTAATAATTATAGAAACACTTATATTTTAGAAATTAATTTAAAAAAAAATGTGATTAATTATGTTGTATCTTGGATGAAAAACAATTAATATAATTTTAATGCTCAGTTAATTTTAACAGAATGCAAACTAAAATGGATTTATCTGACAACTACTCTCTATATGAATTTTTATATTATTCATCTGAGAAAATAATGACTCACAGGTATAAATAGTAGGAACAATTATTAAAATGAAAAAAAGTCAGTTTATATTTAAATAGTTTTCAAATTAATTTTCAAGTTGCCATAATTTACCATAGATATTTTTATTAATACACATAATAATCTTTCCTTTTTGGTAGTTTAAAATATTTTCTTTGTTTGATAAGTTTTCGAACTATATTCAATAAGATTAAAATTCTACAATTTCCAACTAATCGAATTTAGAATCAAATCTAAGTTCGTGTATTTTGTGTAAAATCACTGTATACTGATTTAGAGACATAATCAACACCGCGCCGTGCCAAAATTATTCTTTCGCGTGCCAAAAGTGGCACGCGTGCCATAGGTTCGCCGACCCTGTTCTAGAATGTTACTAGGAGGGACTCTCGGCCAAAAAAGAACTGGGATCGGGTAGGAAGGCAAAAAAAAAAAAAAAAAAAAAAAAATCTCCAAGCCAGAGTTAGAGCAGTTGAAAGGACTGTTTGACGAAAACGACCGAGTATTAATCCATCCCATGCCTTCGAAATACAGTGTTTCACCTAACCACCAACAAAAGACAATCACTAAGAACCTGAACATCAAATATTACAAGAAATGGCCATAACAGAACGAACAGAAAAACAAATGGTTGTCGTGAAAACGAAGTGTGGTCACTTGTTCAGAAAATTCTTTGATAGAATATTAATCTTCGATGACGGTGACAGCTCATATTTTAAGCTCAAGCGCTCCACGTTTAACTATAACGGTGGCTATTATACATCTGACGTCTCCACGACCCAAGATATCATTAAATTTTCTACTAAAGCGAAATTCCAAGACAAGATCCTCGTATGGATTGCAATGGGTCCGAAAGGTTTGAGTCGTCCGTTCATCCGAAAGTCTTGGTTCGCTGTCAATGGGCAACGACATTTGAACAAGGGCATTCGCCGGTTATTTATCCCCTACATCTGTAGCAACTACAATGACGGTGATTACGATATCTGGCCAGACTTGGATAGCAGTCATCTCTGCAAAATCGTTCTCAGCCATTTCCGCCAGCAAAACATCACTTTCATAAAGAAGTCTGGCAACCTGAGCTTCCCCAAATTTTACCAATTGAGCGGTTCTGAAAGTATCTGAAGTCAAAAGTGTATGCCAAAGGCTAGAAAGCAGGTAACATCCAGAAATTGATCAATCGAATCAAGTATTGTTTCAAAATTATGAACTTAAATTTTGTACAATGTCTTAGCAAGTACCACCAAAAGTAAAATCGATAATGTCAAACGAAACGGTTTAATTGAAATCCGATAACAGTTTTACAGAGGAATGTGGTTATTGAAGTACCTTACAGTGCCCATTTGAGTTCTTTATCTCGTTTTTTAATAACTTTCAAGTCAAGAAAAGTTTGTGCAGATTTCTAGGAAACAGTCCTTATACCACATTTAAAAACCATATTTCAATAATTACCGCCCATAACCGTAAAAGTAATCCAGTTCTTTTGTGAAGCTCTGTATATGATCTATAAATTTGTACATATGATACACAGTGTGCTTAAATTATGTTTAGTAAGAAAATGCATAACATAGTAAAAAATTCCCCTTCAGCAGTTTCTACCGATAGGGGGAAACGTACTTAAATTCTTTTGTACAACCCTGTATATGACATACAGATAATACACGCCACATAGTAATGCTGAAATTTAATTCAAGCAATGCTTAAGCTACATAAATTACGCTTCCATGAGTTAATATCCATAGGCGATTATATATCCAGTTCTTTGCATAGTCCTGTATACGATTTTATTTATATGCAGCAAACTTACCTTAGTATATTATACTAAATGTAGTTGAGCTTGAAAGACAACTTGAAGCTGCATAACTCAAATTAAAAATAACATCTTTAAGCAATTCCTGCTCTTTCTCAATAATGCTTACGAATTTTTCTGTCTTACGAATTTAAAAATTGCTCTGTATATGTTCTATAGAATTTATATACACCATGTAGTATTCAAAAATTTAGTTAAACTAAAAAACCATACCATAAGTGAAAACGGACTTGCAGCAATCATTCCTAATAGCCAAACTTCGCATAAAATTTGTTCCCGAAATCTTTTATGTGTCCCTGTAAATGAATGATAAATGCAATCCCCATCCTATTTTACTGCAAGCATTTTGTTGTTAGCTTCAGTAATATATAACTCAGTTTCATCATGTTTGAAATAGTGCAACATAATTGAAATACGCTGCGAACAGTTTTTACCCGTAGACCATCATATAATCGAACTCTTTTGCATAACCTTGTAAATGAGTGATGATTGCTTCGCATCCCATATTCTACAGACAGTATGTATTAGCACTAGAGATGAGACGGACTCAACCCGGACGTGACACAGGTTTGATTTTTATACCAGCCTTCGGGCTCGGGCCCATTCTTTCTCAAATTGCAATTTTATTTATTCTCGTACTCGTGTAGAAACAAAAAATAACTTTTTTACCCCTTAAAAATTAATTATCCCATTGCAAGTCTTTTTAATGCTATTTTGATCAGGAAAAAAGAGAAATAGATATTTTTCTTTCTTTTTTTTTTTTTTTTAGTATTTGTTGAATATTATTTTGAAAGAAAACTTGTGATATTTGATGATTTCTGTTTGTAGTTTAACGCGAGTAATGACCTGTTGATGTTGGCGGCAATCAGAATATGGCGCCATTAGGATACTGTTTAATTGGAATGTTTATTTATTATTACTTTTTTTCAGAGATCTAACGCGAAATAAATATTTTCTTTTACGTCAATCAGCATTAGCCTAAGATTTGCAAATTTTTAGTCTCCTATTGTCTGCGATTGTAATCGCTATTTATATGAAAATAATGTTGGTGATTTTATTCATGCTTCTTCTTGAAGTCAGCTCATTCTGTGGCTTTGTTCTTCATATTCATACAATCACTTTCATACGTAAGTAGATAAAATTGGCATGTGTTGTTATTCCCGATCGAAAGCAATCAAGCAACGTTTCCTCTTTTTCTATAAAAGCATCGGATCTTTTCAGTAACGGTGTCAAATTTATAATTTAAACTGATTTTCAAAGCCATGATAAATGCGAAAGATGTATACACCTTTTATAGGAAACAGAAAACGCTGTTCGATTCTTCGTCATATAAATCATAATTTCTGCAAATTTCATTAATGATACCTACTTGTTGCGGGAGAAAAATTTAAAAATCTTTTTATGGAAGCATATTTCTATTTGACACTAAACGTCTCTTTTGATAAGATTTAATGTAAATTTCATAAAATTAATTATGTGCTAGAGATTAACAGTTGTTAAAAAATGAGATTTATTACATTTAGAACAGCTTTTAAATATGCATTTTTGTTAAACCTTTTTTTCCGTGCATACTTTCGGTATCGGAATCGGGCTCTGATGGCACAAACTTTTTCGGATTCGGATTTAAAATTGTTGGCCCCGGGCTCTGAAAAATGAGCCCGAACTCATCTCTAATTAGCACATCTTAGAAATTTTTATCAATTTCATTATGTTTGTAACGGAGTAACATTATTAAAATACGTCACAAATAGTCTTTCTTCATAGACTATAATATAACGGAATACTTGTGAGTTCTCCCGGACGCAAACTGTAAGTGCTAAACATAACATTACATGTAGTAGTCATCTTTTAGTACACCCCAATAATGTATATAAATGTTATTATGTTTAAATACTATAATACAACAATATTAAAATATACCGCAAATGATTTTACCCGATAGACCATAATCTAACGGAATACTTTTGAGTCCTCTTGTAAATGAACTATGAATGATACACACTTCATTTTGAATACCGAACATTCCATTGTAAACATTAATAACATATATCAATTACGCGTTAATCTGAGTATATTTACGTGAGTTAGAGCATGACCAGACGGGCAGACAAACCCAATTCACTTTTCAACTGCGTTGGAAAGTGTTACAAATATTTCTTGAAGAATCCCATGCTTATGAAAATGTTAAGAATGGCATGCTATTTCAAACCCTTCCCCTCAAACAAAATCTTGCCTCCTCTCCCCACTCTAAGAAACTTATTAAATTTCTCCCTGTCCTGTCCGTAAAACCTGCAAAGTCAAAAAAAAAAAAAAAAACTCCGTTTTAGACAGGTATCCTTCTTAGCAAGTATTTCTTAGCAATTATATAGTGCTTTCTTCATAGAAACTTAATTTTTTTTTCAGTTTACGAAACAATTCTTTTTTTGACAGGTTTCGTATTCGCAAGTTTTACAATAAATGTAATATACCTACACTCTTCAGAGGTATACTATATAGAAAGGATGTTTTAAATGCCTTTAAGAATACTTGTAAAAAGGGAAACTGTCTATAATAGAATACTGTCTTAAACGGAAAAAATGTTAGTCACTATCTTGAAATTATACCTGCTAAGATAAAAAAAACCTCCTTAAAACAGAATTTTTCATAGGTTTTCGTTTTGATGGGAGAGAGTACAGGTCCCCCCCCCCTCGCCGCCGAACCCCACCCCACCCTTGGCTATGCCACCGTCCTCAAAGACAGCCTTGCCCCCCCCCCCCCAAGAAAATTCTGAAATGGCGCCCCTGCATGTCTGCCGGAAGTGAAGTGATGCATAAGCCAAAAATTAATGCCACCAGTGGTTGACTTGTAGATTTATCATTGTGTTTTTACTACAAACAAAGTATGAAAACATGGAGGATAGTTGCAGGACAAACACAATGATAAACCTACGAGTCAACAACTGCTGGTATTAATTTTTGGCTTATGCACCACTTCATTTCCGGCAGACATGGATCATTAGATTACCCTACTTCTACTCTCCCATAAAATAAAGGTTTTTTTCTTGTGCTTGATAACATAGATTTTTCTGCTGTCGGCTCTTGGACTATAAATATCTAGAAAATTACATGAGGAATTATCCTGAAACTTCAGATGTGTAAACAGAATAATACAGGTCATACATTTCCGTGAGGAATTTTTCCCAAAACCCGATAGGGGGCCGTCAAAAAATTGAAAAAGAACGAATATCTTTTGGATAACCCTGTAAAAACTAATGTAGCAAAAGCGTTCGAACTGTAGATCATGATTAAGTGCTTTGTTGTAATAAACTGTGTTCATTTTTATGAGGATAGCATGTATACTCTTAGAAAAATTAAATTTTTTATAAAAAGAGTTCCAAATTTTGCCAAGTTTTTTGTTTATAATTTGTAGAGTTCTTAATATATAAAAAAAAATTCTTTTCAGAAAATATGACAAACAACATTGTACACAATACCTTGCAATCAGAATTAAAATATAATAAAAATTGTGTGAAAAATGAGCACGTTTACTAAATAATGATTCACTGCGCATGCCCGATTGTAATCAAAATATAATTTGCATAATGTGTTAGCTAAATGTACAAAGCAACTTTTGTGAAAGTCTCAAAAACATAGTTGGAAAAGTCTGAAAATAAAAGGATCCCTAGCTGTTTCCTGAAGAGCACGCTACTGTACCTCCTCAAAAATCTCGCGACTTTAGTAGGTAGATATGCGTTTGTTTATGTTATTCCTGTCATTTTTTATTTAAAAAACAGTACTATTTAGGGAATGCTGAAATGTAGGTAGTTTTTTTAGCGCATTAATTATTTTTGTAGCTGTTCGTTATGTTTTAAATTCGAAAATGATCAATTTACTGGGTTTTAGAAAATCGTTCAAAAAGAAAATTTAGCCAATTAAATTTTAAAATTCCAGGAGCGCTTTTACATTTAAGAAATATATTCTAAGAGCAATTAAATTGAAACTATGCATAATTGATTTCTGTACCCCCCATAAACAGTAAAGTGTTGAAATCTTAATCACCATCTCAAATTGATAAAATCTCCCCAATATGCACTTCAAAATTTATTTCTGAGCAACAAATTAACCAGTCCTTATTCCTCTAACCAGTCACTGAGTAAAGAAAATTTTTCTAATATTATCTCGCTATCGCTAATATTAATCAAGCCATACTTTAATTAATCATTAACCATAATAATATATTAACCTTTATAATTAAAAATTGCAGGAATTGTAACAGCACCGACAAAATTACAATTTGCCTGATAAAAATATAAACACACTGCAAAATCTATTATCTGCATTTAAAATCACATCTTTGCAAGATCCAATCACAGACTTCTAATATAAGTAGACTCCCAATCGGCAACCTTTTCTTGTCTCCTACATCTCTGCCCTCCATCACGTGATGGAAGGCAGATTTAGCGCGCCAAACCGGTTTTTCTCCCGCCAAAATCTCCTCGGAATCTCTCTCCAGTTTCCCACCGAAACATCGTCTGTCTGCGTTTGTCTTGAGTTGACCGTACTTTTGCTTTTCTTTTTAATTTACCCTTTAACAGTTCTTTTAAGAACTTTTTATTTTAGCTTTTAAAATGACAACTTTCGCGTCAGCTTGTAGTTTCGCTTCTATGTTTACATTTATTTTATTGCGAGGATGAAATCCGAAAGTTGCCAATAAAGGGATTACCGCCAAAATACGGCACCCTTTTGGCGATGAAAGCAAAACATGTTGGAGTCAAAACCGTCCCCAGAGAACAATGGGATTGGGAGTCTACTTATATTAGAAGTCTGTGGGTCCAATGGCAAGACATGTGAAAGGCGACCCTTTTGGCGGTGAAAGCAAAACATGTTGGAGTCAAAACCTTCCCCAGAGAACAATGGGATTGGGAGTCTACTTATATTAGAAGTCTGTGGGTCCAATGGCAAGACATGTGAAAGGCGACTGCTTCCCACATACGAGATCGTGAGTTCAATCCGCCTTGATGGAAAGGATAAACGACCTAATGGACGATACGCATTTCCGACGTCATAAAACGTCACGATGGATTATAGCTATTTTCCTCACAAGCGTTCACCAAAAACCAATCAAAGACCGCAATGCTTGTGGGAAATATTGCGAGCTCCGCCCTGTGCGTGTGGTCAATTCTCCCTCCAATTCTAATTTTATCAGTAAATAGAGATGATTCTAAAATGCTCAATAGAGGGCATCACCGGTGCTTTTTTGCACAAGGACTTTTGACGAAATCCGTATCCTCAAATTTGATGAAATATTCGCTCGGAGCATTTCCAAGCAAACCCTTAGCTAGATCATACTTCCAGGTAGGGCAAATAATTTATTCACTTTTTTTCTAGTATCTTATGCGTAGTTCTTCAAAAATATGTACAAGCAGGGATGTAGTGGAGGGCATACGCGGGTATACGCCGTATACCCTCTGGATTTTTTTAAGGAGTACCGTATACCCCCTGTTTCTCATGAAAACTACAGTATATACAATCTAGGGTATACTCTATGCCTTGAGCGTATACCCTCTGCTTAGAGCGAATACCCTCTGTCTTTTTTACGACTACATCCCTGTGTACAAGGTGTCTACAGAAATTATAAAAAAAAGTTCCCTGATTTTTCCATGATTTTCCTGACTATCTTTATCAGACTTCCCTGATTTACATTATTAACAATACACATATGATATTTTTTCGTGTATTCCGATTCCTCGTATAACACACTTAACTAGATTGCTAATCTCATTTGGGTGAAAAAACAAGAGAAAACATAAAAATTGCCTAATATTCATTAAGTATTAGTTGACAGTTTTATAAATCCAATCTTAATATTTAGTCCAACAAATTCATACAGTGGCCAATGGGTATAGGGTGACCAGAAAATTTCCTTATTTTCTGAAAAATATTCAATTCTAAGATTTATCTACATCTGACGAGATAGCTAATTGGATTAAGCTGGCTACCTGGTCAGGTTATGCTAATGTATAAATGTATCATAAAAAAAAAATTAAATGGGTAAATGGCCTTCAATATAAGCACTATCTAACAGAAAATGGGGATATCTGATCACCTTAATTTGCGTTAGTTAAATATAAAAAATTCATACCATGTGCATCTTTTAAAAAATAATGGGAAAGACAACACAGCATGTGAAAAGAATATGGTATATAAAATAGACCAAACAGTCTCATTGGCCAGGTAAAAATGCAAATATTTTGAAATATAGACAAATTTCCCTGATTTTCGGGCATTTTTTACAAAGTTCCCTGCATTTCCCTGATTTTTCCAGATTTATAAACCTCCCTGATTTTTCCATGATTCCCTGAATTCCAGATTCTGTAGACACCCTGATGTACTGCAAGGAAAATGCTAAAGTACAAAGTTTAATCAAAATCATTAGAGCCATTTTTAAGATAAAATTTACACACAATACACACAAGCATACAATTTTTGCTCGTAATATAATATAATATAATATAGTATATATGAAACTGTAAAGAATAGAATTACTTACAAAATTTGTTTTTCTCATCTTTCTTGTTCTCTTTATTTTTTCCATCTACGATCATGAAGAACTCCAAATCGTTATACGAAATCATAATCTCACGAAGTTTTGAACGCCGAATCACACGAATTATTGCAGTTTTCTCAGGCGATATTATTTCGGCATTTGATGCAACAACTTCTTTTCCCGATTTCCTTACGATGCCTACTCGCAAATCAAGCACATCAGTGTCTCTCATAAGATCCGTGAGTTCTATTTCAAGCCATTTACTGGAACGGATACCACGGGTCTTTCTATAATAAGCTATATCGATGAAACCATATGAATAAGTCCAGAAATGACGCTTGATATCGAATAAACTTGAAGGGTAAAAAGATCTGTCTTTCTGAGGGAACATTTCTTGCAGTTTCCAGTACTTTCGATTTGTTTGTGTGGCTCTATCTATGTGATTGATGGGTAGATTGGGCATTTCAGATCTTGAAACTTCGCTGCTTCAGTTGATTTTGTACTTTTTTTAAACAAAGTTGTTGCAATCGTCGACCAATCGAAAAATGCTTCTTCTTGAAGAAAATATTATTATGTTAATTAGAAATCCTGAAAGAAAGAAAAAATAATAATTATGACTTTAAAACGTGCATTAAACTATTCTAACAGACGTGTGTGTTTTAAAATAATTTTAAATGCACCTTTTAAAATAAGATAGATTTACCCTTTTCTGTTTCTGAATTATGGACTCTTAATCACTAATTTCAGAAAAGTAAAGAGCTTTCCTTCGTATATCTACGTGAGAGTAAATAAATATCTAAGAAGAACGAAGAATAGATATCCTTCAGGAATAGATTTTGAAATACTTTCCAATGCTAATAGAAAAAATATCAAAAAATTCCATTATTTCCTTCTTCCAATGCTATCGATCAGGTTCCGTCCTAGAAGCGAATTATTTTGTGTGTCTATAAATTATAAATAAATGAAAAAATGGTACGCACAACATAATGTATAGAAAGCATATTGTAGTACCCCTCCCCTTTTTTATTTCATTATATTTCAATGGAGATCATAACATTATTAAAATGCATTGTAAATAGGGATACACCGAATAGTGATTTTGACCAAATATTTGGCCTACAGGCGAACCAAATACCGAATAGCAACTGTTAGGCCGAATACCGAATATTTGGCCAGCCGAATTGTAACTATTCGGCCGAATACCGAATATTCGGCTTGTCGAAAGTTTAAAGGTATTAAAATGTTAAATTTTAATACAATTTTACATAATATTTAAAAACAGAAATTATTATTTTGATAAACAAGAGCTTTTTTCAAGTAAACTTATGCTGAAAAAAAATCTGCTTTGAGTTATTTAAGAAGAGGATATAGTTGTAAAACTTTTTTTAATTAATAAAATTTTTAATTTCATGGCTTCTTCTGTGAATTAAAACAAATTAATAAAATTTTCTAAAATTCTAAAACAAACATTTTGAAATCAAAGAGAAATTTTGAAAAAATTGGAACAAAAATTGTACAAGATCATATATTATTTGTTTGTCAGGAAGAGACTAAAGTAAAAGTAAATAAATAATACAATCTATTCAAATTTTATATGGTGTAAACTTAGCAAGAATAACTGTTCTACTCCCTTTGATTAAGCAAGGAAGTTTTTAAATACATCCTACATCAGTGTCTGGAGTGGGCGATCATTTTCAGAGGTTGTAAACGTTGTTCTTAAAATCTTAGCAAGACACATGTTATTTACTGGACAATGTTTAGGAACATGCATTTGTACATAATTAATTCCGATGAAAATCCTTGTGATTGGTTAATTTTCTTAAATAATGCTTAACAAACAGCAAATAAATAAGGTAAAAACATTATAATATTCATAACCGAATATTCGGTGCATCTCTAATTGTAAAAGATTTTCCCCATACATCATAATGTAATAGAATTGTTTTGTGCGTTCCTGTAAATGAACTGCAAATGCTAAATATCCTACTCCCGTGAAAGCATGTTTAAGTTTATCCCAATGATGCATTATCAATTTTCTTATGTTTGACGCATTCTAAGATCATTAAAATGTATCGGAAACGATTTTTCCATGTAAACCAGCACGTGGAAAACATCTATAATCAAAAATCGAAACTACATCCAAATGCAGTGGCGTAGCTAGAGCATTTTGTTAGGGGGGAGGGGTCGACATCGAATTTACCGAATGCTCATAGTAAAATCACCGAATGATTGCATTTTTTAATTTTCTATTCTTGCATATTTATGCCTATTATATTTTGGAGTGAGCACTGTGAAAATAACTTGTTGTATGACGACAGTAAAAATATTAAAATTACTAATGATAGCGTTAAAAACTAAGATCCATGCCAGTGCTAGACCATATAAATAAGAGCATATTTTTATTCTAGGCAAAAATTTCATTGTCAAATAAATATTGACAATTTTGTTTGCAGCAGTCGTAAAATGCGATTAAATATACAAGGTGTTCCTTCTAAACGTGCTCCGACAGCTAATTTCTGAACCGTTAGTCTTAACATATATTTCTAATTACAAAAACTTTTCAAACTAACTAAACAATTACTCTAAATTAATCTAATTCCATTTAGTCAATAAATGCATTTCGGGAAAAGTTACGAAAATTAACATTTATACCGTCCTATAAGTTACATTTAGTGAAAAAGACCTTGTGCTCTGACATATAAAATGAAAAAAAAATCATATTTCTACAACCAAAACGTACCGAGTTATGCGACTTTGAAATTCGGAAATTTGTCGGATTTAAGGGTGTATTCGAAAAAATATTTTTTCACCTTCAACAGCTCGAAATTTTCTGAGACATTTTCAGACTCATTTTTAAAAGTAAAAACATGAAACTTGCTGGTGTGATTTCTGAAGACATGTTTAACATGCCGTGTGATTTCATTTTCAGCTCAATTAATTAGAATTTGATTTTTAAACAATTATTTTCTCAGTATGACCATTTTTTTTTCATTCCCAGATCGCCCGCTTCGGAAAATTCGGTTCAAAACGCCAACTTTGACAGCGTTTTTTACAGTATTTTCTGCATTTATCAAAACATTAAGAAGCACGGCACATTATATAGTTTCTAAGTAAGAGAATTTCCCAGTTTGATGCGTTTGAGAGCAAAAATGAATTTTAAAATGAATCAGAAAATAAGCAGTTTGGATCGGAATACACCCTTAACGCAGCGCCCGAAATGATGTGCTATTTCGACCTTTCGACCGAAGGCAGTATGGTGCCCCAATTCTAGGTTCCTTTAAAAATATATAATCATGCAAATTCGAGGATGTACAGTGACGGCAGAAGGTGGAGGACGGAGAGGGATTCAATTCCACGTTCGTTTAAAAAATAAGATCATACGTATTCGAGAGTGTAAGCTGACAAGGACAGTTTGGGCACCAATTTTAGGTTCGTATAAAAATATAAAATCTTATAAATTCGAGGGTGTACCCTACCGAATTCACTGAGCCCCTGACACTAGGTTCAACAGGATTGGTTTTCATTTTAAAATACAAAACCATACAAATTCGAGAGTGTACGCTGCCGAAAGTAATGAGGCACCGACTCTAGATTCGTTTGATAGACTTTCATTTTAACAATATAAAACCATACAAGTTCGAGGGTGTACAGTGCTGTAATGGTGCCCAACTCTAGGTTCGTTTAAAAATATAAGTTCATAGAAATTCGAGGGTGTACGCTGCCGAAAGCAATGGGCCCATGACTCTAAGCTCGTTTGGATAGATTTTCATTTTAAAATATAAAATACAAATTCGAAGGAGTACGCTGTCGGAGGCAGTGCCTCAATTCTACGCTCATTTAAATGTATAAAATCTTACAAATTCGAGAGTGTACGCTAACGTAGGAAGTGGTCGCTCCTCCCCCCCCCCCCCCAATTTTGGCTGGTTTATAAATAGAAATTCTGGGGTATACTCTGCGAAAAGCAATGAGGCTTCGACTCTAGATTCGCTTTGATAGATTTTCATTTTTAAATATAAAACGATACAAACTCGAGGGTCTAAACTGACAAAATGGTTCCCCCAAATCTAGCTCCTTTAAAATATACAATCATACAAATTCGAGAGTGAGCGTTGACGAAGGCAGTAGAGATCTCCAATTCTAGGTTTATTTAAAATTATAAAAACTTATAAATTCGAGTGTGTAAGCTGCCGAAGGCAATGGCGTCCTGATTCAACGTTCTTTTGGATAGATTTTCAATTTCAGATATAAAATCATACACATTCCAGAGCGTACGCTGGCGGAGATAGTAGGGCTTCGATTCTAGATTTGTTTGATAGACTTTCATTTAAAAAATATAAAACCATACAAATTCTAGGGTGTACGCTGCCAAAATGGTGCCCCAATTCTAGAGTCGTTTAAAAATATAAATCCATATAAATTCGAGGGTGTACGCTGCCGAAGGCAATGAGGCCCTGATTATACGTTCGTTTAGGTTCGTTTTTTATTTTAAAATATATAATACAAATTTGAAGAAGTACGCTATCGTAGGCAGTGTCCCAATTCCACGTTCTTTTAACCCTTCACTGCACGATTTTTTCTATTTTTATGATTTTTTTTTTTTTTTTAACCTATATATTGCTCTAATAATGGGAAAAATAGTAAAAAAAAAATTAAATTTCAAAATTTCAGCTAAAATTTTTATATTTTATGGTGTATGCCATATGTACACATTTAGGGTTTTAAAATATTGTATTGCTATATTTTGCAACTAAATGAGCTTAAATTAATTAATTTTATCTGCTTAACACTCTGCAACTTTTATTATATTAATATTTTTAAGTATTCAGTAAAAATAATGAAAGTAAATCTTACCTTAATAGCTTGATCGACATTTTTTTATTTCTTTCTGAAGAACAAATTCTAATTTTTTGTATAATGAAGCCATGTGACATGAACAAAATAAGTGTTATTCCATTCTTTAGATTGTTCTTGATCAGTTACAGTGATCATATTAGCCAAATTCATGGCATATAATGAAAATTATAATGTCTTTAGGTATGTGCCAGATATGGCACGTGGTGCAGTGAAGGGTTAAAAGTATAAAATCTTACAAATTCGAGACTGTACGCTGATCAAGGCAGTGCACACCCTCCCCCAACCCCAATTTTAGGATCGTTCATAAATAGAAATTCGAGGGTATATTGTGCCGAAGGTAATGGGGCTCAGATCTCGGTTCATTTGGATAGATTTTCATTTTAAAATATAAAACGATACCAATTCGAGGGTCTAATCTGACAAAACGGTGTCCCAATTCCATATCCGTTTAACATATAAAATCATACTAATTCGATAGTAAACGTTGACAAAGGCAGTGGGGGTGCTTATTCTAGGTTTGTTTAAATATATAAAATCTTATACATTCGAGTGTGTACGCTGCCGAAGGCAATGGGGCCCTGACTCTGACTGCAGGTTCGTTTGAATAGATTTTCACGCATCTGTGCATTTTCGGAACGCTGAATATTTGGATAGGCAAGTAGACCTTCAACATCAAAGAACCGAATTACTAAGGTGATTTTTCAGGTGTTATTTATTTGGCTCAGCTGCGTTCAAAGCAGGGATGCACCGAATGTTCGGAATCTATTCGGTATTCGGCCATACTACCGAATATTCGGTTAGGCCGAATATCAAGCTATTCGGTATGCCGAATATTCGGATTAGCAGAATATCAAACTATTCGGTATGCCGAATATCAAAATTTCGGCCAAACCGAATATTTAAAAGACTTTAAAAAAAAATATTTTTAAAAACCTTAAAACAACCACTATTTTTAACAATCAATTAATAAAGATATTTAATAATTAGAAATATAATTATATTTAAGTAAAGGAGAATGCTTTTACATTTTTTATTTGCTATTTGAAAAGTATCACTTAAGAAAATTAACCAATAATGACGATTTTAGTCCCCTTCCTGACAAATAAACTGTATATGACTGTACAATTTTTTTCATTTAATTCCTTCAAATTTTTACTTTGATTTTAAAATATTTGTTTTAGAATATAAGAAAATTTTATTAATTTGTTTTAATTCAGAGACGAATTCATGAAATTTAAAATTTTATCAATTAAAGAAGCTTTAAAACTGCCCTCTTCTTAAATAACAATTCAAAGCATAATTTTCTTAGTGTAGAATTTATTTGTAAAAAGATCTTGTTTATCAATATGGAAGTATGTGTGTTAAATATTATGTAAAATTGTTTAAAAATTTAACTTTTCAATGCTTTCAAATTCTGAAATTTAAAAGTAATCGGCAAGCCGAATATTCAGTATTCGACCGAATAGTTACTATTCGGTAGGCCGAATATTCGGTATTCGGCTTGATAGTCACTATTCGGCTATCCGAATATTCGGTATTCGGTTTACCTGTTGGCCGAATTTTCGGCATTCGGTATTCAGCCAAAATCACTATTCGATGCATCCCTAGTTGAAAGTCGGTGACCAGTCAATAACATAATGTAAAGAGTAGAACGTTACTAATTAAGAAAATATTTAATAATTTTAAATGCGCTTTTACATTGTTTTCTGTTTTATAATAAATTTTTAAATATATTTTTAAAAATTCTTAGAAGAGAAAAATACATCACCAAATGAGGCAATTTTTGAACAAAACTGAAAGTACCGAATGCATATGACTATTCCGAATGGGGGGGAAGGGCACCCTCCCCCCTGTAGCTACGTCCCTGTCCAAATGATCACATAATGCTTAAACTGGGTGTACCAGCGCCACGAACCAGGTGAAAATTTGAATAAAAACCACGAAGAAAGTGCATTAGAATGGTTAGGCATAAATGAAGAATTTGCACCGCCTTTAATAGCACAGAGTATTGAAGATACTGATATCCAAAGTATATGCTGTCTTTCCATGTTTGCAAAAATACAGCTGCATCAAAGTGGTGGAAAATTGCTGCTAAAAAAATAACGGAACACTTAATCCAAAATTTTGTTCCTTTTGAGTCATTCCATACAAAATGAGCAAATTAGCTGTGGCTGACATGTTAGATATTAATGAAAATCATCATATAAGTAGATCATATTTATTTATGAGTAAATGCAAAATGATAGATTTCAGGATTGTTTATTTAAGTTTCAAAACTTACATTAAAAGTTGATGCAAAATCGAGGTTTTGTGTACATGCTTGAAATTTCAATTTTGATTATTAGCCTTAGGAACGGAAAGACAATATTAAAAAGTATTTACAATTAAGAATGAATAATATTAACAGATTGACGTAATTTAGTAATTGTCTTTTTATTCCGTAATGAAAAAAAAATAAATAATGAAAGTTTTGAAGAAAAAGTTAGATATTTAGATTACTCGTTTGAACAAGAAGGAATGCTCTTAAAACTATTATTTTTATATTATAGATAAAAGTATATATTTTGAATTTAGAATCTTTCATTCTTGCCTTTTTATTTTTTAATGAGAAAAAAAAATAAGAAATGAAAAATTTTGATGGGAAAACCTAATATTTCTATCACTTGTTTGAATATGAAAGAAAGCTGTTAAAATTTTAAAATTATTTGATATTATAGATAAAAGTGTATATTTTAAATATAGATATTTTTATTCTTGCTTTCTGTTTATTTTTGCCTAAAGAACATTTTACATTAGAGTTGAAAAAATAATTCAGTTGAACAAAAAATTATTTAATAATTCTAAATCCAAATAGAAAAAATAGATGGCAGCACTAATTCTTTTTCTCCTTGAAATTCAAATTCTGCAATATTTTAAGAAACGCGCGCGAATTCAAAGAGTAATATCCATGGAATGTAACAAATATTACCTTTATCAACCCATTTTTGCTATGTTTGTTAGGAATCAAAAGGCGACCATGAATTTTTTTAGCATATCATGGACTTTTTAATGTTGGACCCTTCCGTTATTTATTTTTTTGCGGATTCAAAAGAGGAAAAATTATGATTCTGTATTTTTTTTTTTTTTTAAGTTTCTAAGTTTTTTTCTTTTGAAGATGAAGGAAATAAATAGTAACTTTCAAACTCGGAGAATTCGATCTTCATATGTAATATTATATCAAGAGGCAACAAAATATTTTTATGTGGTCATGCATGAACACATAAACAAACATGTTTGATACAGCTCATTTTGTAGGACACGATAATGTCTAGTTTAAGACATTACGAAAAGTTTTAAGACATTAGTCTTTAAGAAAATCGAAATTTAAAAGAGTGAAATGAGCGAAAAGCGTTCTAAAAACTTTCTAAATTTCAATTTCTATGGAATTGTTAAAGACAGAAACTTGAAATTTGGTATGGTAGATACTTATAAGATGTAAATGCTCTCTAGGAACAGTTCCTGAAATCTCCAAAATTTAAAAGGGAAAAATGAGCGAAAGCATTCTAAAAACTTTCTAAATTACGATTTCTGTGGAATCTCAGGAAATAACAAACCGATTTCAAAAGTAATGCTAGCAAATTGATGGTGACAGTCCCTGTTCCAATATAAGCTATATTTTATGTTGGTACCACTACTACCAGGAGGTGGTAGATCATTTGACTGGAAGCTTGGAACATGATGGTTACTTTTAAGATGTAAACGCTTGCTAAGAATGGTTTCTAAAAAAATCAAAACTTCAAATGAAAACTGAAATAAGCATAAAAGCTTCAAAATACATTCTAAATTATCATTTATTTAGAATTACTTTAATTCTTCACATTAAATTAAGTCTCATTTTCTCCTAATGCAATGTAATAATGAGGTTTAGTCAAACTGTGGCTTTGTTGGTAACTTTTGAATTATCAGTAGCAGTATAATTTCGCCTAACAAAAATAGGCGCACAAATACCACTTGGCATATTTCAATTATTAGCAAAGCCGCGAGTTTTGCTAGTACCCTACATTTTTCGCTGGATAAATGGATTGCGACCTGGTTTCCTACACAAATGTTGCTCATCTCTACCACCTCTTAAACATTGTCCTACATTTTTTAAAAAACCCTGTACATGTCACCTTTTTTGAAGAAAAAATGCGTGTATGCTTTCTAAATGTTATTTCTCTTTTCTTTTTTTATGATTTTACGGAATATTTAGATATATTTAATTTTCTGTTAGATACAGGGGTGGATCCAACCCTTAATTTAGAATGGTGGGGGGAGGGTCATGGCTCCTTTTTTTTTGGGGGGGGGGGCGTAGTCACACCACTTCATGATCAATTTTATACTGAAGGCTATTACCAAATTAAAACTAGTGATTTTTATGATACTTTCGCGAATTCATTTTCCTTCATCAATGCACAAAATTTGCATTGGTATTCGTAAAAATATATAATTTACAGATTTCATTCAGATACCAAGAAATAGAACTGTTTCCCATTTTCTTATAAATGCGAAGAATGATTCAGAAATATTGTCAAGTTAGCATTTTCAGCCAATTTTTAGGACTTGAGAGCCACAGAGATGTCGTCACGAGGGAGCAATTAGCATTCGAGTCCCTAAATTTAGTTTAAAATGACAAATTTTATGGAATTTTTGGAAAGATTCTTTGTTTTTATGGAAAACACTTTTTGATTACACAGTTCCTGAATAAGTGCACTTGCAAATTTCTTGAGATAAAAAATATTTTCACTGATGTATCAGAAATTACCTAATTTTGATTTGATTTGAGTAGAGCTTTAAAGAGTCAGAGAGATTCGCAATGTTGAACGAGGGGGCGGGGGATTGAAAGAATTTAAGATATATATATACATATTTTTTTAAAATAATTTTTAGCATTTTTCTGTTGTTTGGGGGAAGGGAAGTCATAACCTCGGTGACCTTCCCCTTGGATCCGCCATTGGTTAGATATACCAATGGCAGAATGAAAGATAGGTAGTACCTACCTCCGGTCGCAAAAAGCAAGAGAAAAACTTTAATAACATTTTCGGAAAAAGTGGGAGGTGTGCTTTCTCTTTCACTTTCATGAAATAGGTGGGAAAGAATCTACTTATATATACTTTTAGTTAAATGAAAGTCATTGCAGCTAAATACTTATAAGAAATGCCCTCACCCCCTTCCAATGATATTTTGTAGTTTTTACGTCTTATCTATTTAAACAGTGACTGTAATTTTATCCTAATGAAAAAAATAATAGGTCATAATTTTGATGATATGCAGGTAGCATCATTTAAGAGTAATAAAAGTAAATCAAGGTATATAACTAATTTATTGTTTATTAATTTAAGCTGATGCATAATTAACATAAGTTTGTGTGCAAGATATAGATAGTAATTTTTATTAATTATAAGAAAATGCATCCCATTTAGTGTATTTTGAGAATCCTGCTCACAGGTATATATCTATAAGTCGATGCAATTTCACTCAGTGTTTCTTTCCTACTGGTAATAGGTGGCAGTGCCTCCCGAGAGCAAAACCTTCTGGGGAAGTTTTCAAGCTACGTTACCAACTAATAATTTTTAAATTTATGTACACGAACCCTAGAACAAGTGGTTCAAAAGAAATACTAATTGCAATAATCTGTTCAATCACAATCAAAAACAGCTTTTTATGTTAATATCTTTACAGTACTGTTTTTTTTTTCATTATTATTTTTTCAAAGGTTTTTACACACATAACTTGGTCTTAGAGATAACTGAGAGCAAAAACGCAAAACGGGGCGTTTGAAACAGAGAGAAATCTAGACAGCGTATCTTTTACATTTTTCTCTGGAATTGAATGGTCCATTATCGTTTTTAACATGGAACAAAGACAGAAATGTAATTAACCCTTATGTCAATAGCCGGGTACCTTTTTTCTGTTTTCATCTCGTTTTCAGTGTGATAATATTAAAAGAAACTAAAACGAATTTATATCCCCATTATTTGTAGTATTCACTGTTCATTAATATAATCACTTTAAAATTTCGAATTTTTTTTATTACTGTTTTGGGGCATTAAATATATTTATACATTTTATCAATGACCAAGGTACCGGGGTACCCATGCAAATTTTTTGTGAGAAAATACAGAAATTGATAGATTTTTAAAATTTAGATCAGTAAAACAAAAACTTGAAATTAATTTTAAAATAAGAGTTAGATGTACTTTTTGAGGTAAAAGATATTTCATTTACGTGAAATTTTGTGGACAAGCTGTACAATAGCAAACGGTGTACGAATGTACAGTCGTGGAAAAAAAAAGTAAACACCCCCTACTAACTCCTCAACAAATTATCGTAGAAGAAAGTTACTGGTACCGAACGATTGGAAATAAAGTCTACTTTTAAATGATGTATATAAAATTTGCTTAGGGGGCCACCTACATATTAAAACGAACCATAACTTTGTTTTTTTCAATAGCAGTACCCAATTCTGACAGCATAAATGAACTCTACACCCTTCAATTAGTCTAAAGCCAAATTTTTACGCAATTCATACCATAAGTTTCCGAGAAATTAATTATTTTAAAACGAGCGTATTCCAAGGGCTGTATGCAAATTGAAGGTCAGTATTCGATTGTTGACCGAGAGAGCTCCCTTCTTGATCAAGGCACCTTAAGCGCCACTCAAGGAGTCAATGAAGAGTGTTAGATTACAGTACGGCAGAATAAATTTCAAAATGTCTACTCACTTCCATCATAGACGGCCCCTTAAACCATCATTTTGCCGTTTTTTAAGCATAATTTGAAAACTACTTGGAATAAAAATGTGAAATTTTTGAATTTCCATAAAGCAGGACTTAATAAATCTAAATCCATCAAAAAAATTGTAGGTTGCAATTCATAATTTTTTCGAATATTAATTTCATAATTCATATCATAAAATTATAAAAATTGCAAATTCAGCTTATTTATGTTTGGGTATATTAGTATTATTACCACAAAAAAAATTAGCACATTAGGAGCATAATTTCGGGAGATATAAATAAAAATATGAAAATATAATTTAACATTAGAAGCACTAAATTTTGAATGTTTATAATTCAAAAACTTATCATTCAAATGACTTGAAATTTGGTGTCTAGGCATAGTTTGAACCGAAGATTTGAAATATCTCGTTAAAATTGGGTATTGCCATTGAAACAAATGAAGTTAGGATTCGTTTTAATATGTAGATGACCCCCTAAGAAAATTTTATATACATCATTTAAAAGTAGACTTTATTTCCAATCGTTCGGTACCAGTAACTTTCTTCTATGATGATTTGTTGAGGAGTTAGTAGGGGGTGTTTACTTTTTTTTTTCCACGACTGTACATCACATACACCACACATTGTTTACACTTTCCACATTGTTTACATGTTTTCTGTGCCTTTTTTTAGACTCTAACAAGCACATGTGATACCAACTGCTTTTATCCTTCTTGTTTCACCTCACTTTAAGCTGTTTAGACAAGGGCAAAGATTTTTTTCAGTATACTTTTATCTCTCGATTTGGTCGAAAAATATCTCACAGCCTGGTACATTTTACGATTGATCTTGAATTGCTGGAAGGCTCAAGATTTCACCTAATTCCCACAAAAACAGGCGTCGATTGTCTGTTTTATTTATAACCATATAATTATTTGTAGTATGTATAATGTAAGCAGCAAGTGCTGCTATATCCACAATATAGAAGAATAATGCAAATGGTCATGTCGTTGTACGCCTATGTGTCATATATTGCCCCAATAATTTATCCATTATATCCACTCTATATTTCGTTTCATTATGAAACTGAATCATTTGGGGTTTCTCTTTCGGTCCCGTCGTGGTTTTATCATGATGCATAGTAGACATTAGAATGACAGGTTTGTTCCTTTTTGGAACATACGAACAAATACTTACGTCAACATGAAATCCAGATTCTGTGGATAACGCTTACGCAATTTACTAGGCCTCATTTCTTGGCTTGTTTCTTTTCAAATTGATCAACCATTGGGAGCTTCCAGTATAATAAATGCTCGGCCAAAGAGAGAGAAGAAAAAAAAAATATCGGTGGTGATGTTTCGTCTAGAATCCTTGCGGCCAAGTCTTCCACAACTCCTCACCTTTGTTTATTTCACTGTCTGTACCTGTTTTACCGGTGCATAGTTGGACTTTGAGAGGATAATAATTATTTGCATCACATACCCACCTTATTTGTGGTAGTTAATCCGACTCTGGCTAGAGGTTTGCATGGGACTGAATTTCCAGGCTCGGGATGGGCCCGGGGCGGGAAATTAACGCCCGAACGAAAGCTATCTCTTACACAGAAAGTTATAGAAAGACGGTCGGTGTAGAAAATTAAAAGTTTGGCCCGCGGCCGGTACATTTATATTTTCACAGTTCACGGGCCGGTTCATACAAAAATCAACGAAAAGAGGTACAGGAAAAAGTTCCGTGCAAAAAAAAAAAAAAAAAAAAAAAAAAAAAAAACCAATTGAATAGAACAATTTGCGGCGCGATTCAATTTCCACAAAAAAAAATCCGATTTTTCTTAAAATACAATTAAGATTTAAAAAAAAAAAAAAAAGAATACGGCATACCTATTTATGAGGAAATTTTACAGTATATTATAGATTATTATGTGTTCACAAGACATACATGTGTTGTGTATGTATATCTATAGATCATATACAAGGTTGCACAAAAAAAATCTCATATTTTCAGGTTTATTCATGGTAATAGCAGAAATTATATCTTCAAATGTGTTATGTGTTTTCCAAGTTGTTTATTTAAACATCATCTTTCACCTTTGTAAATTGTAAAGTTTTGTTATAGTATTCTGAATGTGTTGGAAAGTGTTTCATAATCTATGCCGTACGCATGATTTTTCGTTCTTGTTTTAAATTTCAAATTGATCCGATTGTAATTTGAATATTTTTATACAGTTTGTTTTGTTTAATCTGGAATTATTATTATTTTTTTTTTAATGCGAAAAATAAAAAATAGATTTTTTAAATATTTTAAAACCGACGACTCACCCAAGTATAAAATTGATTTATACTTGCTCCTGTAAACTCATGGGCGTACCCAAGGGAGGGGGGGGGCTGATGGGGCTACAGCTTCCCCCCCCCCGAAAATTTCGAACTGATATGAAAATATTGCTGATTTTTTCCCTTTCTTTTTTGGGAAAATTTTTATTTTTTTCCTATCATACAGCGGACTAGCCATTCCCATTAGTCCACATTGACACCAAAGAAGAGAAAGGAGACTGATGGGGCTACATTTGCTCCCCCCCTCCTCCTGAAATATTCGAAAATTAAGTGAAAAAAGTGTTTTTCCTTACTTTTTTTAGATAAATCTGTAATTTTTTCTTCTGTCATACAGCGATATAGCTATTCTCGTTAACCCCATATTAGTCCACATTGACATCACAACATACTATAAGATGGGGGGGGGGGGGGGGAACAACTGATGGAATGACAGCTCCTTCATCTCGCAAATAGTCGAAAATAAAACGAAAAAAATAGTGCTAATTTTTTTTCTTACTTTTGTTTGAGATAAATTTGCCTTTTTTCTCCTATCATTCAACAGACTAGTCGAACTCTTTAGTTTCATATTAGTACACAATGATACTACATTATACTAAAAAAAAAAATAAATGGAAGGGGGCTAATCGGGTTGCAGCCCCCTCCCAAAATAGTCGAAAATGAAATGAAAAAAGTGCTTATTTTTTCTTTTTGTTTGAGATAAATTTGTATTTTCCCCCTAATCATTCAACAGACTAGCCGCTCTCTTCTTTTTAGTTCCATATTAGTGCACAGTGACACCACATTATACACAAACAAGTGAAAGGAACTGCTGGGGTTACAGCCCCCTCCTCTAATATAGTTGAAAATGAAATGAAAAAATAGTGCTTATTTTTGTTTCCTTCTTGTTTAAGATAAATTGGCATTTCCCCCCTACCATTCAACAGACTAGCCGCTCCTTTCTCTTTAGTTCTATATAAGTACACAGTGACATTACATTATACACAAAAAAATGAAAGAGGGCAAATGGGGTTGCAGCCCCCTCCCAAAATAGTCGAAAATGAAATGAAAAAAGGGCTTTTTTTTTTTTTTCTTTTTGCTTGAGTTAAATTTGTATTTTCCCCCTATCATTCAACAGACTAACCGCTCTCTTCTCTTTAGTTCCATATTAGTGCATAGTGACACCTCATTATACCCTAACAGGTGAAAGGAGTTAATGGGGTTACAATCCCCTCCTCCAAAATAGTCGAAAATGAAATGAAAAAAAAAATGGTGTTTTTTTTTCTTTATGTTTAAGATAAATTTGTATTTTTTACCCTATCCTTCAACAGACTAGCCAATCTCTTCTCTTTAGTTTCATATTAGTGCACAGCACAGTGACACCACATTATACCCAAAGAAGTGGAATGGGGTAATGGGGTTGCAACTCCCTCTCAAAATAGTCGAAAATGAAATGAAAAAAAAAAATGCTGATTTTTTTCATTTTGTTTGAGATAAATTTGTAACTTTGTTATCTGCAATATAAAGAACTAGCCATTCTCGTTAGTCCCATATCAGCGAACAGTTACACCACAGTTTATCCAACAGGTCCCTTATCGAAATATTCGAAAATGAAATGAAAAAGGTGCTGATTTTTTTTCTTTCTGTTTGAGATAAATTTGTAATTTAGTGTTCTGTTTTACCGCGGATTAGTCATTCTCGTCAGTCCCATATTAGCCTACATAGGCACCACAGCATACCCAAAGAAGGTGAAGGCACTGAGCTCTACAATAATACGGAGAGCCAACTTACAGATCCACTTTCTGCCGCGACCGCATCACACTTTCAATGCGCGCAAGTAATGAGTGCTGCACTTTTCTTAATATTACAAGTATTTTTTAAAACTTTTTCGCATATTTTTTATCAATTTTGGTGTTTTCTACATCTTTTTGATATTTTTATGAGCAATACTTAATTTGTTCTTTATTTCTTTTCGTTGAGCTTACCTAAAACTTAATTTTTAACTAATATCAAATTGAAAAATTGCGATTAATTTAAATAAATCTATAGATTTTTCAATAAAAAATATATACACTTAATCGGGTAACGGATAATTGCATACCCCGCTTATATTCATAGAATGCCGTGAACAGAAACGTTCCCCATAAGGCTAATGTTAAACATACTCGTTTTATCGCATAACAATCCCCGGTTAATTGCATAAATATCTCCAATCTACTAGTATTAATCCGGATTTTGTGAATTCCTGTTATAGTGATGAATGAGAAAAAACTTTTTTTTTTTTTTTTTTTTTTTTTTTTTTTTTTTTTTTTTGTAACAGTGGTTTGTTACATTTACAATCGAAGAGCAGAAATCGTCGTGAAAGCAGAAAAGAGCAGTAATCGTCGATGACTTACCTTAATTCTGGAAACTTATGAGAGTGTTGAATTTGGACAACTGTGTTTTTCTTTTAAAGATTGCCGTACATACAGTGACTTAAGATGCTAGGGGTACTTTTTGTAACATTCTGGAATCGGGGGGGAAATAGAATCGAGACGGTCAAGAGAATAAAAGACCAATATTTAGTTTTGGAAGTGGAGAAACGCAATGTCGAGATATGAAAATAAAAATCCTAAAGGATTTTTTGTGTAGGCGAAAAAAAAAAAGAGCGTAAATTGGCAAATTATTAAAAAATAAAAAGAATTTATGCAGAAACTTTTATCTTCAAAAGGTATGATTTAAAAGCAAAAATGTTTTATTTAACTTTCATTTTAATTTTCACATAAATTATAATGAAAAATTAAAACATGTACCGTAAATAGTGTTATAATACCTTATACTTTATTACATATATTGTTATATATAGAGTAATAATAAAATATTTATTAAAGTTATTAATACAAGTTTTTAATTTATTAGGTAAATAATTATTGTCCATTAATATTTATCAAATCTGTGGTATATAATCAAATGATAACGTATACTGATAATATTAATTGCTGTCCTCGCTTAAATGCATACAATTCAGTGGAATCAACTGTATGCAATTAAGCGGGGCCGACTGTATCAATGAAAATTGTAGCAACTTCGTCAAAATTTTAAAAGAAAATCCAATTTGAAAATATCTACCCCATACTACTCTATGGGAGGAAATCTACGTTTTGCCAAAAATTTTCATCGGAAAATTTTTGGCATTGTATTCATGGGCGGACCGCTGGATTCAATGTATCAGAATGAGGACTTAGCCCTCCGCTCTATTGTCGAACTCAGTGAGTGAAGGAGACTTTATTTTCAGTGGTGGGGAGAACAATTTTACAGATTTTAAGTTACAATGACTTTCGTTTAAATGAAAGTATATAAAATAAAACCCAATAACACTTTTCAACTTATTTCGGAGTAGGGTGGCTTCAGGATCGGACCCGTATCCCTCCCCTACCAGGGGTGATTCTGAGTTTAAAAAAATTCTGACATTCACAGCAAATTTTCTGAAAGGTTACAGCAGAGCGGGTAGGGGGGATCCCTTCCCGGCATTAATTTTTTTTGTTGCAGTTTGGGTTAACTCTGTTTCTTGGTTTTCATTAACTTGGGTTTTCATTTCTCATCAATTTCATGCTGAGTGTAAGTGTAGATTCCTGCAAGTTGGGTTCGGGTTAACCAAATTTTTAAAACGTTAGTTCAATATATTATTTCCGTTTAAAAACTATACCTGTAATAATAAACATAGTTGTTTGTATATATGTGCCGTTTTCTAAAGAGACCTCCGTGTTTGTTCCACGACCCTTTAATGAAATTCAGGTTTTTATGACGACCCTTTGACGAAATTCGCATCTTCCCATGATCCTTTGACCAAATTCGCTTCATTTTTTCGCGGCTCTTTGGCGAAATTTGCGTTTTTTCCGTGACTCTTTGACGAAATTCACGTTTTTCCGCGATCCTCTGTCGAAATTTCCGTTTTTCCGTGGCCCTTTAACGGAATTCACATTTTCTGCGATGCTTTGACGAAATTCACGTTTTTTCCCCGTGGCTCTTGAACGAAATGCGCTCTTTTTCCACGGCCCTTTGACGAAATTCGTGGTTCTTTCCTATTCTTTCACGAAATCCGCGTTTTCCCGAGGCCCTTTGAAGAAATACGCGTTTTTTTTCGCTACACTTTGTCGAAATATGTGTTTTTTCCGCGATTCTTTGTCGAAATTCGCGTTTTTTCCGCTGCTGTTTGACGAAATTCGCGTTTTTTTGTGACCCTTTGATGAAATGTCGCGTTTTTTCCGCGATTCTTTGTCGAAATTTGCGTTTTTTTCGCTGCTTTTTGACGAAATTTTGCGTTTTTTCCGCGATTCTTTGTCAAAATTTGCGTTTTTTCCCTTGATTTTTGACGAAATTCGTGTTTTTTGCGGCCTTTTGACGAAATTTACGTTTTTTTCGCGATCTTTTGACAAAATTCACGTTTATTTTCGCGACCTTTTGACGAAATTCGTGTTTTTTTTCGCGGCCTTCTGACAAAATTCACGTTTTCCGCAATCCTTTGACGAAATTCGCGTTTTTTTCTGGATCCTTTGTTGAAATTCCTGCTTTTCCCGCGTTTTTTTGACGAAATTAGCTTTTTCTACGCGGCTTTTTCGTGGGATACGTGCTTTTTTTCGCTTTGTCGAAATTCGCGTTTTATCCCGTGGCGTTTCTTTCACAAAATTTGCCTTTTTCCGCGGCCCTTTGACGGAATACGCTTTTTTTTAACGATACTTTGTCGAAGTCTGGGTTTCTCCCGCGATTCGTTGTCGAAATTTTCGTTTTTCCGCGTCTTTTTGACGAAATTTGCATTTTTTCTTGCGATCCTATGTCAAAATTCGCTTTTTCTCCGCGACCCTTTAACGAGATACGTGTTTTTTTCGCAATTCTTTGTCGAAATTCGCGCTTCTAGCCGCAGCCGTTGGACGTAATACGTGTTTTTCCGAGACTCTGTGTCGAAATTCGCGCTTTTTGCGATACGTTGACGAGACTCGCTTTTTCTCCGCGGCCCTTTGGCGGAATACGTGCCTTTTTTCTCGATGTTGAAATTCGCTTTTTTCCCGTGGCCCTTGGGCGAAATTTCGTGTTTTTTCCGCAATCCTTTGTCGAAATTTGCGTTTTTTCCGCGATTCTTTGTCAGAATTGCGTTTTTTCGACGATCCCTTGTCAAAATGTACTTTTTTTCCGCGATTCTTTGTCGAAATTTGCGTTTTTCTCAACTTTTTGACGAAATTCGCGTTTTTTGCGATCTTATGTCGAAATTCCAGCTTTTTCCGAGTTTGTTTAACAAAATTCACGTTTTCCGCTGCCTTTTCACGAAATTCGCATTTTTTGCGATGCTTTGACGAAATTTGCTTTTTTTCCTCGACCCTTTGGTTGAGATACGTGTTTTTTTTTTGCGATTCTTTGTCAAATTCGCGTTTCTAACCGCAGCCTTTGGACGAAATTCGTATTTTTCCGCGGCTCTTTCACGAAATTCGCGTTTTCGTCGCGATATTTTGTTGAAATTTGCATTTTTTCCTCTGCTTTTTGACGAAATTCGTGTTTTATCTGCGGCCATTTGACGAATTTTACATTTTTTTCTGCGATCCTTTCTCGAAATTTGCATTTTCCGCGGCATTTTGACGAAATTCGCGTTTTAACGCGATTCTTTGTTGAAATTCGCGCTTTTTCCGCGTCTGTTTGATGAAATTTGCGTTTTTTCCGTGGTCCCTTGACGATTTTTTTTTTTTTTTTTTTTGGCGGTCATTTGACGAAATTCACATTTTTTCCACAGCCCTTTGACGGAACACGTGTTTTTTTCGCGATCATTTGTCGAAATTCGCTTTCTTTCCGCTGCCCTTTGGCGAAATTTGTGTTTTTTCAGCGGTCAATAGAATAAATTTGCGTTTACACCGCGTTTGACTTTTTTTTCGCGATCCTATGACAAAATTTGCGTTTTTCCCGGCCCTTTGACAAAATTCGCATTTTATCGGCAGCCCTTTGACAAAATTCCGTTTTTTTTCGCGATCCTTTAAGAAAATTTGAGATTTTTTTTTCTGCGAACGATTGATGAAATTGATGTTTTTCGCCGACCATTTGTCAAAAATCGCGATATATTTTTTAAGTCGGAATTTTGGGATTGATGACCGATTTTTTTTTAATTTATGGAACCTCATACCTAAAATATACGGAAAATTCGGAACAGAATCATCCCTACCCCCCCCCCCCCCCCCCCCCTTTTCCCCCCTCTTACTACGGCCTTATTGTCAAAAATGATTTCTGTTTACAGCACAATTCAACGTGTTTCGTAAGATATAGAACATTATGAAAATTTAAGTCAGCTCCTCCACCCCACCCCCCCCCGAAATAAAATCCTGGGTACGCCACTGTGTAAACTAAATAACAAGACGGGATTACAATTTTCATCTTACATAAATGCTACTTAGAACTGTTGAGGCAAAACTTAATAAGGAAGTAATTTTGGAATATTTACTTATCAAACAATAAACATAATTATTTTGTTAATAAATTAATTACTGTTGTTTTGTCCTACACCATGGTAGAGGTCTGCACGGACCCGGGCTTGGCCCGAGGCCCGTACCCGGCCCGGCGAAATGGAGGAGAATTTTCAAACGGGCCGGGCCGGCAAAAAAATTGAACGGGCCTGCAGGGCCGGGCCGATAAAAAAAAATTAATCGGGGCTATCGGCCCGATATAAGAATTTGAGTGGAGCAGATAAAATACGAGGTCATTTCCAATGAATATGACTTTTTCGAGAAGTATAAATGTGTGCATTATGAGCCGATGCGAGTTTAACAACATCAATACAGAAATGTAACATGTCCATCGTAGAGATCGGCATCGTACAGTTACATGATGCCTGATCCCGGGTTTAATTTTTTCGGCAGACTTGTGCCGGGACGGAACTGGTCTTAATCGTTCTCAGAATGTGTAGGACAGGCATTATGTTTTGTAAAAGTATTAATAGCGATAATGAACTTCTGTTAACAGTATTTTTGGAAATGTACCTTAAGGTGGTTCTCATATTTACTGCTCAACAAAGCGAAACTCTCAGACACATTTTCTGACTCATTTTTAACTATAAAGGCATAAAATTGACAGGCCTGAGTATTGAAGGCATTTGGGATCGAATAGCGTTTCCATTTTTCATAAATTACGTACAGCGATAACAGAGACTCTTGTCACGTGACTGTACGTTTTCTCCTTTCCTGTGCTATCGCTTCCGGAAATTCGATTCAAAACGCTAACTTTGGCAGTATTTTCTGAAAGATATATTACTTTTATCTAAGAAAAAAACGGCATTTACATGGTTTCTGAATAAGAATACCTGCCAATCTCATGCGTTTCCGAAAAGAAATGAATTCATAAATGTATCAAAATGTAGCTCCTTTGGATTTGAGGAAAGCCTTAAAAATGACAGAAATATTTTCACAAATCTACCTTTTATTATAAGCTTCAAAATCTATCATGTTTTTAAACCCTTTATTCTAAACTACAATAATCTTTTAATGAACCCTTATTTAAATTTTGAAACGTCTGTAGAGACGTTGACTAAAACACTGTAAGTAATCGTTAACGTTTACTATTGTGTGTTTTCTATTTTGCGAACACATATAGTAGTTTAAAATATACTGTAAAATGTTCCCATAAATATGCATGTAGTATTCATTAAAAGAATCTTAATTGTATGTCGAGAAAAAACGGAATTTTTTGTAGAAATGTAGTCGGGCCGGGCCGAGAACGGTAAAAATGTAAACGGGCCGGGCCGGGCTCGGGCCGAACTTTCAATTTTTACACCGGGCCGGGCCAAAATAGCTTTCCTTCTGGCCGGGCCGGGCCCGGGCCTGGAAATTCCGGCCCGTGCAGACCTCTACACCATGGCATAATGTATTGTGTTTAATTTTGTATCATTGTTACATATGCAGAATTATATTTACTATAAAATTCAGATTACAATTTTAAGATTTAACAAAAACTTACTGAAATAGGATTGAATATGGATACTTTTATCTATTTTTGAGCCTTATTAAATAATATCTTAAACAATTCAGAATAGCGTGCATAAAAGTTCATATACGAATAATTTACGAATATTTAAAAAATTGAAAAAAAAAAGGGGCCTAGCATTTTTAACAATTGGGGAAGGAGGGCGTTCCAAATGAATGCTCACACTGGCGCCAAAATGATCTTGGGCAGGCCCTGAATTACTCGAGTTCACAATAACTGACCTGTGACCTTTGAAAAAAATTCACTTTATTAAAGCATTAAAAAACACAAATCTAAAATAAGATAATAAGAAAAAATTTTTGAACCTACAAATTCCCTCTTCGAAATATTTTTTTGGTTACGGAAAGCGAATTATCGACATAAAAATAAAACAGAGTAGCAGAAGATTATCACAAAGTCGGAAAATTTCCATGGAAATTGGAAGAGTTAACGAATATACAACACCCTTTACCCACAAAAAAATTGCATTTTATAACGAAAATAAAAACTTACCTGAGATTACTTTCAAAACAGCCAAGAAAAATACACGTGGTCGAGAAGGTACTGCTAATTACTGTTGTAACTTGACCGGTACAGATACAGTAGCTATAAACCACGCACGCGGGGACAAAACCAGTCCTGAAATCAAGAAGAAAGCTGGTTTACACTTGGATCCTGATGGAAATAGCAATGTTGTTCCTACTGTTAGGTTTCGCACAGATAACAAAGGACAATATCTGCCGTGTTTCGCACCTTCTTTTGTTCGATGTTGCCAGATTGCCGGTAATTCTATGTGTATTTCACTAGCACAAATTCCAGTATATCAATATCTCCCCACGCTTGTTTGACTGATGGGGCTTATCTTTTTACTTTCGTCTTGGGGGCGTGGGATCGGACCAGTAACACAAAGGGCGTTTCTAGTCGAAAGCATAGTTACTTTGTACATTCTAGATTCTACACTACAATATGATATTGATACAATTCCAATTTTAACAGAGAAAATTTTTGGTTTCCAAAAACCGACACTTTAAAATAATTTTCAACAATGATAAAACGTATTGCATAATTTAAATGTAGATTTCATGTTAGTGATTTAGAGCTTTATTACTTTGAGTTTCCTTAGCTTTTATTGAGAGGGGGGAAAAAAATAATTGTTTAAATGTTAAGAGCGCGAAATATTATTAACACTTTAATTGGGATTTTTTTTTTTTTTTTTTTTTTTTTACTTTCATAGAATTTTTATTAAAATGTTTGAATTGTTTTCAAAGACAGAAAATATTAGATAATTCATCCAAATAGATTAAACTATGGAAACAATAACTTATTATGATTAGTGTATTATGTACTTTGCATCTTGAGGAAAGATTTACAAAAATCTCCTCTCCCCGCCCCCCCCCCCCCCAAAAAAAATTACATTTTCATACTTATGGGTGTTTTGTGCATTTTAATTAACCAAAACAAGAAAGAAAAAATCAAGCATAGATTCTGAAATGCTTTCCAACATATTCAGAATAATGTAACAAAACTGCACCGTTTAATAAGCTAAAATGGGATGCCTAATTGAATCATTTGGAAACGCATGACACATTTAAAACCCCAATTTCAGCAATTCCAATCTACAGTCGGAAAACAATCCGAAATCTTTGAGCAGACCTGTATATGATATATACATTTGTATCTATAAACTACATGCATGCAAAAATTTAGTTCAATTAGGAAATATATGCCACAGCTGAAAATTTTATTTAAACAATTTCCTCTAATAATGATAATGATAAGTGAATTCTTTTGTGCAGCCCTGTATACGAGGAATAGAATTTATACACAACAAGTCATATGCAAAAGATTAGTCAAATTTAAAAGCTCATACCGAATTTGAAAACGCACTTCCAGCAATTATTGCTCACAGACAGCACTGCTACCGATTTCTTTTGTGCATCCCTGTAAATGAACGATAAATGTTAAGAATGCCCTATTCTGTAGTTAGCATCTCGTAGTGAAAGTCAGTGATTTATATCAATTTCTATACATATGAAATAGCGTAATGTCATTAAAATACACTGCAAACGATCCCCCCCCCCCCCCCATTGACCATAATGTAACGGAATTCTTTTGAGAACTATTAATGCTACACACTTCATACTCAATACCGAACATGCCACGGTACGCATTATTAACATAGATCAATTGCATGAAAATCCGAGTATATTTACGCGAGTTAGAGAAGAGCGTGGACAGACAGACAACCGGACAGACAACCAAATTCATAAAAAAGGAATTTTTTTTTCCTGTAATTCACGCATATTAAGGCTGTTCTCAAGTTCAAACTGGACACTTACTGATACATTCCTGAATTCGATTTTATCCATAAACGCAAGCATAAACGCATAATCATTTCGCATTCATAAACACATAATTCATTTTTATTCATAAATGGCAGGTGCTCTTATTGAAAAACTATCAATGGAATAGTGTTTTTCATTTTTCAATAAAGACAAAATATCCTGCATAAAAGCCAAAGTTGATGTTTTGAACGAACCAGCATGGACTTTATTTTTATACTAGTCTTCGGGTTCAGGCTCATGGTGAAAATTTTATTTATACAAAATTTGAAATAAAGAAAAAGAAACTCTTGCTACTTGAGAAACAAGAATGTAACCAAAGTTTCTTACAGTGTTTTGCAATCCTTTAAAAACTGAAAGTAAACTGAATTGTTATTAATGTGATATAAAGAGAAATATTCTGTCTGATTTTCAAGCCTTTGTATTGTACGGTTAGTGTTAGTATCATAAAGAAGCCATGAGATATCTCTTATTTATCCTTTCTTTCTGTTTGAAGTCCTTTGTTTATTGGAAAACAGAAACTCAAGTCCTTCTGGCATAGTTGTATGATGGTATTTTATAAGAATGAAAATAGTGACTTTTACAGATTTTTGCCAGTGGTTGGATATAAAAAACAAAATTGCCATTTTAAAAGTTTTTCAGGAACATAAAAATCGAAACTTTTAAATGAAAATATTAATCTTGAAACAATTTTAAAATGTTATTAACAAATTCCTGTTGTGTACTTTTGGTATCGGCCTAAGCCAAATAAAAAAAAAAAGTCTGTACTTATCTCTTGGATGAAAATGAATGATTATACGTTCCTTGTACAAATCTCTAATTGATAAAATTTGATATGCGAGTCATTCTCAGATAATGGGATATTTTATGTCCTTGGCTAAGAAATTTGAATTAATTAAGTCAGCTGCGAAACTTTTTGTGAGTATTTCTGTTTAAGCACTCATTGCACTATGCACTTAAAAAATAAAAAAAGTCAGCATCTAAAAAAATTCTAATGTTGTAAATGTCACTACCAAGGCTTGTCCCACACTTCACAAATTTTTTAATTGAAACCCTTATTTTTAAGATTTGGAAAGCTTTAGAACAAATGCAATGATTATGTGGGTATGTTTCCCGTCTCTATTTTTTTATACATTTAGGCAAAACAGAAAACATTTCAATTAATTATCCAGTACGTATGTCAATTCACCACTTTCGGTAAAAAAAAAAAAAAAAAAAAAAAAAAAAAAAAAGATTGCCAAATTATAATGCCAAATAAACAAATTGAAGAATGTCTTCATTCCAAACTTATACCTAAGAATATTAAGGGAATTAGAGTTAAAAATGGCATTGAAGAATAAAGTGCCTTTTTATGTGTGTATCGACATACCAGATATAAAATCTCCTTCGTTCAGATGATTTTGGACAAAAGAATATTTAGAATAAGTGGCATTACATTATGAATGCTAAATGTTTGCTATGCAATTAATAAAATCTGTTTGACATTTTTTTCAATAATTTCCTTGGCCTTTCGCAATTTTTTGTATATTATTTTATGGAATTTTCTGCATATGCTCAAAAAATATGTAAGATTTTTCTATATCATTTTTACAATTTTGAAATAATATGTACGCATGTTTCATCCTACTTTTTTTTTTTTTTTTTTAATTTAACAGTTAATTTAACTGAATTTTATAGCATATCAAAAAGCGAAAATTAAATAAAATCAGGCTGATTTGACATTCTAAAAAGTTAGATTTTCTGAACTTTTAAGAAAAAATGCTTAGAAATTTATAAATAATCTAACATTATTAACTGCGGATTTTAAGGTGGCAGATATTATGGGAGGTGAGATAATAATTAAACTGTTTTGAAATAGTAACATTGAGGCCTCAGATCTGAAGATTTACTTTACTACTATAAGAATTTAAATGTAGAATTATTAAATTAGACAAAAATAAGATTTTTTTTTATATTGCACTTATGAATGAAATATAAATATTTTATTTCACATCTTTAATATGATACATATAAAGAAGTTAATATTAGCAGTAAAAAACTGCGTTTTAATGCACATTTCATCCATATCAGAAAAAAGTATTAACGATCATTGCATAAATATTACATTTTAACCTTGAAATTATAAAAAGATAAAATCAAAAATTACAGTAATTATTTCGGAGGTCAAAAATCTCCAATGCCATTCAAGAAGCGACAAAATAATCAACCTTTCTATGAATTCGACGCCATATAAAGCAGAGTGAAACATGAATCTAAGTACTGATGTGCTGTTCCATGGTGTTTCCTATTTAGCTGAGCACCAAAGGCGTTCGATGTTTTGCGTATAATGCACCAGTATCTGGATCTACAGAATTATAACGATGTTTCTAATCCTGTAGCATTTAATTCGTCAGCTTTATTAGCCTTCCATGATTCTGAATAAATTGATAGAGCCAACTTCTATATATTCTTTTATTTCTCCCATCAGTGTAGCCGTGTTTCTATCAGGAACTTTTACTATAAAACATTCACCAATTTCTCTGCTTAACCCTTAAATGCATAGTGACGTAAATTTCCATCACCTTTTTATTTAATTTTTAATACATAAATTAAGTTCTTACAACCACTATATTTATATAGAAATATTACTCCTCTAAAAATTACAAAATTATGCTACTAAATAAAGTTAAAAATCTATCTTAAGATTTCTGGTGTCTAATCCTTAATATAAAAATGAAAAACACAATTTTAAAAGAATAATTCATGCAATTAAGGGATAATCCTCCAACCAACCATTGCTGAGGAATAATTCGACCAGTTTGATTTTTTTCGCTTTTAAAAAAGGCTTTCATCAATCTCTAATTTTTTTTGGCTCTCTAATTTTTCTAGATTTTTTTGTTAGAAGGTTAGATATAGACAAACTTCTCTGAGATAATTATACCATTCAATAACTGTATAATGACTTAAATCCAATTGCTTTTTTCAGTGGTGTAGTCCTGGATAAAAAAGTGGGGGGACGCTCACAGTTTCGAACATTAGGGTCTGTATCACTATAGGCAAACTTTATTTTGAATCTTGCTTTTTATTTTCAATTGCAGAAAAAAATAAGTGGAAATTTAAGTTAAAAAATTATAAATGTAAATTTAAATTAATTTAATTAAAGTTTCTTTATCTGTTGGACATTAAAAAGCTTGCTATAGAATTCAAAAATTTAAAACCTTATGTCATGACTGAAATGTTTTTGTATTAGAAGCCGTTATTCAGTAGCAAAAATTCAAGCAATGAAAATTTTATAAGAATTTGTTTTGCATTATTTATTTTGGAAATATAGTTATAAAATAACTGCTTTCTATTGAGAATATTGAAAATTATTGCATTTTTACTTTATGGTCAGATAAAGAGTAAGGAATTTATTGTAATTAAGGCAAGGAAAAATAAGGCTTTAAAATTTTGGTATATCTTTTCGTCTTCCCCTCCCTCCTAAAAATCAATTTTTAGAAAAACGTCCACTTAGTCCTTTTATGGTGACTTAAGAAAAAAAAAATACTAATGTGGAAAAAATCACCGCAAAACGCTAAAAATCGTGAGGACAAAATTTACTATAGTGGGATAAAGCATTCTAACAGAACTTTTACCAATGTAAAGGAAATGCGGAAAAACGTAAAACTCATTGAAAATCGGATTAAAAATCACTAAAAATTCAAAAATTAAAGAGGACAAAATTTTCTATATTAAACTACCAGAAGATTGAAACTGAGTGACAAAAAATTGCTGCAAAACACAAAAAAACTGAAAAATTATATAAAAAATTAGCAAAAAAATTAAAAAATCATGATACGAATTCCAAATAAAATCCCTGCCGGCCCGGCCTACAGGCAGAGGTAGATTTCGAAGTCAAATATACTAATTTCACAAACAAAAACTAAACCATGATTAGAGATAAATCCACTTTAACAATTTTATCTGGCCGCTTTTGACGAGTTTTTATTTCATTTTTATATAATAGCTGGTTTTATCAGAATCATGTTAGGGCGGTATTCAAAAAAATACTTTTCCATGCTCAACAACTCGAAATTTTCTGGCATAATTCCAGATTCATTTTTAATTAAAAAAATATGTAACTTGCTGACGTGATTTTTGAAGAGATTTATAAGCGACCTGTGTTTTTATTTTTTGTTCAATTAATTAAAACTTGATATATAAACAATTATTTTCTCAGAAGGACAACACAATCGCTTCGGGAAATTCCGTTCAAAATGCATACTTTGATATCATTTTTTTGAAATATATTCTGCCTCTATCAAAAAATCGATCATTACGGTACATTATATAGTTTCTGAATAAGCGAATCTACCAATTAAATGCGTTTGAGAGCAAAAATGAATTTAAAAATGAGTCAGAACATAAGCAGTTTGGATTTGAGTGCATCCTTAATACAATGATTTTTCCAACACAATCCGCTTCGGTAAATTCGGTTCAAAATGCCCTTTTTAACAGCATTTTTTAAAACATATTCTGCCTCTATTAAAAAATCGACCATTACGGTACATTATATAGTTTCTGATTAAGAAAACGTACCAATCACGAAATGACAAAATCTATTACATTAGGGTTGAGAGTTCGAAACCGATTTCCTTTTTCGAATATCATAAAATTGAAACAAAACGCAAAAAAAAGCTGAAATTCGCATAAAAATTCGCCAAAAATAAATCACTGTACAAATTCTGAATAAAATTTATTGAAAAAGCTGAAAAGAGGACAAAATTTACCACTACTTGGCTAAAAAATTGAAACGGAATTCCTTTCATCAATGTGAAAAAAAATCACAGTCAAAGGTAAAAAAAAAAAAAAAAAAAGGCAAAAAATAGCAAAAAAAAAAAAATAAATAAATAAATAAAAAAATTATTTTAAAAAAATCCGAAGTGCATAATTTTAGCCAAAATGGTACCTCGCCTCTATTTCATAGCTGTTACAATGGTCTTTTCAGCACATAGACCACACAGACCAAACTCTATTTTTAGGGTTCCGTATTTAAAAAGTAAAAACGGAACCATTATAAGATCATTCCTGTGTCTGTCCGTCCGTCTGTCTGTCTGTCACAGACATTTTACTCGTAAACTATGGAACATGGAAAGTTCAAATTTGGGAAAGTAATAAAGACCATTGACCCACATATTTTTAGATTAATAAACATTCATAAATATATTTAGTAAAAAAGTAGAGGGGCTAATTATGCTACTTGAATAAAAAAAAATATTTTCCTGTGAAAGCTTTTGTAACGCTGAATACAAAAATACATTCCTTTTAATTTTAGGTATTATATTTTCAAAGATATTGTTGAAAATGTAGCGCAAAAATATGTCCCCCCCCCCTCCCCCATCTAATTCTGAATCTACTGAAACTAAAATTATGAAAAAAATAGAGGTAGTAGACGTTAATATAAACCTTCCCTGAAAATTATAGCGATTACCCTAGGCAGGGTTGGGTTTTTGACGTCAAAAACTGGTTTTTGACATGACAAGCGTCAAAAACTGGTTTAAACTGTCATAAATAGGTTTAAACCGTCAAAAACTGTCATAAACTGGTTTAAACCGTCAAAATCTGCCAAATGCATGCAACACACTAAAACATTTTAACAACAATAGGTAAACATTAAATAAGTCAATGATTTATGTGATCTTTTAAATTTATGGTAATTTAATAATTTAAAAAAAAATAAATTGTTAATTGCCATAAAATATTTTTATTTTTTTGTATTTTCAATCAGAAGAAAATCCTTTTAGTACAATTAAATAATCTGGATCAATTTTACCCCCAGCATGCTGCAGCACACGACGTGTTCACATTTATTTACACCCAGATGATTTCTGAGTTTAGAGTGAATGAAGCATTAGAAAATAGCCTGTCTTTTGATAGCAAAAACATTGCTAAATGGGCAAGTTTTGAAACAGGATCATAAAGCTATTGCATTTAATGATACCTTTCCACCAAATAATGGGGTCCTCCCTATAGCACTGAAATAACAAGACGAGAAAGGGGATTCTTTAGCTTATTCATACACAATCAGTTATGGGTAAGCATCCATAAATTCTCTCTATAGCTCAAGCACGAGCTGAATCAACTGATACATCAGTCAACCCTTGCCCCTGATGGTTGAGATGCAAAATATAAGCCAAACAATGGTATAGTTTCATGATTTGATCCCTTCTATTATGCACTTTTTCAATTTGGGGCTTAAGTGAATTTTCTTTTAGAAGACTGAGCCAATTTTGTTCAGTTTTAAAATCGAAAACATATTTTTATATATTTAAAAGAAAGCTGTTTAAAAAGAATTTTGACTTTAAGCTTTTTTTTTTTAAATATTATTACTTCTCTTATTTTGTAAATGTTTAAGATTAATAATCCAATTTCAATTTTGAATGGAATGGTTATTGCTTAGACTAGAATAACATTGATGCACATTATCTTGTTATATATATAAAAAAAATCTGCACTTTTCTAAGTTTTTATTTCTTATTTAAAAGAAAAAAAAACCTAGCTAGTGCTTTATGCTCTCAAAAGTAAGAGAAATTAAAACGATTTTAAGTACCGTATTTTATGGAAGAAACGCTGTGGCGTTTACGGGTTTAAAAGTTAATTTTCTTTCAAGTGCGGCGTTTACGATTTTTTTTTTTTTTTTTTTTTTTTCGCACGTGTAAAATTGAGATAAAATAAAAATTCCTTTAGACTGCTTTCAAGTCCTCTGCCCAACAACTTTCTGACTTTGCTGATAATGAAAACTGTGACATTTCTGATGGTGATAGCGAACCATACAGCATGGAAGAAGAAAATTTACAACTCATGCATTCTGATATTGAAGACTCAGATTTTGAGGGCTTCGAATAGGAACTAAAGATCGCCTAAAGTAGATACGACCCACTCGTAAAAAGCGTGCCAAGTTGCGCCGGCCACTTAAAAAAAACATGGAACGCCTAAGGTCTGAGTCCCGCGCTCTGGGTGTTTTAAATACCAACTGACATCTCCTTCATTTAAAAATTACATAAAAATATTTTAAACACGATTTAAATATTTTAAATAAAATTTTAGATATCTTAAGATATTAAAAATGAGGCACCCTACACTTACACTGTTCAGAAAACTTTGATTAAAGTTAGGTCAATGTGACGCTGTCGACAAAAGTAGCGTTGCCACAGGTTACGATATTTTTAATCTTATTCAGGCCAGTTTTCAGTAGTGCGGCGTTTTCTCCGTAAAATGCAGTAAGAGAAAAAATTTTCAGCTCAGGTGAGCTTAATGTCTACTTTTTAGAAAAACACAATTTTACAAAAAAAAAAAAAAAAAAAAAAAAAAAAATGAAAATTTTACCCTGTTAAAAAATTGCACTTAACAATAATACTTAACTATGTACTAATTATTGATATACAGTAATGTGAATTTAAAATATCACACTAATGCTTAACTATGTACTAATTATTGATATACAGTAATGTGAATTTAAAATATCACATATAATGTTGTAATGTGTGACATTTAATGTGAATTTTTACAGATCACTATATAGTATTTTAGGTTTTTGACATGACGGTTTAAACCATGGTTTAAACTGTCATAAACTGTCAAAAACCTGCCAACCCTGACCCTAGGTCACATAGTTTTTGAGTAATTAACATTTTTCTGTTATACACAAATTTCGATTTACGGGCATTCAGAAAAATTGTTGAGCATCGCTGAATATACCTATTGTTGCACAAGAATAAAAGCATTGTTGCTAATGATTTTCGAAAAAAATCATCGGTAATTAGCCGAGATATTAACCCTTAAAGGTACGGTCAGTTTGGACATACACAGGACAGGGGCGGCGTACTCTATGCCTAGTTAACAACTCTTAATGATATATATGTGTAATGTAATGTCCAGTAACAGTATAAAAGCAATAAACGTCAAATTGTTAAAAACATACTAATTTAAGGGGTCTCGGGACTCTAAAAAGTGGAAAAAATGTAAAAAAGACCATTTTCAACATTTAATGTCTTAAAATGTATATGATTTTAAAACACAATTTTTATTCGGATGAAAGATATAAGTATGTTCTTTCGTTTCATGTATTTAAAAAATTGCAAGATACAGAATTAGTATTTATAGGGGGCTCGAAACTGTTAGACATTTGTCGAACAAAAAATTGGCATAACAGTTTACGCGCAGGATTACAAAATAAATATTGCAACTAGAATGACAATTTTGGTGCTTACTTATACTTCAGATTGTAATAATTTCCCTGAACTTAAATAAATTTGTATTTAAAGCATTTTTATATTTTTAATGCAATGTTGCATTTAGCTAATACAAAATTTTGAAAATTTCAACAGTAAAATCACCTAAAAAAATATTTTTTTGAACAATAAAAAGGAAATTTTAGGTTCAGTTTATACAGACTAACACGAAATGTATGTTTTGAAAATTTCATGAAAAAATATTCAGAAGTTTTTGATGCATCCTGCGCGTTATGCCCCAAAAACGCCATTTGGAAATTAATGACTTTAAGATTTCGGAAACGCCGCTTCAGCTATTGAGCGGGTATAATTCTAAAAGCCAAAACTTCTGTTCTAATGGGAATTTCAAGGAAACAATTATATCAAAATAGTCAGAAAAGATAGGAGTTTAACATCTAAAAAAAATTTTAATTTCTTAAATTTTGAAGCTTTAAGAGTCCTGCGACATTTCTTGAGAATCCTTTCCGGCAAGGAGTAATTCTATTTATAAACCTTTGAAATAATGAACTGACACCAGAATTTATAAACGAATTTATTAGAAAATGCGAACTTGCTTATTTTCACGTACATGATAAAAGGAAAATTTTAATTAAATATTCTTGGTGCCGTTTGTCTGTTTTGGAATTAAAATTAAGTGTCCGTTTTTTAAGGGCATCGCCCTCGAAAGATTTAATTAGAATGAATCGCATAAATATTGTGGGATTCGAGATAGTTTGCATTGAGTGTATCTCTCAATACGCCTCGAGTGACTTTAAAAGTTAATTAAACACCTATCTGGAAAAACGCGGCACTGACCAAGTCGGCGTTGCAACTTTGAGACCTCAATTCGAAGCGCGCTTAGCACAATGCCAAATTTAAACTTTGAACAAAGGTTTTGTTTTAGCTACACTGTAGAAATAAAGGTTATTAGTACGCTAAATTTAATTTCATGAAATGCCAAATGAAGTTTAACTATGCACTGCTTTTATTGTCAGTACCGAATTAAGTTCATCGTAAACAGATTAGGATAATATTAAAAAAAAAGAGTTATACGAATAGCTATATTTGACATTATTTAGGTTCCATATCTCTTTGAACTTTCATGGTATACCCATTTACACTTTTCTAATATATACAGTTATACCCAAGCCTACGTTGTATAGTTTTTTTACAAAGTCTTAATATTCTTTTAGCAACGTTCAATTACAAATTCATATATTTATTCTATGGAACCCTCTGTGCGCGAGTAATGCTCGCACTTGGCTTTTTATTATTATTATAGATTTAGTTTTGTCTTCGATTTTGGTGTCAAGTACTTCTCTCATTAAAGGAAATCTTAGTTAAATATTCTTCTTTTTTTTTGTTATACTTCTTAAATATATTTTTATCAGAAGAAAGTATTGGAATCTTTTTGATGGATTTACACGCTATAGGATGACCTGAATATGATTTGACAATTTTTTGATGTACGATATATACTCTCTATATGTACGATACAAATTTCTTAACTACTCTATTCCAAAAAGTAAAGCAAGGAATTTCATCAAATGGCACTTTTTCCACTTTTGGAGGGCTAAAATGTGTTGGGAGCCCTGATAATATAATTGAAAACATGTTCAAGCAGCTGAACCCATAGACGACAATGTGATGGATTCTTTTGCGTGGCATTGTAAAATGATTATAAATGTTTCACGCACCGTCACGCATCCTATAGTTTTCCATGAATTTCGAATAATTATCGTTAATGGATCATGGTATTTGAAAATATTTTTTAATGTCCGTGTAAACGAACAATATATGCTATTTCCGATAGGGAACATGTAACAAATTTCAAATGCCATTTGCGTTATATTTAAAATATAACTTCATTAATGTCTATTTCAAACAATTTTTGCCATTAAAGCGTAATATGAAAGAACTTTCTTTTTGTTTTCACGTAAACGAAATACTAATGCTATACAATAGAGAATTTTTATATGATGTAAGTATATGATGCTATACAATAGTGAAACATTTACATACTGCATTGAACCTAAAAAAAATACATAAAATTTTGCTGTAATTCCAGCAAACTTATGGAAGTTTAGTGAATAGGCGAATCAGCACAATAAACACTTTTCAAGTTTGTTGAAAAGTATTAAAAATCATTATCTTATTTCTAAAATTGTTAATTTATTAGTGTCTTCATTAAAAAACTTTGGGAAAGTCTGCGTCCTCCCACGTCTCTAGGCGTCCCCCTTGAAAATATAAAGTAAGGGGACGCTCGAGATAACATAAAAAAGTGAGGGGACGCCGTCCCCTCGCGTTCCCCCTCGACTACACCACTGGCTTTTTTCACCATGTTATTGACGTTAATTCATCGGACTTGGTATAAATGAACCTTAATGCATTTACAAATGTTAATTTGGAGCCATCTAACCAGCTTCTCTTTCTGGTGGATACTCGTTCTCACAGTTTTACTGTATTTGAAATGTATAGTTGCTTAAAAATAACATTAATAATGTCCATAAAATGTTCAAATTAAATGATAATTTTAAGAAAATTCAAAGTAGAATGGATGTAAGATGCAAAGTAGGGTGAATGTTAGATCAAATTTATCCACTAAGCAAAAACACTTTACATCAAGTTTTTTCATCGTTTCATGGGATTTAGCTATTCAGCCATCAAACATGCAGGTTTTATCAAAAGTTTTCCCAGAGTTTTAAAATAACTTTTTTCAGTTTACCTCCTAAAAAAAAATTAAGTTGAAGCCGAATTTATACATTTTCTGACCCTGGAACGAGTGGCGTACCCAGGATTTTATTTCGGGGGGGGGGGGGGGGGGACCTAAATTTTCATAATGTTCTAAATCTTGCGAAATGCGTTGAATTGCGTTATAAACAGAAATCATTTTTGTCAATAAGGCCGTAGCCAGAGGGGAGAAAGGAGAGGGGCAGGGGTGACTTTGTTCGGAATTTTCCGAAAATTTTAAAAGTTCGGACTTAAAAAAATATTGCGATTTTTGACGAATGGTCGCTGAAAAAAATCAATTTCGTCAATCGTTCGCAAAAAAGATCTCCAATTTCTTTAAAGGATAAAGGAAAAAACCGGAATTTTGTCATAGGGTGTGGATAAAATGCGAAGTTTGTCAAAGGATCGCGAAGAAAAAGTCAAATTTCATCAAATTATCCCAAAGGAAACGCTAATTTCGTCAAATGAGCACAGAAAAAACCCGAATGTTGTCAGAAGACCGCAGAAAAAACGCAAATTTCGAAAAAAAAAAATCGCTAAAAACACGCATTCCGTCAAAGGGCTGCGAAAAAGAAGCTAATTTCGTAAAGGATCACAAAAAACGTCAAAGGGATCACAAAATTTCGTCAAAGGGACACGGAAAAACGTGAATTTCGTCAAAAGGCCGTGAAAAAACTCAAATTTCGTCGAAGGATTGCGAAAAAAACGCGAATTTTGTCAAAAAGCCGCGAAAAAACTCAAATTTCGACGAAGGATTGCGAAAAAAACGCGAATTTCGTCAAGTGACCACCGAAAAAACGCGATTTTAATCAAAGGGCCTCAGAAAAAACGCAAATTTCGACAAAGGATCGCTAAAAAAACATGCATTCCGTCAAAGGGAAGCGGAAAAAACGCGAATTTCGTCAAAGAGACACAGAAAAACATGAATTTCGTCAAAAGGTCGCAGAAAAACGCAAATTTCTTCAAAAAAGACGAGAAAAGAACGCAAATTTCGTCAAAGAGCCGCGGAAAAAACGCAAATTTCGGCAAATGACCACAGAAATAAACGGTCAAGTGCGAGCATTACTTGCGCTCATAGGGTTCCGTACAATAGGTATATGGATTTTGAATTGTATTATTAAAACAATAATTTTTAAAGGAAAATAAGACTTCATAAAAACTATACAACGTAGGGTTTGGTATAGCTGTATATATACTAGAAAAGTATGAATGGGTATACCGTAAAAGTTCAAAGAGATATGAAGCCTAAATAATATCAAATATTGCTATTCTGTATAAATCTTATTTAAATCTTATCCTAATCTGTTCATGATGAATTTAATTCGGCACTGAGAAGAAAAGTAGTGCATACTTAAACTTCATTTGGCATTTCATAAAATTAAATTCAGCGTCGTGATAATCTTTTCTTTTTACAATGTATCTAAAACAAAACCCTTGTTCAAAGTTTAAACTTGGCATTTTGCTAAGCTTCGAAAGGAGGTAGCAAAGTAGCAACGCCGCTTTTGTCTGTGCCGCGTTTTTCCATACAGGTTTTTTGTTAACCTTTAAAGACACAGAAGGTGAATTGAGAGAGCCACTCAATGCAAACTAGTCGCGAATCCCATAGTATTTATGTGATTAATTCTCATTAAATTAATCTGTTTGTAACAATTTGACGTTTATTGCTTTTATACTGCTACTGGGCATTGCATTACACAAATATATCCTTAAAATTTGTTATCTAGGCTTTAAAAGTGATGGAGCATAGAGTAGGCCATCCCTGTCATTATGTATGACCAAACCGTCCGTGTCTTTAACGGTTAGGCAGCCTAAGAGAGACTGCTCAGGGCCGGCTAGACCTGCCCCTTAGAGCTTAACGTCTCTCCCGGTATGTTCCCCGACACGTTGGGGCTCGTTAGTGAGTCCAGCCCTGTCCGGCCGTATGCAGACGGACAAACACAAAATGCCCAAGGGGCGACGCTCACCCGCTAAGGGCGTCTATGCACCACCGACCACAGGACCCAGAATTTATTTGAAAAAGAACAAAGTGGGATTACAAAAATTAGACGAATGCCTTCCCGCCAGGAAAACGCCTACTCACTACAGAGGGCGGGAGTATAAGAACATTTAAAGTAAAAATAAAATAAAATAAATAATAATAATAATAATAAACATCACTGATCCTGGCCGCCGGGGTATGAACCCCTCTCGCGACAAGGGGCGGCAGGAAGGGAAAAGAATGGAATGCGTGGCACAATTAAGATGGCACGAGCAAATACTCAAGCGTCCATTGGAGATGTAATGATTTGCGTGGCACAAGTAAGATGGCACGAGCAAATACTCAGCGTCCATTGGAGATGTAATGCTTTGTGTGGCACAAGTAAGATGGCACGAGCAGATATTCAAGCGTCCATTGGAGATGTATCTCTTGATAGAATGGTCAGAAGCACGAGCAGAGGCTCTTGCGATCGTAGGAAACCACACATTGATGAGTAGGAGAATTTACTGGAGCCTACAAAGAGGACTGGATTCTGGTGCTGTTTGGAGATTGATATGGTGGCAGTGAGACTGGATAAGCAGAACCAGGGCTTAAGTTAAGTTTGTTAAGTATGTAAGGAAATTGTGAATGTGTTTTAATTTGTTGAGTAGGAGGGTGCGAGCATAGGCGGAGCGGGACCAGAAATTTTGGGGGGGCAACAAGGTCGTGCGAAGTAAAAACGGCGCCCCGAGCGAATTTTCAATTTTGCGCCCCCCCCCCCTCCCCCCCCCCCCAAAAAAAAAAACTTTATTTTTGTGATACGTAATGAAATTGATAAAGTGCAGAAACAAAAATGAATTCTATCGAATAAATATTTCGCAATTATTTTGAACTTTAAAAGGTTTAATTTTAATTTAGGAATTCAGAACAACTAAATAGCATAAAAGAAAATTGCACTTATTTGTTAGAGAGTTCATGATGTTTATCGACAGCGGAAAAAATGGTCAAGAGAGAAAAAGAAATTTCCCGAAAAATGGATAAATTAACAAAACCGTAGTTTGCAGCGTAAATTTCACGCCCGGCGCGACCGTTTCTTTAACCCGCTCTTTGCACGCCCCTGGGGGGCACACTAGAGGTCTGCACAGACCGCCCAGGCCCAACCCGGCGAGAAAATTAAAAGTTCCACCCGGGACCGGCCCGGCCCCATATTTTCACAGTTTACGACCAGGTCCGGCTCGTACAAAAAGCAGTAAAAACAAGCCCGACCCGTGAAAAAAATCAATTAAATCAGTTCCGGTTCGGTTTCACACAATTTCTCAAAAAAATTCCGATTTTTCTTAACACAAAATTGCAGGGCCGCCACTTGCTACTAAAAGCTACTATTTTCAGCATCCGATGGCTATGGCGACTATTTTAGGCCGAAAACCATTAAAAGCGGCTATTTCAAGAAAAAAGGCGACTTTTCCGGATTTCAGTGACTATTTTTACTGAAAATATTTGATCTTTATCTTCAAAGCACCTATGAAGTCATATTTCCAAACACACTTTTTTAACAGTTGTTTGAAGAGATTCGCGATTTTTTCCGCGACGAATTCCAAAATTCTCGATTTCGCCCCCCCCCCCCTCCAATCTATTGACGAAAATACTTACTTTTTCCGAGATCTTTTTATACAATCATTGAAGGAGCTTTTGCGATTTTTCCGCGGTCCTTTGCCAAATGTCGCAAATTTTTCTACGTCAGATTGACGAAATCGATTTTTTTTCCGCCACCACTTCTCCAAATTCGCGATATATATTTTTCGCGACCGATTGATGGTAGTTACTATTTGTTTCAGAGATCTTTTGACGAAATTCCCGATTCTTTTCCAGATCGTTTGTCAAAATTCGTGATTTTCTTTTCATGACCGAGTTATAAAATTCGTGATTTTTTGCGCGATCATTTGGTTAAATTCTTAATTTTTTTTTTTTTTTGACCAAATTTACGTTTTATGCCCGCGACCATTTGACGTATTTTGCGATTTTTTTGTGATCTTTAGACGAAATTCGCAATTTTTTGTACATTCTTTCGACGAAATTTGCGATGATTTATCCGCGACCGAATGACGAAAATTTCCATTTGTTTCCGTAACCTTTGGTAAAATTCAAGATATTTTTTACAGTTGTTTGAGGAGATTCGCGAATTTTTTCCGTGACGAATTACGAAATTCGCGATTTTTTCCCCCATCGATTAATGATAATAGTTATTTCTTTTCGCTATCTTTTGCTACGATCTTTTGAAGGATATTTCGCAAAATTTCCTATGACCTATTGCAAATTTCTCAATTTTTTGGGAGCGATCTTATCACGGAACTCATTTTTTTTTCCGTGATCCTTTGTGAAATTTCGCTTTTTTGTTTCCGGCGATCGTTTCACGGAATTCACGATTTTTTTTCCGCGATACTTTGCCAAAATTCGCGAATTTTTCTGCGACAAACTGGGGAAATTTTTTCTCCGCCACTACTTTCGAAATTCGCGTTATATATTATTTTTATTTCCGCGACCGATTGATGGTGCTCGCTGTTTGTTTCAGATATCATTTGACGAAACTTGCGATTCTTTTCCGCGATGGTTTATCGAAATTCGTGATTTTTTTTCCAAAACCGACGTACGAAATTCTAATTATTTGTTTAAATTCTCGATTTTTTACGCGATTATTTGACCAAATTCGCGTCGTTTCAGTGGTGATTCTGTTCTGAATTTTCCTAAAATTTAATGCATTCGGTTCCGAAAATTTGCAAAAAATCGGTCATCCATAATAAAATTCGGGCATAAAAAATATCGCGAATTTCGGCAAATGGTCGCCGAAAAAATCAATTTCGACAATCGTTCACAGAAAAAGGTGGCCAATTTCTTCAAAGGATCGCAGAAAAAAACAAATTTCGCCAAAGAATCACGGGAAAAAAGCACGAATTTCTACAACGGATCACGAAAAAATGCAAACTTCGTCTGGGAATCTCGAAAAATACCCACATTTCACCAAGGAATCACAAACAACGCAATATTTATCAAACGATCGCGAAAAGCGCAAATTTCTTCAAAGGACCGCGATAAAGAAACGCAAATTTCGTCAAAGGATCGCGGGAAAACGCGAATTTTGCTAAAGGACAGCCGAGAAAACGCATAATTGGGGCCGGGAGATTTCCCCCTTTCCCTCTTGTGCTGTAACCTTTCAGAAAATTTACTGTGAATTTCAGATTTTTTTTTATACTCAGAATCACCCCTGTCGTCTTTTTGACCGCGACCATTTGACGAAATTTGCAATTTTTTTGTCTTGGTCGTTAGACGAAATTTCGCGATCCTTTCGACGACGAATTACCAAAATTCGCCTTTTTTTCCGCCGATCGTTTTATGGAATTCACGATTTTCTTTACACGATCCTTTGACAAATTTCGTGAATTTTTCTATGACTGATTGACGAAAATGATAGTCTGTATTTTTGACGAAATTCGTGATATTTTCCACGACTTTTTGTCGAAATTCGTGATATTTTCCACGACTTTTTGTCGAAATTCGTCTTTTCTTTTTTCGACTGACTGAGGCAGTTCAAGGGCAAGGAGGCAAAAAGAAGTGAAAAAATCATTTGGGGGATAAGTGCAGGGGCGTAATTATTAGCCATGGCACCCTGTGGGAGATTTTTTATTGTACCACTGCAAATGCTATACTAATTTTTTTTTTCTTTTAAAGGGTTTTACTAAAGCATTTTACTTTGTGCACTCCTTCCAGGGCCGAAACTAGCTATATTTTTACCCGGGGCAAACATGGATTTTGGCGCCCCCCTCCTTCCTCCGTAAAGTAAATTTACGAAGAGAAATTTACGAAAGTTTCTATTAGAGGACTTATTTTAAAATTTAAAATGTGTAGCAGTACGTAATAATATTGAAATATATAACCAGCTTTGTCAAATATTTATTCATTAAAACTTGTGAAAAAAAAAATCGAAAGGAAACGGAAATAATTCCGCTTTATACAGGTTTCCGTCTTAGCAGATATAACTGTTGGTATTATTTCTGTTGGAACCATGCAGTTTTTTTTTTAATTTAAGACAATATTCCATTATAGACATATTTCATTTTTCTAGATTTTACTGTTGTTGTAGCATTAAAATTATTACAATTGAGGTACTTTAATGTCATTGTGATATGAGTCACATTGTTTCAGGAACTAAAAAACCAAGATTTACTGTACGCATAAAAATAAATTCCAGATTGTAAAATATCTTCCTGTACTATCTACACCAATTTTGTGGAATTATCACTTATATCACTCTTCTTATTTATAGATTGATATGTCTACATACTTTCCTCAACTTTTCAAATTTAATTTTCAAATTTATGTGTGACTCAAAACAACAACAACAAAATTAATAATTTTTTACTTTTCATTGTGGGAATTTTCGACCGCTTGGTTTTTATTGTCCCAGTCAGTCACCTGACCTCGCCCCATCTAAGGTCAGATATGGTGATATGCATATAAAAAAGTAATTATAAGAAAAAGAATGGAGTTATTCATTTGCTGTCTTGTATATTGTAGGGGAGTCTTTTTATCTATCCGACAATTTTAATACACTTTACTCAGATTTTCTTTTTGATTTTTCATCTAAAAATATTTTTTTACACAAATCTCACACGCACATATATATATATTGTATAAAACGGTAAGCCAAATTTTCATCTGGCGGCGCCCAGGGCACATGTCCCCTCTCCACCCCCTTACTTTCGGCCCTGACACCTTCTCCCGCTAGTTTTTATTGTCCCGGGCAGCCTGGGTGGGGCTTGTTGAGCTAAAGCCAATTGGTAGGCTTCCTCACCAAGCCGAACTTGTCCCGGGCAGCCACCCGATCTCGCCCATATCAAGACAGGAAAAATGAAAGCTCAACACTGCTCAGGGAAAGAGAGAGAAAAAAGTCGAACAGTCTTCATGGAATCTTTTCATCAGAAAAGTCAGAGTCAAACAAAATCTTCATTTGGCGCCCCCCTCACCTTTCGGTACACTTGGAATTGGAGGAAGAATAATGCCTAAGAGAAAAGCTCCTTTTTCCAATTCATTTATAGTCTTCTATTATAAATGAATCTTTTTTATATATTTGTAAATTTCAATGCATTTGGTTTAGTTTTACTTTTGGATTTTCCGGCTGTAAGATATTTTTATACAAATTCAGTATAAATACATATATATTTTTGTATGTAAAGACAAAAAAATCGTCATTTGGCGCCCCCTTACGCTTTCTGTTTTGGCGCCCTGGGTGTAGAAGGTTGGGGGGGGGGGCACACGCCCCCCCCGTGCCCCCCCGACGCTACGCCTATGGGTGCGAGAAAGGACGTTTTGGAGCCAGTTGACTGGCAGTATGTCTGGACGCCTCAAGTGCCAGCGTTGCGTGAGAGTACAACTGTAGTACGGGTGACTTATAGTGCCATCTTCACCGCAGACGCAAGTGGCAGTGGATCTTATTTTGAAGCGGTCCAGATATGCCATGAAAGGGCCATGTCCTGTTAAGAAGCTAGTGGTGTAGGGTGTTAAGTTATATAGTGTGAGAGAAACTTTAGGAATTAGCTTATATGTGTGCCTGCCCTTTTTTGAAGTATCCCAGTGCCCCTGCCATCGCGTCAGTATCCTTGCTCTAAGGACCCTTTTGACGTATGACTGGGGCACTGGGAGGTGTGTGTCTATTGTTTCTTTCTGTGTGGCCTTCTTCGCTAGGTTGTCTGCTAGTTCATTGCCAAAGATACCTTTGTGAGCCGAGACGTGACCTAGTGAGATACGATGTAGGAGATTCTTAAGTTTTAGTTTGATTTGCAGTACTAGAGGATGTTTTGTCCTGTGTGCCTGTATTGCCTGCAGGCCAGAGAGGCAGTCGCTGTAGATGATAATACTATTGCTAGAGTGGGATTTCACCCACTCTAATGCGTTTAGTATTGCGAACAGCTCCGCTTTTTCCGATTTTTTTTTCAAATTTTCGCTTTTTTACCAATTTTTCGATTTTTAATTTCTCATTTTTCAAGAATTTATTTCGTGCAGATATCAGTTTTTTATTCGTTTGAATAAAAAAAAGAATCATGAAATGATTTTAATCTGCATCAAAATATTCTTATATTTCAACACTTCAACTACGAGAAGTCTTTTATCGCGTGCTGTGGTTATCCTATTTCATCGCGATCGCTGAACCAAGGATGATTCTGTTCCGAAAAGTCCAAGAATTACGGCAGTCATTTCCGAAAATTAAAAAAAGAATCGTTCATAAATATGAAAATTCGGACATAAAATGTATCGCGAATTTAGATAAATTGTCACAAAAAAAATCAATTTCGCAATCGTTCAAAGAAAAATCGCCAATTTCGTTAAAGAATCGCGAAAAAACGGCAGTTTCCGTCAAAGGATCGCGAAAAAACGGCAGTTTCCGTCAAAGGATCGCGAAAAAACAGCAGTTTCCGTCAAAGGATAGCAAAAAAAACGGCAGTTTCCGTCAATGGATCGTGAAAAAGCGGCAATTTCCGACAAAATATAGCAAAAAAGGCAATATCCGTCAAAAGATCGCGAAAAAACGGCAATTTCTGTCAAAAGATCGCGAAAAAAACGGCAATTTCCGTCAAAAGATCACGCAAAAACAGCAATTTCCGTAAAAATATCACGCAAAAATGTCAATTTCCGTCAAAATATCACCAAAAACGGCAATTTCCGTCAAAATATCACGCAAAAACGGCAATTTCCGTCAAAATATCGCTAAAAAACGGCAATTTCCGTCAAATGATCGCTAAAAAACGGCAATATTCGTCAAAAAGATCGCGAAAAAAAACGGCAATTTCCGTCAAAAGATCTCTTAAAAGCGGTAAATTTCATCAAAAAATCTCTAAAAAATAGCAAATTTCATCTAAAGATCGCGCAAAAAACGCAAATTTCACATTAATGTTCTGTATCTTGGTAAAATAAACTTTTCATTAGAATAAGTAAATAATTGCTGCCTAATTCGTGTTAATAATTTATTTTTAATTTATGCAAAGCTAAATTGTATGTAAATTATATATTAATAGCAATTATATTTGTTGCGCTTGAAATTCATAACCGTCATTGTTCAAACGTCGTTCGCGCAGTTTTCAGCTTTTTTCCTTTTTGGTCAATCTCATCCCTGTAACAAGAAAGACAAGTGCGATGCATGACAAATATATATATAATTCAATTCATCTAAAAAGTAAGAAGTAAATTTTTTTACCATTTAACTCCGACCATTTTGGCAGATAAAAGAGGTTTAGTCCCTTAAACCCTCCGCGCTCCCATATTTCGATGTGGCATGGAGATGCGACAGAAAAATGAAAGTTAATAAGCTACTTTTACAGTCAACTCTTCAGCACCGGATTTCCCATTTAGCCGAAATCGACTTGAGATTAGCTGTGGTGTTACTGTGCATTAACATACTTTCCGCATTGACAATCTTGGCGCCCCCCGACTATGGGAGAAATTAAAAAAATCCTTAAATTAAACTACTTTTAGATTTTATCATAATATTAAAATATTTATTTGCTTAAAAGACGTTATAAAAACACATTAAAAGTAAATTAAAAACTCTTTATTTGCATTTTTCAACTCATTTTCTGAGTCGTCGTCAGAATGTATAATAGAAAATTACAAATGCATAATGAAAAATGGAAAAAAATCATCGAAAATAATCACAAGTAATCATGTAACACGCCCTATATTTGCGCGATTGCCCCTGTTCCCTCTATGTCGCGATGCCGTAATTTATCCAACCATTCAACCCATAAATTCGGGATACGAAAAGATAATGTATCGTTACAAACTCCTGAACCTCTTAAATAAATTTCAATGGACTCTCTTATGAATAATTGTAAATAAAAATTAGACCTGCAGATGATTTTACTCTCGTTAAAAAGTATGTTAATGTTCTCTATTTGATTTAGCCGGGATAAAGCGGTATTACCTCTATTGTATTTTTTGTCCGCTATATGTTCTTTATATCTAATATTGAATTTTCGTTGGGTTATACCTATATAATGATTTTTGATTCCTCCCTAATAAATGGAATCATATAAACTCCTGAGAGGTCGTCTCTATTAATCGGATCAATTTTAGTATTTAAAAGCATCTTTAATTTCGGAGGCAGCTTCGCGATCAAACATAAGCCAAAATTTCTTAACTGATTTTTTATATGTTCAAAGAAACCCGGGAAATAATTTGCTGCAACCCTTTTCATAGTAACTTCATTAATAGTTTTATTTTTAGAAGTATCAAAGGAGCTCTGAATCAATTTGTTAATTAATTTTATCTGATATCCATTATCACTAACAATACGTTTACTACTATAGGGGGCATCCCATTAGCCCCTTTCACATCTTTGGGTATAATGTGGTATAATACGCAATGCTACTCGCACTTATTTACTTTTAGATTTGTCGAATTTATTTGTAGGTCTCTTGAACTGAGCATATATGTTTTCATTTATCGAGTAAAACAGTCATTTGAAAATGGATTTTGTGGTCTCAAGTAAATTTGGTCGCAGGACTGAGGAGGATATTGGATTAACGAGAAAAGCAAATTCGTGGCATGCCAGAGAAAATAAAACAAATTTATCTGAAAAGGAAGGAATATCAGCCCTTTTTTCATTTCACTGCGATCTCTTCAGAGGTGGAATGAAGCTGTAACCTCATAACCCCCGTCCCCATCGACTTATTTGGTGTATGCTGGGGCATCACTGTGCACTAATATATCGGACTAACCAGAATAGCTGCGTCGCAGAAAAAAAATTAAAAATGAATCTCAACAGAAAGAAAAAAAAACAGGAGTTTTTTTTATTTCATTTTTGATTATTTTGAAAAGGGGCCTGTAAGGGTTTGAAAAGGGGCCCATCAGCCCCTTCCCCTCATTGGATATATTGTGGTGTAACTGTGCGCTGATATGTGACTAACCAGAACGTCTAGTTCGTTGTATTGCAAAAAACAACTGCATTACAAATTTATCTCAAACAAAAAGAAAAATATCAACACTTTTTTCATTTCATTTTCGACTATTTTGGGAGGGACTGTAACCCCATCAACCCCTTTCTACTTCTTTGGGTATAATGTGGTGTCACTGTGCACCAATATGGAACTAAAGAGAAGAGAGCGGCTAGTCCGTTGAATGATAGGAGAAAAAAAATACAAATTTATCTCAAACAGAAAGGAAACAAGCAATATTTTTTAATTTCATTTTCGACTATTTCGGGAGGAGGGGGCTGTAATTCCATCAGGCCCTTTTCTATCTTTGGGTATGCTGAGATGTCAATGTGTACTAATATGGTGTTAACGAAAATGGCTATATCGCTGTATGGCAGAAGAAAAATTACAAATTTATCTCAAACAAGAAGAAAAAAATCAGCCTTTTTCTCATTTCCTTTTCGACTATTTAGGAAAGGGGCATCCCATTAGCCCCTTTCACCTCTTTGGGTATAATGTGGTGTCACTGTGCACTAGTATGGAACTAAAGAGAAGAGAGCGGCTAGTCTGTTGAATGACAGGAGAAAAAAAATACAAATTTATCTCAAACAAAAAGGAAAATATCAGCACTTTTTCATTTCATGTTCGATTTTTAGGAAAGGGCTATAACTCCATTAGTCCCCATCTACCTTTTGGGTATAATGTGGTGTCACTGTACACTAATATGGAACAGCAGCGAAGGGAGCGCATAGTCTGTTGAACGATAGGGGGGAAATGCAATTCTATCTTACAAGGAGAGGGCCAACCTTGTTAATCACAGATTTTGATTATTTTAATATATGTTGTAGGGTAGAGACCTCTTAGTGTCAGGTTCAACGGATTTTATCCAACGCTCCCTAGTTTTTGAGAAACCGGGGGGTCTAATAATAGTACACAACTTAAATACTTACATTGCAACCATAACGATTGGTTAGTCGTATCTCAGTTGATACGGCGTTTGCTAGCTGCTCTGCGGGCCCGGGTTCGATACCCGAACGCGCTACATCTGTTTTTCTCATTTTTTTTGTTTTATATATATACTTGTAATTTAATAATTTCAATTACAAATTTTAATATCATACGTTTAATTATAATGTTAACAAACTTAAATTTATCATTTTTTATTTTTAAACTATTATTTATCATCTTTTAAAGAGCTTTAAAAAGAAATCGGATCTATTATTGAATGATAAAAATTCCAAAATCGTGACAAAAGCTGTTGTGGTGCCATCTAGTTATGATAAAATAAAAGAATATTCAAATAAAATAAAAATAAAAGCAAAAAGAAGATAAAGGTGAAAGCAAAATAATTGAAACCGCAAGCATACGTATTACAAATTTAAAAATCTTTAATAAGCAAAAAATCGGTTGTAATTTAATCCTGATACTAATTTTTAATATAATTATGCTTGTTACTTTAAAAACAGAATAATAGTATTATCACATTGACTTCCTTTGTTAAAGCAATGCGTAAATGATGTTTCTTTAAAATCACGAACTGACACAATTGCTCAATATCATTGCATCGATAAAGAATATATGAAATACATTTTAAAAGTGACTTTTAAAAAATTAACAGTTTTATGATGTTTTATACAACTATTTAGTTAAAAGTAAAAAATTAAATAGGTTAAAATTATAATTGATAATGAGATTATTAATTATACTTACAAGTATATTTATAAAACAAAAAAGGAGAAAAACTAATGTAGCGGATTCAGGTATCGAACCCGGGCACGCGGATCAGCTGGCAAACGCCATACCAACTGAGCTATGACCAACCTATCATTGCGGTTGCAAAGTAAGTATTTAAGTTGTGTACTATTATTAGACACCCCCGGTTTCTCAAGAACTAAGGAGCGTTGGATAAAATCCGTTGAACCTGACACTAAGGGGTCTCTATCCTACAACATATATTAATATAATCAAAATCTGTGATTAACAAGGTTGGCTCTCTCCTTGTTAAACAGACAGAAAAAATTCAGCACTATTTTTTCATTTCATTTTCGACCATTTTGAGCGGAGGGGGCTGAAATTCCATCAGCCCCCTAACTAATATAACCTGGGCTAATATGGTGTTAACGAGCTATTTTGCTGTATGGCAGAAGAAAAAAATAGAGATTTTTCTTAAAAAAGTAAGGAAAAAACACTTTTTCATTTAATTTTTCGACTATTTTGGGAGGAGGAGAGGGAGGGGGCGCTATAACACCGTCAGCCCCCTTTCTCTTCTTTGTTGTCAATGTGAACTAAAATGAGACTAATGAGAATGTCTAGCCCGCTGTATGATTGAAAAAAAATAAAAAAAATTCCAAAAAAGAATGACGAAAAATCAGCACTTTTTCATATCACTTTCGAAAATTTCGGGGGGGGGCTGTAGTGCTATCAGCCCCCCCCCCCCTTGGGTACGCTCATGCCTGGAACGAGGAGTAGAGGGGAATCATGGAATCCTTTACCTCAAGCCATTAAGGCTCTAATTTTGAAACAAGTTTTTAAATAGAGCCCTTTCATGATTTTCTTACTCCCCCCTCCTCTTGCACCAAGATAAAAAAAGTATATTTAAATTTTTCCTCAACTTCAATTTTAAACACTTTCCAACATAGATTAAAAGTGTTTATATGAATTCGATTTGTCTGGCCGTCTGTCTGTCAATAACTCACATAAATGTACTCGGATTTTCATGCAATTGATATATGTTACTAATGTTTACCATGACATGTTCTGTATTGAATATGAAGTATGTAGCATTAATAGTTCATTTACATGTGCTCTCGAAAGAATCCCGTTACATATGGCCAATGGGGAAAAATCGTTTGTAATGCATTTTAATGACACTATTTCAAATGTATTGAATAATTATCGCCGAGTTTCATTACAATATAACTATAGAGTAGGGCATTCATAGCATTTATGAGTCATTTACAGGGACACACAAAATAAGTCGCTTTTGTGTATTTTCCAACTCCAGCAAGTGAAGTCCTTTCTAACAAGTTAATGAAATTTCCAAGTTGGTTCGTTTTTTCCCCACAATTTTTAAATAACTTTTAAATTGCTGAATGATTAGTTCTGGAGATATCTCTTGTTTCAAAAACAGTCACTGGTAAAATCCGATTTGAAATAATCATTAAAACCCAAAAAGGACTTACCACTTTTTTTCGTTGTTTCTAAAATTTATACTTTATTATGTAAATATTGACATTCTATTTTAAATATGTTTTGCTCATAACATTACACTTCTTTTTCTGTTTTAGATTGGATAATTACTATGTCTATTTTTTGTGGTACCCCTTGGATTTCGAGTTAGCTGTATATATGAGTTCCGCCTTTCTACGATACGATTTTAGGTTTAAGGCTGCGTCACTCGGAATACTATCGTCTTCCACGATAATGTTATATACAATACCATATATTCCGGCATATAAAATGCATCTAAACTTTCAGGCTTCATTTTTCTATTTTTAGGTACATGATATAACCTCTTTTTGTACAAAGAAACCCTCATGACATACCTGGCAAAAAATAAAATAAAAAATAAAGATATTATTATGTATATTAACTATTACTTTTTATGTAATCTGCATATGCATAGAGTGGAAATGTCTTTTCTCCATATGGTGGAACTGTACAGTGTACAGCATGCTATTTTTATTCAATTTGTGAACTCTTATTTATTTATTTATTTTGTGTGTGTGTGTTTGTTTGATAATAAATAGTTATTCAGATATAAATCTGTCTTTAATTATTGAAGATAAAAATTATTTTATGAATATTTACAGAAACGTGTAGCTAAATAACTATTTAACAATACTTTAAGTTTTATTATTATTATTTTATAATAATTTAAATGGAGTAATTTTGCACAGTTTTTCTTCTTTAAAAAAAAAAAAAAAAAAAAAAAAAGAAAGAAAGAAAGAAAGAACGAGTGGGGAGGGAACGCAGTGTGGATCATTAAACAAATCCTTTTTTATATTGTTCAGCTTTAAATATAATATTGAAATTTAACTGAATGGATAAATTAATTATAAAAAGTACTCTTGAATTGCTTTTCTTTGTAAATGCAATTTAATATATTAGATCCATGGCAGTATTTTGAAAACTAGATTGTGGTTGTATATGAATTTATTTTGTCTTATGACTTTTGATTTGTCTTATGATTTTGTCGTTTGAACTTATAAGAAATACCCTTTTCTTTTAAATGTTACATACTCAGTTTATCAATGCATTGTTTTAAATTTCTTTTAGCGGTCATTATTTACAATATTTGTGATGCATTTATCAAATAGAGATCATTTGTGTTCTTATATTTTCTTATACTTATAGTTCACAAAAGACATTATTTATTTATTCCCCACTCTTTATAAATATTGTTCTTGTAAAAAACAAAACAAACATTGTAATAGTAAAATTTTATATTTGCAAAAATGCCAACTGTTATAGATTCTGAGTAATCATTATAGTTTTTAACTAGAAATGAATGACAACCTCTGAAATTTATTTTTCAGCAAAAAAACCCTGACATTTTCAGTCATTTTATTCACTGTCAATGCTATAACTGTTTGTTTAAAACAATTCTAGCACAAAGCTGAAAATAACTTCTCGCCGGTTCCTAGTAGGCGATTAAACATTGAAATAAGATGATTAAAAATTTTGCTAGACCAGTCACTTTTTTTTAAAATATCAATTTCATTTCAACTCTCAGTGAACAAGTTAACTTCCAAAAAAGAAAAAAAAAAATAGCATTTTAACCTCTTCTATCATTACATAAATTTGTTATGTTCTTATATTTTCTTATACTTATAGTTCACAAAAGACATTATTTATTTATCCCCCACTCTTTATAAATATTGTTCTTGTAAAAAACAAAACAAACGTTGTAATAGTAAAATTTTATATTTGCAGAAATGCCAACTGTTATAGATTCTGAGTAATCATTATAGTTTTTAACTAGAAATGACGACTTCTGAAATTATTTTTCAGCAAAAAAATGAACATAAACATCCTCATAAATGACAATTTATATAAAGTTCCTTTAAAAAAGGAAAAGAAAGAAACTGAATCCAAGAAACTGAGCTCAAGAGTTTAATCATTAAGCAATGATACTCACTTAAGGGGTTGGTCAGTCACATTTCAAATTTTTAATATTTTAATCGACTCAGGAAATTAATATTTCTGACTATACTCTCTTTAAAGGATGTCTCTTTTTCTTCTTAGTTGTCAAAATATTTCTAAAATACATAATTTTATTTGAATCTGAATTGTTAAAATATTATTCACAAATTATGCAATGTTAACACATAAAATAGTAAATTAAACATACATTTCAGAAATATTTTGGCAACTAAGAAAAAAGAGACATCCTTTAAGGAGAATACACAGAAAAAGAAGTCAAGTCTATTAATTTCCTGGGAAGATATTTCAAAAATAAAAATGCATTCCTTTTCCATAGGTTTATTAGCGTGGGAAATTTGAGATTTGACTGACCAGAAGCCCCCTTGTGGACAAAGTTAGTTCATAAAAATCAACTTTAATGGTTCTTTTGAAAATTTACAATTTCCCTTTACTATTAAATTTGAGTAAAAACAATTTTTAAAAACTTCTGTACATTACTTTTTCTGTTTTTAAATGCTATTTATGTAAATTTTCCTTATTAATGGAAATATTTATACTGACCAGTAGATGGCTACTAAGTAAAATAACTACTACTGGTTAGAAACTTGTTACTAAAGAAATCTCATCTACTGGCCAGTGGCTACTGTTTTGAAAATTTACAATTTCCCTTTACTATTAAATTTGAGTAAAAACAATTTTTAAAAACTTCTGTACATTGCTTTTTCTGTTTTTAAATGCTATTTATGTAAATTTTCCTTAATAATGGAAATATTTATACTGACCAGTACATGGCTAACTAAGTAAAATAACTACTACTGGTTAGAAGCTTGTTACTAAAGAAAATCTCATCTACTGTCCAGGGGCTACAAACCATAATTTGTTATTTTCAGCTTCATATTGACAATTACTCATGATCCGTAATTGTTGGAATTTTTGTATTAGATATGATTTTTTATAATGTCCCTTGATATTTATCCTTTATCCTGTCTCACTTTTTTTTCTTTTTTTCTTCTCTCTTTTTTTTTTTTTTTTTTTTTTTTTGACAGGAAAAGAGACATCTTCAGCACTTAATTTACTTGTGATAATAAGTATCTAAAAAAATTAATATTAAAATTGATTTATTACTATTACAGTAAAACCTGTTTAAATGGAACCTGTCTGTAACAGAACCCTGCTTTAAATGGAAAGTTTATGATCTCAGAAAAGGGAATGATAAAATTATAAGAGATGTTGCACCTACAAATCTATCTGCCTAAAAAAAAAAAAAAAAAAAAAAAAAAATTGTAGTCTCTTACAATTTTGTCTTAAGCAGGTTTCATTGTATTGATTAGTTTTTAGGTATGGCATTAATTTTATTCTGACTATTTACGCTTTAAGTTGCGAAAATTGACGCATCCGATACAAAGGGTCTGTTCCGTCATTTTTGTAATGATTTTGACTTTTTTTTTAATGAAAAAAAAATCAAAACCTATATGGTGTCAATTTGGAACAGAATTTAATTATCTGCATCATTAAAAATATTCCTTGCTTAAAAATGTCACTATAAAATAAGCAGTGGATTGAAGGTTATGTAACATTACAAAGATAAATACTCTTATTCAAATATTTTAAAAAGGTTTAAGAAGCATTGTTTTAATATTTCTGCACATATAATAAGTGACATAATTAATAAAAAAGGAAAGAAGTGTCAAAGTTTGCATTTGATTGGGAAAAAGGTAAAAAATGCATACCCAAGAAAGGTATGTTCACCACTGAAATCTAAAGTCACATCTCATGTTTTAAAAGGAAATCCCTTGAACAATCTTTAAACATTTCTATAGGGGCTGTAAATGGAATTATAAAATCTGATTTAAAGTTAATAATAATAATAAAAAAAACATGATTTTCACCACCTAATACAAGAACATGTTTCTCAACATAAGACTATGTGCAGATTGTTGTATGGAAATTTTTCGGCAGATGAAAAATGGAAATATGTAATTACAATTAATCAGGCTTGTATATATTTATCTGATTGAATAGAAAAGGGTAGCTTTGCTACAGAAAAAGATGAGAAAAAGACCTAAAATGTTGGTTCAGAGAAAACAAGAAAAATTTTGCTAAAGGTTTTGTGGTTATTGCTGGATTCTCTTATAATGGAAAACTTAAAATAAGGAAAGTAGATAAAAAAATGTCAAAATTAGCTCTTATTACCATTAGAAATATGTTTCAACACCTGTTTTCAAAGAAGAAATTCCATCATTTTACCCAAACAATCTTCATTGTATTAAGTTCCATTAGGATAAGCCTACCAGCCATATTTCTAAATTTACTGCTATATTTCTAGGGAGAAAAAAAAAGAGAAAAAAATGAATACGGAATTGAGACTATTTCATGTAAGTGCACCATTCCATTTAAGTCATCCAAGTCCCCCAACGTGTTTCAAGGATTACTCTGCATTTGGACTTTTAAAACAAGCTTTTTATAAGCTAAGCAGCATCCCAAAATATTGGATGAATTCTTGAAGATTGTGGTCAAGGAGCAGAATAAAATCAACTTTCATATTTTAAGAAATGGTCTTTTTTTTTTTGGAAATCAAAATGTAATATGATAATAGTTCAACAAAAGGGCTATCAAATAAACCTATTAGAAAATAAATTCTTATCTTTGTTCCTATATTTTGTTTTCTAAAATCATTACAAAAATGTATAAACAACCTCTGTATTTACAAATTCATCAAAATTTTCTTCTTTATTTGTCATTTTATATATGTTTTGCTATTGATATATTTTTATTAACATCTTCCAGTTCTTTTTTTATTGTATCTAACTTGCGTAGTTATTAAATACATTCATAATATCAGTGATACCACGGATGTTCTGTGTAAAAAAAAAAAAAAAAAGGAAAAAGAATGCATAACAAAATTGTTATGTGTCCATTACGATGCATAGTTTTCTTCCTTGAACAAATATCAAAACTTTCATAACTAATCAGAACGAAGACTTATTTTGTATTAATAAGTGAATTTGTCTTAATACTTAAGTGAGGACCTACTTTTGCAAAAAAGGACTCAGATTTTGAAAATTTCCAAGATCCCAGTAACCCAGGTTTAGAAAACCTAACAATATCACTGAATCTTTATGAAATGCTTCTCTTGAAATAATAGTTTTAAGTTAAAATAGCATATACTATTAAATGCAAATAGCTGTGACAATGTCTCTCTTTTGTTTCTGGAAAATGTGACTATTCATGAGATAATCAATACTTAGCCTTTTCTATAACTTCAATTTGGTAAGAAGTTTAAAAAATAAAAACAAACCTTAAACCCTTCAGCACTAGACGTGTAATAGGTCATGTATAATATTGAAGTACACTATATAGCCATTAATGACCGGCAACTTTCAATTTTAGACATTTTGTCGAATATTTAGAAATATACTTGACAGATTCTTCTGGAATTTCAGGATTAAAAAGAACAGGTATGACCTCATATTTAGAAATGTCGATATGGTAAGGGGGCAATTAGGGGGCCAACAAAAAATCAAAGAAAAAAATAATACTTGGGATCACCCTGTAAAATAAAATGCAAGAAATGATCTACCGCTACCGAATATAAATAAACAGACATTGTGCAATATGTGTATTATTTTGTGTAAGAATAGCATGTATATTAATAGAGATATAGCGATTTATTTAAAAAAGTTAAAAAATTCTTGCATGTTTTTTGCTTATAGCATGCAGGGTTTTCAACCAAATTTAACGCCGGTTTCAGACAAATTGACAAAATATAGTAGAAACAATATAGTGCAATTGGAGAATAAATATGTTAACTATTTTAGGAAATATGAGCAGTTGTATGAAATAATTTTATCTGCGCATGCGCGAACTATAACAAGGATCATTTTACATAATTTAATAGTCAACTCTATGGAGCAACTTATTAAAAAAAATCTAGTCAAATATCGTAAAAATTCAGAAAGATATTGGCGTTAAAGTGAGCAAACTTTTAGTTGTTCTCTAAAAGCAGCTGAATGATAAGGGATTTTACACAAATTGTCATTTTTTATTAACTGACTTTCAGAAAAAAGTTAGTATTTAGTGAGTATCAACGAGTACATTTTGGTAAAAATGCTTGGATTTTTACACTTCTTTTGATCATCGTACAGGCTCGTTCCGGTGGTTATCCAAGAAGAACTAAAGCATCAATAAAAAATGAAAATTAAAAAAAGTTAAAAATTAAAAATGACAATTTGTGGAAAATCTCTTATCATTCAGCTGCTTTTAGAGAACAACTAAACATTTGCTCACTCCAATGCCGATATCTTTCTGAATTTTTACGATATTTGACTAGATTTGTTTTAATAAGTTGCTCCATAGAGTTGACTATTAAATTTTGTAAAATGATCCTTGTTATCGTTCGCGCATGCGCAGATAAAAACGATTTCATACAACTGCTCATATTTCCTAAAATATTTAATATATTTATATTCCAACTGCACTATATTGTTTCTACTATATTTTTTCAATTTTTCTGAAAACGGAGTTAAATTTGGTTGAAAACCCTGGATGTTATAAGCAAAAAAACATGCAAGGTTTTTTTTTTTTTTTTTAAATAAATCGCTATATTTTTATTAATATACATGCTATTCTAACACAAAAGAATACACATATTGCACAATGTCTGTTTATTTATATTCGGCAACGATAGATCATTTCGTGCATTTTATTTTACAGGGTGATCCCAAGTATTATTTTTTTTCTTTGATTGTTTGTTGGCCCTCTAATTGCCCCCCTTATCAAATCGACATTGCTAAATATGAGGTCATACCTGTTCTTTTCAATCCTGAAATTCCAGAAGAATCTCTCAAGTATATTTCTAATTATTCGACAAAATGTCTAAAATTGAAAGTTGCCGGTCATTAATGGCAATATAGTATATGTGTGGTGTTTTATTTTGTGGTAAATAGCTGCGGAAATATACAAAAATAAAATTTTGCGCTAAAATCTGGTATATGCGTACACTTAGGATACAATAATCTGTACACTTAGGATACAATAATCTGGTGCTGAAGGAGTTAAGTGTGGTTCAACTAGAGGTATCTAGATTCTTGTGAGCTAGCATATGTCAACACAAATTGGGCTATATCCTCAAAAGGCTTTGAACATGAATAAAGTACACACACAATTTTCTTTTTAATATTTTAAATTATATAGTACCAAAATTAATTATTTATACATAGTACAATGTGATTAAAATACAATGACAATTTCAAATGTGAAATAGATGTGATTTTTACATTGCGAAATATATTTTAATACATATATAATATATAATCAATATGTTTACCATAAGTGGAATATTTTGAGACACTCGGTCTAGTTTTAATATTTTGAATATCCCGCTCTGTCCGGTGTGGTAGGAAAGCAAACAGCTTTGCCATCTCCTAGTACGGTGTGACACATCACCTAACGACCATTTCCCGAAGCTCGAACACGAAATATGCAAACTAAACCAGGTGTCACAAAGTTACCCCACCAATCACAAAGTAACCGGTAAAGTAACGCATCTAACATATCTCACAAATTTACACATCTTACTGTATATGACATTTTTACATTAAAAAATTATAGTTGAGTAACCAATCTATGTTTTAACATATTGTTACTTCTAAAAATCTTCTAAATAGTTAAAAGGGAATTTTTAGAAACAGTGTTCTAAATAAAGGATCATTTTTCATAACTTTATTGAACTTCAATAAAAATGTTTTTTTTTATATTAAAAATCTTGATTTTATTATTATTTTTAGTTATAACTCCAGAATTTTAATCTTTAATAACTCTAGAATTTGTTTCTAGCTTTAATCTATATTAAAAAATTGCATTAATATTAGTAATTTAACTTTACAGGGGGAAAACGAAAAGTAATAAATTTTTATTGTTTAATTTCATATATTAACAGAATTTAAAACCTCAGACTCTAAGAGCCTTTACAGTTTTCATTTGAAATAATAATTATTAATTAGAGGAAGAAAAAAATAAAAATATTTTCAGACCTAATATTTTGCAGATAATAACTGAATATGAATTATTAAGATGTATAAGATAAACAATACCGTAAAATTGTGTATATTAATCTTATAATACATTGATTTAGTGTATGAAACTACATAATTAATAATATGTGTTGCAGTCTTATAATGAAATGATTTATGAAACACTTTTAATGGAAATCATGGCGCTTACTTAAAAAAGATTTATTAAATTCTATTTTATATAATTTTATTTAGTAATTTTTGCATATTTTTTTTCTGTATGTGTTAAGATGAGTTTTACTTCTATAATCTTGATTATAATCATTGTTCATTAGAAAAACCTAATTTTAATTCCTGTGTTATTACTAAAACTAATATAAAAGTATAAAACATGTGAACTAAATATTGAGTGTAACTGAAGCATAATACATAATTTGACATAAAAAAACGTAAACTTAAAGCAAACAATCACTGTTGAAAAAATATTTCTTGATTTTATAAAAATATGGTAAATATAAAATATGAAGTAATAAATAAAATGAAAAGAAAGAAAGAAATAGTTAAAAGGATGTAAAAGTATTTATAAATGCTGAATTTCTTCATTTGCAGTACGTATATAGTCACCAAATTTTCTGTTTCTAATCATTTTTCCCTGTCTACTAAACAAAACCCAAATCATTTTCTTTATGATTTGAAATTTCTCTTGGTTTAAAATTTTCATTGGTGTAAATAATATTTGTCGGATCTTGATTTTTGCTTCGTTTTTGTACTTTGGCATACATCATCATTGGATTGCCAGTATCTGTATTTTGGTGTAATGTCTCTTGATTTTCTGTCAATGCTTTTATTTGACTGTTTTCATTTTCACTTTGTAAGATATTTTCATCTGAATTAAGATTCTTTCCTCTTTTATCATTATATTCCTCTTTCAGTTTTGTTGTTTGGTGGTTTGTTTTGTATTTCTTGAAGCAAAGAATCCATATTAAAATATTTATCATAATTATAAGGAATATTATAACTAAAACAGTTCCTGAAATTATGTATATATTTGTATATTTTAGTTCTGTACCATCTTTTTGGTAATTAGTGATAGTTTCAGTTCTATTTTCTGTGTCATTATATTGAGTTAAATTGTTAATAAGCAAATTACCACTGATGACTTGTACAGTATTTGACATCTTGCCTTCATTTCCATTTTTGTCTATAGCTTTCAAAGCAATAAAATAAAATTTCGGTGAAGTTGTTTTTGGTAACTGAAACATTTTGATTTCTGTGTTTCCATTCGTTTCTAGTTGTAACCCACTTGTGTTAAAGCTTCTTAGTGGGACTTTGTTGAGCATATTTTCTTCTAAATTTTTCCAATCTTCAGTGAAGTACATCTTGTATTCATAAGCTGAAGGGGGAAAAAAACAAAAATAATGCATTTTCATGTATTAAAATGTTGAGCAGATTAAATAAACATGAGCACTGATGAAAATATAAATGATATTTTTTTACATAGTTACACACATACAAAAAATTACATGTCATGTTAAGCTAAATTAAAAATATAAATTAAGATAATTATAATGAAAATTACACTTTCTAATGACATACAATAATACACATCCCTTTTTTGTATGAAATGAGCGTAAATCAAATATAAACAAGACTTTTTTAAGATTATTTTTTAAACATTATTTACTAAGATTAAACCAATAATATTTTTCTACATAACTTTCTTTAATATCTACAAACTTTTAAAAACATATTGTGAGGTTTTTTGTTTTATCATAAAAAGAAGTATGAAACCAATTGCATATATATATTTTTTTTTACTTTATCTGATGAATATCTTTTCTCTTCTTGTGCTTCTTTAAGAAAATCTAAGCAAATATTAGTCTGAAGATGATAAGTTTGTACTATGAGAAAGGTGCTAGAGTGTTGTCCAGTAAAGTTTGTCTAATTTTTGTTTTGTTATACCAGTTGTGTATGGTCTTGAATTGTCCTTGAGAACATTAAGCTCAGAGCGAAACATTTTTAGGACCGATGTGCTTCTTTTATATTGCACAAAATTCTCGGAACTAATCTGCATTAACTGTACGTCACTCATGAAAAAATCAATGTACACAATATCCCCTAAATCCTCCAAATTATTAATAAGAACTTTGTTAATTTTTGCTTTGGTAGAGCAGCGTTTCACTTTTTGCATGTTATTCCGTACTGGATTGATCAGCTTATTTCACCGTCTTCACTGAAATTTTTAAACAACTTGTGACAAAGGTTGTCATTTCCTAATTCTACATTCAAACTGTACCAAATTTCTATTGGTTAGACATTTTCATTTCTTAAAAGTTTAATAATTATACTTTTTTTTTCACTCACAATGCTCTAGCAACTAAACAAAAGAGTATATGATGAATAAAATTATGACAAACAAATTTTTTAACTCTAAACAACTTATGGTTGCCCAGGCAACACGTACAAAAATTGTCTATTAATATTAAAGAAAAGTCCTGTTTATATTTGACTCGCCCTTTGAACATATGAAATATCACATTTTCTATGATACATTTTGATTTGTTTTACTTTACACTTGACCTAATGAATAAATACGAGTGTCATCAGCATGTAGTTCAGAAGGTTCTGTGGTATTTGGCTTATTTTGTGGCATTTTATCTTCATCTGCATCTCTATGTTTAGCAACAAAACGAGAAAGTGAAGAAGTAGCATATGCAGGCATAGGTTGCACTAATTTGAATCCCAAATCATTTCTTTTACTTTGGCTTTCCATTTTATTTCTTAGACTTGTGTCTGTATGGTATGAGTATCTCTCTAAAGAGTTTTTCCCATCAGTATTTGAATAAACAAAACTTTGAGCAGCAAGTGTACTTAATGAATCTGAAGCTGCCTGTTCATCATTCAAACTACTCTCAGATCCATCCTTATAAGCAATATTTAAATTATGTGGTGGTTGCAGTGAAGCTTTTTTTGACAACTTCTTTGGTTTTTCTGGCTGTTTCTTTTTACAGCAACAGCAACAGATGATTATATTTATGATAATTATGATCAATATCAATACTCCTAGGCTTGAAACTGCGATGATAAAAATATTTTTCTCTATGAAAATACCATCTTTTGTGTGATTGTCAGTTATAATAGTTGTATTTTCTGCAATTGTAGTTGATAAATCAGTTGTTGAATCTTTAATCAAGTCTGGAGGACTGGTTGTACTGATGTGTTCTTTATCAGTTGAGGGAAAATCATTAAAGTGTAGTTGTACTATATTTGAAATTCTGCCTCTATTATAATGATTGTCTGTTGCTTGAAGAGCCACATAGTAAGTTGCATGTACATTGCATATTGGGCAGTTAATCATTAAATTCTCTGTTACACCACTCTCTGCTGGCTGATAATTTTCAGTGTCAAGCAAAAGATTTCCTTTCAAGTTGAAAGCAAAATCTGTCATTGCCATCCAATAGTTAGAAAGTTTAATGATGTAATTTTTTGCTGAAATAGAATTCAAATACCATTTAGAATTGATTAACGGTAACTTAAAGCGTTTACTATTACAAAAATTTACATTACAGATAAACAATTGTTGCAGTAGTACAGCAATTCAAATATTATGGGAAGAGCTCAAGTATTCATTTTCAAATAAATGGAATAGTTGGGATTCTCCATAATGAATAAAATATTTATTATACTAATTAATTGTTCATGGTGATTATCAATGCCATCATCACAAAATCAATATTGTAAATAATTTATATAGGATATTTAAATAACTGAATTCCAGAAAGTTACACTTCAAATTACCAATGAGGGATTCATGAGGGAATAGAACCCCTGAAATGAAAAGTATTTGATCATAAAAAAGAAGTCTTGGAGTATCAATGCTTGTAATTATACTTCATGTTACAGTTTGCAGGAGTTACATCTCTGGAAATTACTTAGAAATACTAATGTAAAACTAATTAAACTATAAGTTGTAAGTTACAAATATAGTAAAACCTCTTTGAAGCAGAAACCTCAGGATTGCGAAATTTGTCTGTTATTTGGAGCTGTCTGCTATTCAGAGGTTACACAAACATATAGGTGTTGTCAGGGCTAGAAACTAGGAGCAAATAATCAGGCGTCAGTGGCAGCTAATCATTTTTTCTCAGTTTCCAAAATGTTCAACTTAGGTGCAGTTTTAAAATTATTTGTTTTGCTTATATTATATGCGTATAAACAGACAGTGCAATGAGTTATAACAAGAAACAAATTCATTTTAAAATTTATGAAAAAATTATGAATTTTATTTGTATATATTTTTTAGTGAGTCTTGTTCTGTTGTAGGGGTATTTGATCAAGTCTAAATTCATACAACTAAACAAGTAACAAATCAATGGCTGAAAAAAAGTAGCAGATAAAGTCTTGTTTACCTTTTAATTAAATTTTAACAATTAAAACCCCTCTCAGATTCACCTATACATGAAGGAAGAATAATTATGAAATTAAATATTTTATATTAAAGACGTGAATAATCACTTTGCTAACAAGTCGTAAACCAACTTAGTGAAAAATGTCCAAGCCGGGAATCGAACCCGGGCCCCTGGAATAGATCTCCAGTGCTCTACCACTAAACCACAAGGACGATGCCCAGCTTGGCATCTCTCACTTATATTAGTAGGTAAGGCTGCAACCGCAGCACTAGATGGAAAAGTCTCCATGAGCACACAATCTAGTGGCGAAACATGAGACGCAAATGAACCCAGCATCGGGGAATATACAATTTTTAATTAATTTTTCAACTACTTTTCAGCAGTGAAATTACGCTTGAAATCCCGATGCTGGGTTCATTTGCGTATCATGTTTCGCCACTAGATTGTGTGCTCATGGAGACTTTTCCATCTAGTGCTGCGGTTGCAGCCTTACCGACTTATATAAGTGAGAGATGCCAAGCTGGGCATCGTCCTTGTGGTTTAGTGGTAGAGCACTGGAGATCTATTCCAGAGGCCCGGGTTCGATTCCCGGCTTGGACATTTTTCACTAAGTTGGTTTACGACTTGTTAGCAAAGTGATTATTCACGTCTTTAATATTCATTAATTTCAAGCGTAATTTCACTGCTGAAAAGTAGTTGAAAAATTAATTAAAAATTAAATATTTTGTTTAAATAGAGTAATGAGAAAGAGTAAATGGAATCAACTTGTATTAGTTGCTAGGGAAGAGACTAAATGTTTGATTGGAAAAAGCAAATTTGCATCTTATAAGCAAAATAAAAGTTAAAAATCAGGTTTCTAAAATGACAACTTGATGTAAAATCACAGTTGTCAATTTGAAATTGTAGGTGAAAACTGCAAGTAACCACTGATAATTTCAAACCTTGTGTTGAGGATTAAATTTTTTTTAAAATATATATATAGCGGTGTCTGTTACGTAGGTTTTATTGTATAAAATAAAATAGTTCAAAATAAAAATGCAACTTGCCAAGTTAATATTTAGGCCTCATCTGCAGATTTACTACTCTTCGTTTCACCTTAACTTGGCAGTGCTGATTAAATACCTTACAAAAACCATACAAGAATCGAATTGCAGCCGTTGCTGTAGAAACCAGGGGTTGCTTGAAGAGCAGAGTAAAATATAATGCATGTGCAAAAATCAATACGCTTTGAGGTTCCTATGAAATTAATTTTATTGTACGATCCTTTATTAAAACAACGAATGGCATTATTATTCTTTTCGTATTTCTACCACTTTTTTAATTAATTTCAGAACTATTTTATATTATACTAGCAAACCTCGCGGCTTTGCTCGCGTAATATTTGAAATATGCCAAGTGATATTTATATGTCTAATTTTTATCAAAAGGTACTAACTAAATTTTTATTTTATTAAAAGGTAATTTTTTATTTTATTAAAAGGTACTTATTACTTTTAGGAATAATTCAAAAATTACTATTTAAAACACAGTTTGACTAAACATCATTATTACACTGTATTAGGCAGAAATGATACTTAAATTAATAAAATGAAATAAAACTAAATAAATGATAATTTAGAAAATATTTTGAAACTTTTATGCTCAACTAATACGCTCATTTCAGTATTCATTTGAAGTTTTGAATTTTTTAGAAACCATCTTCTTACATCTTAAAATTAACCATCATGTCGAATTCTAAGTCCTACCACCTCTCGCAACATAAAGGGCTATGTTGAAACAGGAACTGTCGCCATTAATTTGCCAACATTAATTTTGAAATTGGCTTGTTATTTCCCAATATTCCACAGAAACGTAATTTAAAAAGCTTTTAAAGCCCTTTTTTTAGAATGTTTGTTGTTCCATTGAACCCCATTTGTAGAATCACCGGCATTATAGCCTGTGTAGTATCAGAGACTGTTACCATTGATTCACAACTATTACTTTTATAATCGGTTTATATTCCCTGAAATTGCATAGAATCGTAATTTAGAACTTTTATAGAATGCTTTTCGCACACCTCCCCTTCGCTTCACCCCTTTTTAATTCGAATTTATTTTCGACGTTCCTTCGAGGGCATTTATATTTTATAAGTAACTACCATGTCATATTTAACGTTTCTAGCCTTTTCTGTATCACAGAAATCGCAATTTAGAAAGTTTTTAGCTCCTGCCACCTTCTGGTGGTAGTGGAACAGACATAAAATATAGCTTATGTTTGAGCAGGTTCTATCACCAAAATTTGTCATCATTATTTTTTTAATCGGTTTGGTAATTTATAAGTTTGCTTAAAAATTGTAATTTATAAGGCTTTTCACTCACTTCATTTTTTTTAAATTTGGAATTTTCTTTCGACTGCTCTTAGAAAGCAGTTGCATCTTGTAAGTAAATACCATGCCATACTTCAAAGTGTTAGACCCCTCAGTTGTGCAAAAAATGCAAATTAGAACATGTTTTGCTTTTGCAACCCTCAGATGGTAGTGACAGCAACATAAAATATAACCTATGTTATAGCAGGGACTGTCACCATTGATTTGCAACCATTACTTTTGAAATAGCTTTGGTATTTCCTTAGATTGAGTAGAAATCGCAATTTAGAACGTTTTTAGGACGCTTTTCGCGCATTTTCACCCCTTTTTAAATTTCCAATTTTTTCGAAACTGTTCTTAAAGATCATTTATAGCTAATAAATATGTACCTTGCCTAATTTTATGTTGCTAGCCCCTACCGATCACAAAAATCGAAATTTAGAACGCTTTTTTGCTCCAGCAACGTCTTGGTGATAGTGATACCGACATAAAATAGCGTCTATGTTAGAGCAGAGGCTGTCAGCATCAATTTCTTACCATTATGTTTGAAATCAGATTCATTCTTCCTGGGATATTGCCGACAAATCGGCATCTATATTAGAACGTTTTTAGAACGCTTTTCACGCATTTTGCTCCTGCATCACCTCTGGGGTAGTGGAAACAGATATAAAATATAGCCTATCTTGGAGCAAGATCTGTCACCATCATTTTTACACCATTATATTTGAAATCGGTTTAGTACTTCCTGAGATTGCATAGAAATCGCAATTTAGAAAGTTTTTTATAACGCTTTTTGCGCATTTTGACCCCCCTTTTAAATTTCGATTTTTTTTTAGGAAATGTCCTTAGAGATCATTGATATCTTATAACTAACTACCATTCCAAATTTCACGATTTTAGGCCCTTCCGTAACGCAAAAGCCGCAATTTAGAAAGTTTTTTGCTCCTGCACCCCCTTTGGGGTAGTGGCACCGACACAAAACATCGCCTATGTTGGAGCAAGGGTTTTCACCCTCATTTTGATGCCATTATTTTTTAGATCGGTTTGGTATTTCCTGAGATTGTGTAGAAACCACCATTAGAACGTTTTTTAGAACGCTTTTCGCGCATTTTCACTCCTTTTAAATTTCGAATTGTTTAAGAACTGTTCTTAGAAATCCTTTATATATAATAAGTAGCTAATATTTCAAATTTCACATTTCTAGGCACTTCGGTAACGCAAAAATTGGATTTTTAGAACGTTTTTTGCTCCTGCACCCCCTTTGGGGTAGTGGCACCGACATAAAACATAGCCTATGTTGTAGCAAGGGTTGTCACCATCATTTTGACACCCTTATTTTGACACCATTATTTTTTAAATCGGTTTGGTATTTCCTGAGATTGTGTAGAAACCACCATTTAGAACGTTTTTTAGAACGATTTTCGCGCATTTTCACCCCTTTCAAATTTCGAATTACTTAAGAACTGTTCTTAGAAATCCTTTATATCTAATAAGTAGCTAATATTTCAAATTTCATATTTCTAGGCCTTTCAGTAACACATAAATCGCATTTTTAGAACGTTTTTTGCTCCTGCACCCCCTTTGGGGTAGTGACACCGACATAAAACATAGCCTATCTTGGAGCAAGCGTTGTCACCATCATTTTGACATCAATATTTTTTAAATCGGTTTGGTATTTCCTGAGATTGTGTAGAAACTACCATTTAGAACGTTTTTTAGAACGCTTTTTGTGCATTTTCACCCCTTTTAAATTTCGAATTGTTTAAGAACTGTTCTTAGATATCATTTATATCTTATAAGTGACTAATATTCAAAATTTCATATTTCTAGTCTCTTCAGTAACGCTAAAATCGCATTCTTAAAACGTTTTTTGCTCCTACACCCCCTTTGGGGTAGTGGCACCGACATAAAACATAGCCTATCTTGAAGCAAGCGTTGTCACCATCATTTTGACACCAATACTTTTTAAATCGGTTTGGTATTTCCTGAGATTGTGTAGAAACTACCATTTAGAACGTTTTTTAGAACACTTTTTGTGCATTTTCACCCCTTTTTAATTTCGATTTTTTTAAGAGATGTCCTTAGAGATCATTAGTATCTTATAAGTAACTACCATTCCAGATTTCATGTTTCTAGGCCCTTCAGTAACACAAAAATCGGATTTTTAGAACGTTTTTGGCTTCTTCACCCCCTTTTGGCCAGTGGCACGGACATAAGATATAGCCTATGTTCTAAGTTGGACTAACACCATCATTTTGATACCATTATTTTTAGAATCGGTTCGGTAGTTCCAGAGCTTATCTCCGACAAATAAACAATTTTTTCCTCTTTATAATAGGAGTATAGAAGTATAGATTATCTGACCCGTCCGACGTTGCTCGGTGCACAAAATGTGAAAAATATCTAAAAATCGCGAAAAACTTAACAAACGTTGCACAAATTCCGGAAAAACTTTATTGAAAAGATGGCAAAATTTACTGTATTAAGCTAAAAGTTTGAAATCGAATTTCATTCACGAATTTAAAAAAATCATATCGGAACGCAAAAAATCGCATTGAAATTTCTCTAAAAAATTTAAAATCGCGGAAGACAAAATTTCTATATTTAAGTTCCAAGTTTCAAGAAATCGCCGCAAACAGCAGAAAATTCTAAAAATCGCATTAAAAATCGAAAAAAAAATTAAAAATTGCTGTACGAATTCTGAATGAATTTTACTGAAATCAAGACAGCATTATCGGTATTGGGTTAAAAGATTAAAACCAAATTATCTGAAAATCTATTTAAAACATAAAATTTGTTATTTATACCAAACAACTGGCAAATCTGGAAAAGGCTAGGTCTCATCTTTAATGTACACTGTAAAAAAAATAATGCCAGTTTTCCGGTAGGAATCGGAAAAATAGTTGCCTTTATCGTACCGGAATAATTTCCAACACAGCTCGGAATAAAATCCGTAAAATACTGTTTTACTATTTCCTTATTTTTACGGATTTTATTCCGAGCTGGGTCGGAAATTATTCCAGTACGATAAGGGCAACCATTTTTCTGATTCCTACCGGAAAACTGGCAGTATTTTTTTTACAGTGTACGTATAATTATAGAAAAAAAGTCATGATTTTTTTAAAAATCAAAATAATCTGATTTTTTAAAAATTTAAATAAAGTTTTTATGATTTGCTATTTCACTCACACAAAAGCACCCGCTTGCGTGTTAATCCGTTAATCAAATGGATTTTTTTTTTTTCATCTCGTTTGCATTTCAGTATTTTTAATTATTTTTTTCTTTTGCATTGGATAGCTGAGGTAGATCTCTACAAAAAAACTTTTTTATTTTATTTTTATTTTATTTATTTATTTATTTATTTTTGTTCGCAGGTTTTTTTTTTTTTTTTTTTTTGGTGGTGGTGGTGGTGGGGGGGGGGGGGGGGTGTCTTTGATTTTCAGAACCAGTTTCGAAAGTGAAATTATCCCCGTAAAGAAAGCCTCTTCTAAACAAAATCAAAAAGGTAAAAAAAAAGTGTATGTGAAGATCGACCTCAACTGTCAAATGCGGAAGAAAAAAAAAATAAAATAAAAATAAATATTGAAATGCGAATGAGATATTTTTAAAAATTTCTTCCATAGGATTAAGATTAGCGAGCGGGTGTTTTCATGAGTGAAGTAGCTTCTTAATAATTATTAAACAATTGACTCTCTAATTAGGAACATAATATATAGTTTTATGCTTTAATTACTAAAATGATAATTAATAATTTAGTATTCATTACCGAAAGAAAAAAAATGCCAGGATGGTAGTTCCAATATGTGTTTAGTAATGATATAAGGGGGAAAAAGTAATAATTTTTTAATCAGGCGATGTCATGCTATCATTCTTCTTTAGTTCCATTTTGCTATAAATTTATTATTGCAAAAGTAGAAGGATATATAAAAAAAATACTGCCTATTTATTCTTTTATTTACAGGGCTTTATCATTTTGTATGTAAAACGTGGATAGAGATAATGGTTTACATCAGAAATTTTATAATTCAAATAAGATTGATTCAAACAATGTAACGTAACAAATTTTACAAATACTCAATTAATAAACGAACAAATAATAACTATAATTAACAGTAAAAATATAAAAAAGTATGAAAAAGAGAAGTAAAAGCGAAAGCAAGCAGAAAGTATTATTAAAACTAATTCATAAGAACAATAAGAATGCGAGGAGTAACAGAGCACTGGAATTGGCACATAAGCTTAAAAAGCGCGCCACACTGTAAAAAAAATCCGACCAGTTTTTTTGTAGGAATTGGAAAAATAGTTGCCCTTATCGTACCGGAAAATTTTCCGACCCAACTCGGAATAAAATCCATAAAAAAAATGGAAATAGTCAATAAAACGGTATTTTACGGATTTTATTCCGAGCTGGGCCGGAAAATTTTCCGGTCCGATAAGGGCAACTATTTTTCCTATTCCTATAGGAAAACTGGTCGTATTTTTTTTTACACTGCAGATATTTCGCCATGAAGATTGGTTCCTCGCCAAAGGAAAGTCTTTTTTACGCCAAGATTTTTACTTTATACGTTCGCCTTAAATACAAATTTTTTAAATTAAATACTTTTAACAGTGGAATTACTTTAAATACAGGGTGATTATAATTAAAGTCCCAGTTTCAAAACGCTCTAAAAAACGAACCACTCGTTAGAATGGCGTCAAAATTTAAAAGCGTATTATTGAAGAAGGGGGAAAGAACATGAACCAAAAAAAAAAAAAAAAAAAGAAGTTCCAAATTTTAGTGACAGATGGCGCTGTAAGCGTCAGTATATGTAAATTAAAATACCTGGCATGCGCACGACAATTTCAGGTGTTATAAAAGCGTTGGGTAAACGGCGTTTCCTCATTTCGCGTCTCAGACGTTGGCCATGAGTGTCTCAGTGAAGGATCGTGCTCTGCTTGTAAAGCTTTATTACAAGAACTGTGATTCTGCACCAGTAGCTCTGCAGAAGTTCAGGACTCTCAAGGGTATGAAAAAAGGCGTTGGACCGATGACTGTCAGAGGTCTGGCGAAAATGATGAAAAAATTCGAAAATACAGGTTCGTTTGATGTGCAGTCTGGTAGAGGAAGGAAAAGATGTGATTCGGCGGTAGTTGAAGAAGTGGCCACAGCAGTTCAGGAGGAGTCTAGCGGTGGTGAGCAACCATGCAGTGCACGGATAATTGCCCGAACATTGAACAGGCCTGTGAGCACGGTACATAACATTCTACGAAACATCCTGCAATGCTATCCGTATAAAATTTGCCATGTGCAGGAGTTGTTCCCTTCTGACCTGCCAGCAAGAGAGGGTTTTGCTTTGGAATTTCTTGCTCGCATGGAAGTGGACAATGATTGGCCGTGGAAAATTCTGTGGACAGACGAAGCACATTTACACCTGACGGGATATGTCAATACACAGAATTGCCGAATATGGGCAACAGAAAATCATCTCGCAACGAACCCAGTACCACTTCATCCTGCAAAGGTCACTGTGTGGTGCGGATTTACGGCATCATTTATCATAGAGCCGTATTTTTTCGAGGAGACGGGTGCTTTCGGTCCTGTTACCGTTACCGTCAATGGTCAGCGCTATGAGTCTCTTTTGCGTAATGACGTCATTCCAGCTCTGCAACAGCATGAATGTCTGGATAGTATCATTTTTATACAAGATGGCGCTCCTCCGCACATTGCAAATCGAGTGAAGCAGTTGTTGAGGCGGCATTTCGGAAATGCTAGAATTATCAGTCGTCATTTCCCTACAGCCTGGCCGGCCCGATCACCTGATCTTAATCCGTGTGATTTCTGGCTGTGGGGTTATCTGAAAGATATTGTGTTCAGTACTCCGATTGCCAAAGTAGCTGCATTAAAGACACGCATTGCGCAACACATTCTGAACTTGACCCCGGATACACTTCGATCGGTTATGGAACATGCTGTTTCCCGATTTAATCTTGTTGCACACAACGGTGGACAGCACACTGAACATGTTTTGCGCCAGTCTCGCGAAACTTAAAAACCGATTGGATGGATGCTTTTTATGCGGTTTTTGGCCTCAGGACAATTAAAAACCGGTTGGATGGATGCTTTTTATGCGGTTTTTGTCCTCAGGACAATTAAAAATCGATTGGATCGATGCTTTTTATGCGGTTTTTGTCCTCAGGACAATTATAAACCGATTTTTCCCATCCGATGTGATACGACCTTGCCGTGGTGGACGGGCTTACATAACTAACAGTATCACACATGTACAGTCATGCACACTGAACAATACAGTTGGTTTATATAGTGTAACTTACGCCTTAGCCGTTGTTTTACGATTTGTCATTTGTAGTCGAAATTCTGACGCTTACAGCGCCATCTGTCGCTAAAATTTGGAACTTTTTTTTTATTCATGTTCTTTCCCCCTTCTTCAATAATATGCTGTTAAATTTTGACGCCATTCTAAAGAGTGGTTCATTTTTTAGAGCGTTTTGAAACTGGGACTTTAATTATAATCACCCTGTATATGCTTCAAAATCCCAAATTTTGTAATTTATAAGCATAACCATATAAATTTCTGCGCATTTTCACCATTTAAGAATAAAAAATAACGGAGAACTATTTTTCAAGACAGAATATTACTATTTCTACCTTTCACAGTGCTGCCAAGTTGAGGTGAAATAGAGTATAGTTAGAAATGCAGTCAATATTTAATAGTGCTCCTTGTACAGAATTATTTTTTCATAAATGAATTATCAGTATTTTTTCACTATAAGGGCCTTGGGCTTTTCTTTTTTTTTTTTAGTTTAGTGCAATTTAGGCGTCAGAAAGTAATAATTGTTTTCAAACGATATAAACAGCTATGAAAACAAACCTAATGAAATTTTATGCTTGTTTATTTATGAATTTATGTTCTACTATATATATAAATACAAAAAAAAAAAAAAAAATCTTTCCAGCCTCTTATAACTTGAGTTCTGCTGAATGGTTTTTGATGGGGATTGCTCTGTTAGTTATATAATTTTTCAGGAAAGGTTTTAGTATATTGCATATCGTTCTACTTGCTTAGTTATTGAATTATGGGGAGAAAGTTCTATGATCATATTAACTAGATTATGAAATATTAGCATTTTTAAAGATTCTATTGAATGGATTTCGATGGAATTGCATTGTCAGTTTTTAGTGATTGTTTTAATATGTGACATATCATTCTATGCCGCTTAGTTATATAATTATGAAGGAAAGTTCTATAATCAGGTTAACAGGATTATGAAAGGTTAGCCTTTTAAAGAGATTCTTCTGGATGGATTTCGATGGAAGTTGCTCTGTCTGTTAGATAACTTTTCAGGGTATTGCATATCGTTCTTTACCAAATCCTACTGTAAATTATCAACAAAACATATAGATATACTTAACAGCCTAACTTTTGTCTGACACATTAGAACTTATAATAGCGCAATGCGTTCATATCATCTTTAGCAATGCGGAAGGACATTTCAGGTGAAGGTCCGTATTGCTTTAAAACACAAGGTTAAATTCACCGATATATTTCATTTGATTCAAGGTTCGTTTAGAGAAACAGACCAGCGTATCGGGCGAAGTCTGCTAGTATATATATATATATATACCGGGTGTCCCAAAAATGACTGATGGATTTTAAAATTCAATAACTTGAAAACGGTGACACATATTAAAAAAAATTCCTGGAAGAGTGTTATGTAAGATGTCAGGAGTTTTTGTGCTGCGATTCTCAGTTTCAGTTACAAATAGCATCGATAGATGGCGCTGCAAGCAATAACCGCTAAATCCAGGCTGGATTTTTCAGCCTCTCTCTTCTTCCATGCGAAAAGAAGGAGATTAAAATGTATTGGATGGATCCCGAAGTACCAAAAATCGGGTCTGGACTGAGCGCCAATTGCTCTCAGCGCCATCTATTGTTTGAAATTCGAATTAAAATCAAGAATGACAGTACAAAAACTCCTGACATCATACCTAACTCTCCTGCAAGAATTTTTTTTTAATATATGTCCCCGTTTGGAAGTTATTGAATTTTAAAATCCATCAGTCATTTTTGGGACACCCGGTATATAAATATTTTATATATATATATTATTGTTTTTTATGTACAATTTACTTGTTTGTATATAAATATAGATAAATGGCTTCTATATAAAATTTAAATTGTATAAATATAGAAAAAAATGTTCTGTATATGAAACAGGGAATGAGAAACTATGTTGGGAACTTTCCTTTTCTCACCAAAGACATTTTCTGTATCCCGCCAAGGCTTCTATACTGGAAAAGTATCGTATTATCAAGCATTAAAGATAAAAATAATATCTTTAGAACAGCTCATGTGACTTTTAAAAAATGGTCTTCATTTGAATAGAGTGGGCCTCATTCCCATGAGCCCCTTCCCTTTTCCTATGCCCCTGCAACTGTGTTAGCTAATTGTAAGTTTGAAATATCGCATATTCTAGCATATAACGCACACTTTTTATACAAGGAAATTGCTCGAAATTTACAGATGTGCTGGTTACAAAAATGATAGATTAAAATTTAAACAAATAATTTTTTTAAAAAAAAGGTCATAAGAACTAAGATTATAATTTAATGAACGAGTTATTTATTATTATTTTTAAGAACTAAGATTATAATTTAATGAACGTGCTGTTTATTATTTTTTTAATTGCTTTCAGATTACATATTTTATATTTTGCTATTTATATGATGAAGGTCTCTTTTTAAAGAAGGAGGTGAATATACCTAAAAATAGAAAAATGAAGTCTAAAAGTTTAGGTACTCTTTATATGCTAGAATATCCAAAAGACAGTCAATGCTCGATATAACAAGTCTCCCTTCATTCCATGGAAAAATGTCTTTGTAATGAAAACTTGCTATCCTGCAATATTTAAAAAACACTTTGTTTTTATGCATTAAGAATATTTTTTTTTTTTTTAAGAAATGCACGCAGATCTTGCATTAAGCTGTTGTGTCTTTAATTATAACTAAAATAATTTGTTTGTATAAAGGATCTAAAATAAAATCAATTTAAAATTAATGCTAATTATTTTTACTCATTAACTAGCTGACACGGCCGGCGTTGGCCGGGTCCGCTATAATATTCTTAAATCAACCTCCTTAAATTTGTATGATTTCATATCTTTAACTCGATTTTGCCTGAAATACGTGCCTGCTGACTGTGCGAAAAAGCGGTTAAAAACCCCCTGATATTTAGCAGTAAAAATAAGTAACTCGAGATAACTGCAGTGGGAAACGATGAGGGGAGGGGGCGGTATATTTCCGACGACTGTGTTATTTTTGCGCTAAAATATTGATTAACAGTTAAAATCGCTGACTTAAGCGTAATCATTTTTTTTTTTTCACATCGAAACCCGCAGTCATTTTTTTAAACTGATTAATGCCGCAAAAATCTTGTATTTCCACTGCCAGGGGTTGCACCCTGTTCTAAACAAACCACTTTTAGAACGAAACATCGACACGTATCCCCGCTGCCTGCGGCACCGTATAGCAGGCGTACTGCACACGCGCTGCAAATTACTTTAGTTCCAACTTCTACATCCAGGGGGCGCAATATGCTCTGTACATACGGACATTCGACACTGGTCCCCGCTGCTTGCGGCACTGTATAGCAGACATGCTGCAAAATCTGTTAGTTCCACATTCCACTTCCGAGGGGCTCAATCTAATCTAAATAAACCTCTATCCGAACGAAACTCCGTTATACAACCTATCCGTTGATATATTTATTAGTCGAAGGGGTGGGGAATTCAAATAAGTATTTAAAAAAATTTCAAAAAATTACAATTCGAAAATACTGGTAATTACCATTCATAAATGAAGGGGCAATAAGTTCTGTGAAAACAATCGATACGTGTGTCCGCTGCCTGCGGCAACGTAAACTGCGCACGCTCTGCAAAATCCGTTAGTTACAATTTCCACCGCCGAAAAATAAAAAATCCCAACAATATCTTCAGAACATTTAATTTTTTTTTTTTAATTTTTTTAGCAAAATTTGAAGCTTACGCCAGACAGTGTAGACTCAATTCAACTAAATGTATTTCAATTTCCTTCGTAACTACATACTGCTATTACACTTAGCTGTGCACTGAACTAGGAGCGTTTCAATTTCTTCAAAAAACTAGCTGAAATAATTGCTTATTGAAACTTATTTACAAGTTACGGGTGGAACGATAGAACCGAATTAATGGGAAGTACAGTGAAACTCGTTTAAGATACGCCCGCTTAAGATACGATCCCGCTTAAGATACGAATTATCTTCGGTTCCATAAAAAAATGCCTATTAAACCTATGTAAAATTACCCGCTTAATATACGTACGCATAAGATACGATCCCGCTTAATATACGAAGAAAATTTGTCCATTGATGTCGAAAAACCCACTTAATATACGAAATGGTGCTTATGTAATACTGAAAGTAAAAAGAAAAGCACATTCTTTGACTGAAAAGTTGGATGTCTTAAGGAAATACGACGCCGAGAATGTTAAGCAAGACTGTCTTTCCCAAATCTGTGGGAATACACCAGTCAACACTTCGAGCTCTGTTAATAAAATAGACAGAACCTGGAAAACAGTGCATCAGATGGAGGCTCTGGCAGAAAGAATATTAAGGTGGCAAAATTCGAAGAATTGGAGAACATTTTACTGAAGTGGTTCACCCAAACCCGATCGACGAACATCCCAACTAACGTATCATTGGCCTACAAAATTGATACACGTCTTGTAGTGGATTTCACGTCTAGCTGCGGTTGACTAGAGCGCTTCAAAGATGCGGCTTAGTTTAATAGGAAAGTATGAGGAGAGTCGACAGCTGTGAATGCAGATAATGTCAATTGTTGGAAAAATAACGTGTTCGCCCCGCTATTGAAAAAGTACTCAAGATGCGATATTTACAATATCGAAGAGATGGGCCTTTTTTAGGTGCGTTCGTAATTATATACATGCGTAGCACCTATAGTCGTCGTTCAGTCCGTCCGTCCGCATTATATGCGGACGGACTCAAGATGCGATATTTACAATATCGAAGAGATGGGCCTTTTTTAGGTGCGTTCGTAATTATATACATGCGTAGCACCTATAGTCGTCGTTCAGTCCGTCCGTCCGCATATAACAGAGCAAAAACTACCCAAACAAATGGTATGAAATTTTAAATATATAATTGCTGCAATATTTTGTCGAGTCGTTTCAATTTTTATGAAAATCGGATGCATAGTTTAATTACAGGGGCAGTCAACAGTTTTCCGTTAAATTACGGCCAATGTAAAAAATTATTTCAAGTGAATTTTAATGATGAATAGAATGAAATTGATATGCACTTATTGAAGTGCACTAAAATATACATTCAGTACAATATGCAGTGTAAAAAATATTTATAAAACTAATTATAGTACGAACGCACCTCATTTGCCACGTTTGACGTGCAATTTCTAACTTGTTTATATCAATGCCTGATAAAACAATGGCATTTAAGGGTTAGAAATGTTCTGGAGGCAAACTGAAAAAAGAATGTATCACTGTTTTAAGTGGATCAAATAAGAGCGGAACGGATAAATTAAAACCCCTCGTCATCGGCAAGTCGCGGAATCATCGCTGCTTTAAAAATGCTAAAAATCTGCCCCCTGCGATTATCAAAGACAAGCCGAAGCATGAATGAGAAGCGATATATTCGTTAAGTAGATCCGCAAGTTCGATGAACGAATGAAAAAGGAGTCCAGGAAAGTATTGTGTCTCGCCGACAACTGTCTCGCCCATCCGAAGGATATCCCCAGCTTACGAAACATCAAACTAGTCTTTTTAACCACCCAATGTGACTAGCGTGGTTCAATCCATGTATCAAGGTGTAATCCATGTTCTAAAAAAGATATACAAATGTCGTGTCTTTGTACGTTATCTACACCAAACGGATCATCGCGAAAAGGATCTGTCCTGTCCAATCTGTAAGCCTATTAACCGCTTGGACGCCATGTATTTCCTGAGTGCGTCATGGGAAGACGTAACATCAACAACCATTGTGAACTGCTTCTGTAAAGCCTTTGACGTCGACGGCACTTTGCAAAACGTTGACATCGCAGAAAAGGAGAAGCATCAAGAGGGATGCTCATTAGGACTCATTTGTCAAAATTGACGATCAGGCTGTAACAACTGAAGTTCGTGCTATCGCGGATATAATCGCGGACGTCAAAAGTTCCGATGAACCTAGGCCTTCAGTAAAAGCAGAAGACATCGCGGATGAAGAAACGGATGTACCAGCCATACCATCATTCGCATCTGTAATGAGCTCGTTCAGCTTACTTCGACTGTAAGCCTCTTCAATGGATGCTGGTCCTTCCGCCGAAGATTTTTTTTCTACCACAACAACAAGGCAGAAAACTTAGTGATAAAATCTCGTCCTACGTTGCACCAAACCAAGGTAAACAACATTTTTTTCAACGAACTAAAACTACTTCATGTACTTTAATTTTGATAATGTATCAAATAATTATTGTTCCTTGCATACATTTAGTTTGTCTTTCTAAAAATAAATTATGAAAATTTATTATTTCACCTCTTTAAATATGTAGTGTATTTTAGTTTCTGTTTTCTAATGATTAACACTAATTTCGTTTCATCACCTTCTTTTTTTTTTATTGGTAGAGAGTATTGCATAAAGGCGTTTTAATTTTGTTATTGTACAAACGGTGACTCAATAAAATCTTTATTTCAAAATCTTAAACTCAAATTTCCTAGAATATCTAAAAATCGTTAGAAATGGGCAAAATGAGAGTCATAAATGGCTAAAATGCGTTAATAACAATGTGCACTGGCTTTATATGCATTATTATTCGAGAATCTATGAAATCCGGATAATATACGATCCCGCTTAAGATACGAAATGCTCTCGGTCCCTTGATTCGTATCTTAAACGAGTTTCACTGTAATTCTTTTTCCTATGTATGTAATGTATAAAATTTATATCCCGTTATTGGGTAATATAAGATTTAAAGAAAAAAGGGAAAAAAAGCTCTGTAAGGGAACTGATAAGTGCGAGATGTATGAAGCTTTTCTATATGTTTGATGACTTGTGTATTAAATAATAATAATGATAATAATGCATATCCTTTAAACAACAGTAGTTGCGTGTTCCTACCGAAGTTTTTATTAACAAACTTTAAACACAAAAACAGTATATGTTTAAAAATAAATAAATAAATTACCTGTTCCATAATCATAGTCATCTCCAGGTGCTGTCCATTGAAGTAAAATAGTTATATTTTTACTGTCAATCTTAATGACCTTCAAGTCACAAACTCGATTTGGCGGAAGGATATCTTCTTTAGGTGGTATCTGGATGACTCTGAAGGTACCTATGCTTTTAGTTTGAGTTATTTTCATGTCAGCGTCTGAAGAGTTCTCTAGGAATGACCAAAGTAATAATAATAAAAATAAATGAATTAGCATATAGTAAATTAAAATCAATTGTATTCAAATTACTTAATAATTACTTAAACTTATATTAAATTCTGCATCATTAAAATTTTTTATTAAAATTTTTTATTCAGCCTTTTTAGGGTACATATTTTGTTTTATATATACAAATTTAATTTACTAATTGAATTTAATAACAATAGAATGAATAATTGAACTTAATACTAATTGAAAATTAGTTGCAATTGAAAATTGATGCAGCATAAATACAATTAAATGTATGCGCAAAATACTTTCGATTTATTTTATACCATTTACTATTCAATAAATACATATTGGAAAATTTGGATATTCTTATTAATTAATACAGACAATATACATTGAAAAAATAACTTGAAAATATGCATGATGGCGTTTTAAAATAGCGAAAAGAATTGATGAATAAGCTATACCTGTTCCTGAAATACCTAAAACTCGATCAAGACATAATATATGAACGTAAAATTTCAAAACACAATGCTTTTCAATACATGGATCTCAAAGCTATTCCCGAGCAGATGGAGTTCTTTAACCTCAAATCTAAAGGAAGAATATTGACCATAGCGTCGTTATACTATTCAGGAAGATAGCGTAATTTTTAACGTAACCAGTTTATACAAGCTGATTTTCAAATGTGTAATTGATCTTACTTATCAATCTCGAAAACAGACGTCATTTATTACGATAACAATGGATAAGGCCATGGTAACCGAAAAATGCCCATTAAAACTGAAAAGCATGGAAACGCAATTACAAAAGATAGCTGCTGTTATACTGATCATAACATTCAATCTTCCGTAACCTGGTATTATTTTTTAAACAGGACACATTAGTATCATGTTTTCAGAGGCTGCGAAGACTGAACGGGCGTTGGCGTGCGTAGCTCGCAGGGGGCTGATTCCCCTAGTTTTCATAATAAAACTTTAAACTTTTCATTGCAAATATATTTTTAAATTGTCCAAATACAGAAACTTCCCCCCCCCCCCCGCGAGCCCCCAGAACTAGGATACATTTAAATACAGTTTTTTTCTTATCTAACACGTTAAAAATATCCAGAATTTGCCTCACCAAAAATTTTCAGAGCTACTTCTGGCTGATTACGGCTTTGTTTAAGTCAGTATAAAAAATCAAAATACAAGTCCAACTTGGTCCGTCCTATCGCGAGTCAAATGAAGGAATGCACGGCGGAGAGGAGGAGAGGGGGAGGGGGAGGCGATCCAGATCTGGGCACATGTATGTAGACCTTTAAAATATCATAGCCCCCTCCAGAGCATAATCCTGGGTGCGCCACTGTTCTTGCCAAAGGTGATATTACGTTGAGTTTATCAAGGAAACAAAAATAAATATGTTTTAATACTAAGTTCCCGACATTCATTCGTTACATTTGAAATTAGAGATAAACCCTTACCAGAAACTGTAAAGTTCACCAATTCTACAAAATTTGGCATCGACGTGCTCGACCAAATGGCACGGAAGTATTCAACAAAAGCTAGTTCTAGACGATGAACTCAACAAATGTTTTATAATTTTCACAATCTGGCGGGTATCAATTCTGAAAAACACAGTCAAAAAAGGTGTTAAATACCAGTATTTTGTTAAAAAGAAATCCGCTTCCTTTAGTCCTGTTATATTATTGGTAGTATTTTCTAGAAGAAAATACTGGTAGTTTCCTCTTTCTTTGACTGTGTTTTTTCCTGATCACTGGCCATCCTGAATATTGTATTGCTCAGGGGATAAATATAAATTTTTGTTTTCACTAAGTTTATTCTTGTTTTTAGCAACTTCGATTTCTCATAAAAAATATTTTTTACTTTAAAAATATTCTTAAATTAAAAAATATAAGTTATAGATACATATCTCAATATAATATAATTATAACTTAATAATAAAAAAAAAATACAATGAAAATTATGAAATATTTATTATTATACGGGCAATGATGTTAATAATAGTAATAAACGATACTAACAGTAAAAAATGGCAAGTAAACAATATTTGAGCATGGTAATCCACATCGGTCAAAATGGCCGCTTTGGCGGTTATAGGTATACGTTTTTGCTGGCGGTTCTAGTGTTAAAACTACTCCACCCGAAGATACTGACTGTGCTACACTGGCATAATTATCATCGTGCCTTTTGTTTTACCCGCAGGTTGATCCGCTTCAGACGTGAGGTACACAGATGTGGCCCTATATTCTTCCCCTCATAAAAACTAAACTTTTTTTTTTTTTTTTTTTTTTTTTTTACCTTTTTACTTTATTTTTATATCGCTGAATGCTTTTTGCTTTGGAATAAAACCAATAAATGGCAGCACTGATATTTATTTTTGCATAAAACTATTTTCATCTGTGTTTACAAAACGCCTTCAAGTCAATGTGGCCAAGAAAATCAGAAGTTTTCATACTTACGAGGGTGGTTCAATAATTCTTGTCCCGAGTGTGTATAAAATATTCGTACTGCGATGGTTGATGTGGAATATTAAAGCCTACTGAAGAAAATTGAGCATATAGGCTTAGATGCCTATATGCTCAATTTCAGAACCATAACTGCTATATTAACATTTTTTTTTTCAGATTTTACTGCATAAAATTACAATATATATATATATATATATATATGCAATTTTATGCATATATATATCCATAAGTTTTATTTTGAGGAATATAATTTCAATTTTTTTACATGAAATTAAAGATCCTGAGGTGAATTTATTAAAGACATAACACAAAATCTCTGTACAAAATTTCATACGCATATCTTGCAAGAAAATTTAAGTACAGTGGTTGATCTGTTAACGAACTGTTCGGCTTACGAACAGATCGGTTAGCGAGCACTTTCGCGAGAGATTTTTATGTTCGGATAACGAACACATGTTAGGTTAATGAACATTTCACGAAACGAAGCCAAGAAGAAGCTATGCTGTATTTCAGATTTGCCGAGGTGTATTTAATTGCATATATTGTCAACTTAGAGAACATTTTAACAGTTGTATATACTTATTGCCTAATTAATTCATGAGCTGCATGGGGTTCGGGCCCTACACTTTAGGGCCCCGAAATTAGAATGAACAGATCAGAAAAATAAATTTTTATATTTTGAGTCCCTTTTTAAAGAAATATTTTTAATTGCAAATTAATTATTTTAATTGAAATTCAGTTCACAAATTATTAATAGACTCTAGCCTCCACTTGAGCTTTATCGGTCCCTGCAGTAAACACGATCTTTTAGAAAAATAAGGGGTTTTTGAAAGGTCAAAGTGTCAAATTGATATGATTTAGTTAATGAATGTATTTCTAAATTTTTTTACAAATGGCATGTCTTTTATTCATTATTGTTATTTTTAATGCACCACGACACGGACAAAGCCATCAAAATACGATCTGTCCATATTAAATAAGGACTTATATTAACCCTATTATAAAGATAAGATTGATATTACTTTTTATACATTATTTAGCTTTTGAAAACGAATTAATTGAATTCTCATGCAAATTAATACAAAATCTATAATCTGTTAACGAACAGTTCGGTTAGCGAACACTGTTTTGAAACGAATTAAGTTCGTTAACCGATCACCCATTGTATATCCTTTCAAACATGATACATTATGAAAAAATCAATTCCAAGATAAACGGATTTAAAGTAGGGGTGCACAACCTTTTTAAGAGAAGGGCCACTTACAAAACGGTTGGGTTGTCGAGGGCCACATCAGTAACACTGAGAGAATTCTATATCTGGAAGTGTGTGTGGGGGGGCGGGTTAGTAACTCTTTATTCTAGAAGAATAATGATTTTTTGTATATAAAAAATAAACAAAAAGAAATAAATAATTGTATGCCGGGCTTCTTCACATCTATGAATAGCCATACAACACTTTATGAAGCCTAACTGTTCCTTCTTTAATCTAATAAATGGAAACTTTTGATAAATTCACGGTTTTTTTCCACGAGCGAGTGAAGAATTTCGCGATAATTTTGCAACCAATTGACAAAATTTGTAATTTTTTTCATCAATTAGCGAAATTCGTCAATTTTGACAAAGATTGAAGATTAACAAAAGAAGACATGAAGATTTCGTAAAGATTGACAAAATTCGCAATTTTTTTCTCTCGATAAATTGACGAAATTCGTGATTTTTCCGCGACTGATCAAAGAAATTTGAGATTTTTCCGCAGCTGATCAAAGAAATTTGAGATTTTTTCCGCGCCTGATCGACGAAATTCGCAATTTTCCGCCCCAGATCAACGAAATTCGCAATTTATAACTGACTGACGAAATTTGTAATTTTTTCCGCAGAAAATTGACTAAACTTGCGATTTTTCCGCAGCTGATCAACAAAATTTGCAATTTTGCCTCCCCTCATCCACAAAAATCGCGATTTTTCTGTGCCCGATTAAAGAAATTTGATATTTTCTCGCACCGAATCGACAAAATTCGGTATTATTTCGCACTCGATGAACGAAATTCGCGATTCTTAACTGACTCTGACGAAATTTATATTTTTCCCGCGGCAAATTGTCGAAATTCGCGATTTTTTTCTAGCGATAAACTGACGGAACTCGCAATTTTTCCGCAGCCGATCAACGAAATTTGAGATTTTTCCGAACACGATCAACGAAACATACAACTTTTTGAAGCGACAAATTGGCGAAATTCGCAATCTTATCCAGCGACATATGGACAAAAATTGCGATTTTTTCCAGTTATAAATTGACGGAATTCGCGGGCCATAGTTTAACCTATTGCGGGTCACAGTTTGTGCATCCCTAATTTAAGTTTTAATTACGGGCGGAGAAAGCCTGATGGTACAACACAAAAACTGTAACATCTGCTGATTTAATCATCGTAGAAATACACGGTTTACTTTATTCACTTTATTTAATTTTGTAGTATTTTATTAGTAAAGAAAAACAATTTTTTTTTTTTTTTTGAGAATTTTGACTTTTGGATCTCCTTAAACCCTGTCCCAAGCATGGAACTAGTACCTACGGTTCCAAGAGTGAATGTAGGCAGGGCCTGACTAATGCAGGGGCATGCGGGGCAGCTGCCCGGGACCCCCTTATTAGGGGGCCCCATGGGAATAGTCGGGATCTTCATTAAAAGGTGCCAAATAGTTAAAATTGGCCAAAAGTGATCAAAATTACTATATTACACAAAATTCCCTTCTCTGCTTCTCTGTTTGAACGTTTGTCACGAATGAAATGTTACCAAAACTTTTAACACCACTATTTCCGTACAATATACTTCGAGGTAGATTTTTATTGCAAACAGTGTAGTAATATGCCGAAAAGATTGTTGTTTGGAAATAGTAGTGTGAAAAGTTTTTGATGTCATTTTTTTCTCGCGACAAACTTTTAACATCAATGAACACCATTAGCTGTATAATAATTATAAAATTTAATAATAAAACGATGCAGAATTTCTAATTCTAAAGAAAATAAGTCGAAAGTTGTACGTCAAATGTGAGAAATGAGATACGTTTGTACTACAACTAGTCTTATAAATATTCAGATCTTGGTGCAATAGCTGTTGCACTCTAATGCAAAAATGCACGAATACAAAATTTATTACGATTACATGTATTAAATTCAGTAATACGGAAATAATACGACTCCGTCTTAAATAGAACGTAATCACCGTGGAAACCTAGAATCTTTACCTGTCATGGGATATCATTAACACGTTGAGTGCCACGTGAGTCACCGATGGCTGACACTGAACTTTCCATTTAGTCAGTCATCGGTGAGTGACACTTATAGATTGTATAACGGGAATCTTATTTCGTGGCCCAACAAAAATTCAGACAAAATAGACTTGGCATTCAACGTGTTAAATTAATTACGTAGGATAGGATTTTATAGAATGAAGAAAACTTTTGTTAATATCTTTTTAAGTTTTGATTCAATTTTCATAAAATTTAAAATGACTCGACAAAATTCTGCAACGATTATACGTATTAAATTTCAAATCATTCGGTTGGGTATTTTTTGCGCTGTTGTATGCTGACAGACGAACGGACCAGACAACGACTTATAGGTGCTACATATTTATATAATTACGAACGCACCTAAAAATCAGATTTTCTTTAATAAATCAGTTTTTTGCTCAATACAAAAACATTTTATTATTTTTTTTTAATGTAGAAATATATAGTGAAAATTTAATTAATTTCGAATAATGCTTAATTGGTGTCGAAGATGAAGAAATGTATACATCATTGCAGCACATATATGACTAACATGTAAAAACAACAACAACAACAAAAAAAGCTTTTGACTAAGGAAACGGCATTTAAGATTTTTACATAATTTGAAATTTGAATAGATTTTGTCGGTTCATGAAAATATCTAAAACAACAGTGAAAGCCTTAAGTATCTTTTATACACATATTAATTAACTTTATAAATATAGATTAATGATTATGTGTCTCGGGTCACACATTAATGATCGCCATGCCACATGTGGCTCGCAGGCCGCAAATTTGAGTATGACTAGTCTAGCCGCAGGCTTGCATGTGATATATTCGTAGAATAACCATCAATTTCGGATTTTGTTAAAATTGTTTAGATTGTTTATGCTCTACTTATTATTTTCATAAAAATGAGAAGAAAAAAACCCGCAGATTTAAAATTCCATGTCGTCTAATCTGCTTTCCTGAAAAAAAAAAAATATATATATATATATATGTAATAACAATAACAATAATAATAATGGAGCACGGAGACGAAGATGAATTCGGAGAAAATTCAGCAGTTATTCGATGTGACAAACTGAAGTATGCCCTAAACAAAGTAAACGGTTATAAGAACTTTTGATAGTTTCCCATTTTGATAAAACCCATTTTTGGCGCCTGGCTCGACAATTTTTTTTTTTTTTCCCTGAGATGTTTTGATTGTTTTAATTAAATTTAGAATCTAAATTTACTGGCTTTAGAATTGGTTTTTGTTTGAAAACCGTTTAAATAAACTTTGCAAGGTCTGAAACATGAATTATATTCAACAAATTTTTATTGTTGAATATTTAATACGTGTTTTATCGCATTTCTAACTAAACGTAGAACCAACAGAGTGAAAAATATCCAAGCCGGGAATCGAACCCGGAACCCTTGGAATAGCGTTCCAAGTGCCCTATCATTTAAGCTACGAGGACGATACCCAGTTTAGCATCTCTCACTCACATATGTTGGTAAGGCTGCAACTGCAGCACAAGATGGAAAATATTCATGAGCATACTTTCCATCTTGCGCTGCAATTGCAGCCTTACCAACATATGTAAGTGAGAGATACTGAGCTGGGTATCGTCCTCGTAGCTTAAATGGTAGAGCACTTGGAGTGCTATTCCAAGTGTTCCGGGTTCAATTCCCGGCTTGGACATTTTCCTCTGTGATGGTTCTACGCTTAGTTAGCAATGTGATAAATCACGTATTAAATATTCAGTAAAATTCGAGCATAATTTCACTGCTGGAAATTAATTGAAAAATTAATTAAAATTATAAATTTTAATGTATTTCGATTTTTTAAGCCATAAAAAAGAAGAAGAAAAAGAAAGGATTATAATACCAGCCTTATTTTTATATATGTTTTACCTTTTTTAGTCAAATATATGTAATAATGCGGTGGTGTAGGGATGGAATGATATTTTTATAACATATTTATTGTGCAATTTAAAAATTTATAATTTGATGATTAATTATAGTTTTACAACTCCAATTTTTATCTTGCACGTCATTTAAAATATATACTTTAATGAAAAGTTAAGGAAAAATACCTTCAGTTCATATTTTGTTAAGATTTAAAAATTACAATTTGAATATGTTCGAGAGAGCCGAAAATCTGTGCCCACTTTAAAACAAATTATTTGGCGTATATTTAATCATATGAATTTATTGATTTATTGCAATCGAATTCTTTTCTATTCTTTTTCTTTTTTTTCCCGAGTGCAAAACGACATAGTGATAGTAAACAATATTATATTTTCTCAAATTGAATAAGGTAGCCTTACCTTTAGTATTCACGTTATCATTTGCGGGACCCAAAGCTTCTGCTACGATTGATACCGTGTATGTTCCTTTTTGAGAGAATGACGTAAAATAACGGCTATAAATGTTATCACCTTTTATGGTATCGGGATCTAAAAAGAGAGAACGACACTCCAAATTATTATTATTATTTTAATATAACATAAACACCAATTGAAATTAGTGAGAATAATCAAATAATGCTAGACTCGATGCTCGTAAACTGACTTTATAAATGGTACAAATAATAATAATATAATAATAATAATAGTAATAAATTAAAAATAAATAAATAATTAAAATTCTGTCTCTTATTCTACTAAAACGCACTAGAATATATGTTTAAAGTGCAAAATTTTCTATGTCATTAATATCTTTCATATATTTAAACTTGATCAACAAGATTTTCAACTCGACTTCGAATCCTCATATAAAAAAAATACAGGAGGGCGCTTTTAATACAAATAAAAGTTGTGTTGAACTTGTCCTATCTATTTTTAACTTATGTACATTTATCATACACTAAAACAACAACAAAAATAATATTAATTTTATTTAAATTTAGCTACTCTTTTCCTTGATAGGGGGTCGGGGCCTTATCGGCGTTAAAGAAAGTTAAGATGAATCTGTCCTTAAAAATTTTAACTTGGGGTGTAATAAAAAATAGAAAAAAAAGATCATTTCAAAACTTTAGTTGTGCAATTTACCACCAGGGGTACTGCCAGCATAAAAAAAACCTATCACTTCGAAATTTTTATAATCATCAATTTTAACTTGAGTATGACAGAAACTTATTTTGAAAAATTGATCGAAATTCTTTCCTTTGAAGTGAGTTTAAACTGTATAGTTCTGCAGTTTCTAGCCAGTGGCGCTACTAGCATAAAAAATCTATCAGCTGAAATGTTTTATCAAAATATAAAATTTACCACGAAAGAAGTTTATTCTGAAGATGTAAGCGAAATTCGTTTTTGGGAAGAGAATTTAATTTGCGTACAATTTTACATCGGGGGAATAAAAAATCCTATCACGTGAAATTTTTTATCAAATGTTAAACTGACCATGACAGAAAGTCCTGATGATTGGAGCGAAATTAGTTTAAGGGAGGCGAGTTTTATTTCCGTAGTTAAGCAGTTTCACACCAGGGACGCTAACATAAAATACCCCATCACGCGATTTATTTTATTTTATTTTTAATCAAAACATAAAATTGACCATGAAAGAAGCTTATTCTGAAGATTAAAGTGAAAATCGTTCTATGGAAGTGATTTTAAATTGCGTCTGAAAAGTTAGATGTAGACATAGTGATGCATATATATAGAGTATATAGAGATGCATAAAATCAAAACTTGCATGTCCTATTTTTTTTAAAGTCAGAAAAGAAGAGAAGTAATAGTACCCATCAAAACGAATAACTTTTGTAATGGATACTAGGGTCGCACAATATTTATTTTGTCAAAAATACCCAAGCTAAAGTGCTGCATATGGTCCGGTAACCCGAACCGTGGTTCGGTATGGGGTTGATGTTGAGTTTTGATTCTTTTAGGATTAACCCGATTTTTAAAAAGAAAGTCCGGAATATTGTTTCAAATGAAAAAAATATGTATTTGATTTTGAATGGCTCTTTTCATGTTCTATAGATTATTTTTCTATAATTACATTAAACTGTGGATCCATTTTCTTTAATTGCGGGTTTCGGGTCGGCTTGCGGGTTGACTTTAAATGGAATTTCCAAGTTCGGGTTGGGTATAACCGGATACTGGATTCGCGCACGACTTTACTCCGAGCCAAACGCGGTCTTTCGTTGATAATTTTAACAACAATGAAGATACTGTAATGATATTATCAACTGAATAATTTTGTCTTGTATGAAAAGTGCTGACATCACAATCAATGTTAAAAATAGTTCCACATTTAAACCCATGCAGCACTGAAATAGCCATTCCCTAATTCAGAATGTAGGTGATTGTACCCAGATTAAATTACATTTTCACTGAAATTATCACATTTCACACAAAACAAAGCTAGTCTGTTGAAAATTTCATACGATAATCTTTAATATTGTTAAAATTAGAAACGAAAATCCAGATTCGGCTTGGAACGAGATGCTCTGTATTTTTGACAAAATAAGTATTTTGCAATCCTAGTTTCCTGTACAAAATTTATTCGTCTTGAAGAGAACTATCACTTCCTTTATTTTGTAAACACAATTTAAAAATACCCTGTATATATGTTTTATTACACTTAATATCTTCCTTAAATTAGTACCTCCGTTTCCATTGTCTCTCAATTCCAGTGGAAAATCGTTAAATCCAGGGCCAGAAATTCTTGCTTCAACTTTGACGTCGAGATCTAATCGATTGTAAACCTCAGCATAAATAACCAGAGCATTTTGAGCTGGAATAATCTGGTAGATATTAAAAGGAGAAATATTTTATCTTATTTGTTGTTAAGAAGAAAAAAAAAAAGCTCTCGCTCTCTAACACACACACATACACACTTTTAAAAATAAAATCTGCTCAAAAAATGAGAATTTAACTCTAACTTGCTTATGTTAAAGTACAATTGTATAGTGAAAAACTGCATGAAATGCTCAAATATAATAAGTAATCATATATACCGTATATTTCCGTATATAAGACGAGAATTTTTGGGCATTTATTTGGCTCCAAAGTGAGGGGGTCAGCTTATACACAAGTCTAAAAATTTCCAAAATTGATATTGTAAAATAAAAAGTATGGTAAATATAAAAACATAAACAAGACTTAAAATTTTCTAAAAATACTTTAACCCTTAAATGCCCGGTGTTGCTTTTCGGCAACATACTCAATTTAGGCTCTAAAATACTATTAGAATAATATTGAAGCTATAATGCCTAATGTTGCCAATAAAATACATTCTGAAAAGATTATTACATCGATTTTCAACATGTAGATGGCAACACATGTGCTGTTTATGAATAAAGATAGATTTATTTTTTCAATTGTTGTTACTTGTTCTTTTTGTTTTGTTTGGAAGCTTGCGAAATATCCTATTTTGACCTGCAGTGAGCAAGTAAAATTTGTTTCTTATTATAGTTCCTAAAATTCTTGTGTGTTTAATATTATAGAATTTTATCAAGGGAAATTATTTTTTCAATTAAACACCGGTATTGCCGATTAGTAACAAACTGTTTTTTAGCCGTAAACTATACTTAAAACAAATTATGATTTTTTAAAGTATTTTTCCCATGATCTATTTAAAAAATGAGAGCCGAAAAATGTTATTACAATGATTTTTGAAAAATCAGGCATTTAAGGGTTAATACTCCAGTCTTTTACAATGCAAAAGTCACCAATCATCATTTACTACCCAAGTCATTATAAGAATTTTCAAGCAACTCCTCAAAATTGCTTTCATTGTTACACCAGGATGAATATCGTCTATATCTAGTTCATCATCATCGGCATCTTCTTCAAAAATGGCATTTTCCTCAATTCCATCCATCGCATTATTGATGCAACATTTTTTGAAAGATCGGACGATCATTTCTTATGATAATTCAAGCCAATCTTCTTTCTATTCAGAGATAGCAACGATGTCAACTTTTTTTTTTTCTAAATTACAGCTATTTGTCATAGCTACATCCATTCAGTCCATTTAGAACGGTGTCTGTCTTTAAATAATTCATTTAGAAAAAGGTCCGATTGTTGAAGAATAGAAGTAAGGCCACCGGGGATCTATCGACGATTTCTATGGGATATCAATAATTTCGGAGAGCGTATTTTTTTTTTTCTATTAGCTATACAAAAAAAAAAAAAAAAAAAAAAAAAAAAAAAGGCCAAGTTTTTGTTAGCTGAATTTTTCATTACTTTTGTTTAACATCGGCTTATATACCGATTTCCAATTTTGGACGATTTTTCACTGAAAAGTCGCATACTCGGTTTATACATGGTATACGGTGGCTTATAGACGGAAATATACGGTAGATACTTAAAAATAACCTTGTTGATAATGTGGGAAATTACATTTTGTTAGTTAATGTTACCTCAGAAGGCCACGAGATAGTAGCACACTGCAAATAACTGAGGAATGTGACAATGCGAGACCACTCCCGAAGTAACAATGAAAATTAAATCTAGTGATAAGACAATATGAGAAAAGAGAAAATTTAGATTTCAGTACAGATGTGCAAAGAATTTCTAACAACCAGGGCTCTGAAAGTATGGGAAGCACAGTGCCATTTCAGGGGGGACTCTTTGATTCGAGAAGAGTTTCCTAAATTCGACGTACCTGGAAAATCACCAATGCTACAAATATTATTATTCAAATTACTACAAATGTTATATTATTGGATTTTCTTGATTTTGATTTGCTGGACAATAATACTGCCTGATAAATTAACTACTTTGGTTGGCTCGACAAATTGAGGAATTGTGATCATGTGGTTGAAACTGATCTATTGTATGAAAAAATAATTTGTTATGAAAGGTATTTTTATGAAAAACTTTTTTATATGTACGTATAGGGGCTGACTAATTTAGGGGCATGCGGGGAAGTTGCCCCGGGCCCTCCCATTTGAAGGGCCCCCCTGGGTTTAATCATGATATTTGTTAAGAGGGTGCCAAATGGTTAAAATTGAACAAAAGTGACCAACATTCTTACATTTTTAAAGATTTAGCAAAAGAGTGTGGTCCTCCCCTTCCCCTCTCTGCTTCCCATACCCTATACCCCCTCCCTCCCTGAAAAAAAAAAAAAAAAAAAAGAACAAGCTAACATCATGAGAAAACTAATATTATAAAATTTTATGCCAAAGTACTTTAGTGTATGAAGAATGCAGCAACAACATAACAAGTGTTGAAATTTGTTGTTATCTGCATAAATGCATGCCTGCACTTTCCTTCCTATAATATGGAATCTCCCAAATGCATGTTGATGCAATACAAAGGTTAAATTTTATAATGTAGTAGAAAGTTTTATGATATGTCAAATAGCCAAAAGTGAATGAAATACCTGTATTTACACTTCAAGGCTCACAAGAACCCTTATATTCCTTATACAAAAAAAGTAGTGTATTCCATCATTTCTGAAAGTTGATATCGACTTTTTTGTGATACCTTGTATACATTTGTGAACAGTACCTGGTTCGAAATTTATGTATACATACAATAGATATGAAGTTTAGTATTAGCCACTTCAGCATAATTCACGAACAATTTTTGTGGATAGATAGAAGAAGGTCCCCAGAATGACGCTTACCACGGGGCCTTAGATAGAAGTCGGGCCCTGTATATGCATATATAAATGATTTAATAATTTGAAAAGAAATTAGAATTTTGGAATTGAATTAATTCAATACAAAATTTTAAGCTTCCTGTTTTTTGAATTTCAGGTCCCTTCAAAAATTTCTATCTAAGGAAAGAACGCGCTTTTCGTGCGTATTCGGTAAGTAGGGCTAACAACATATTAGTTACAATTTCTTTTGATTTTTTCGGCTATGCGACAGATCAGATATGATACAGAATCCAGGCGTTTTCGGCTAAGTACTGATTAATATTGTTTCAGTACAAGATGTAACTAATTTTTCCAATACATATTCCACCATGTAACTAGTTTGCTTTTGTAATATAGGTTTAAAATTATATAGCAGTTTAATTTCGAAGAAAACATACAGCTTCCCATACTAGATATAAATATAATTTCGCATTCTTACAAAATTCAGAAATTGCTTAATAAATAATGTGCATGTAAATTCGATATTATGTCCGAATCGATTGAAGAATAAAAGTTGCGCTCTTCAAACTTAACAATGGCGTAAACACTGATCTGTATGTGATTTGTGTAGAGATGGCGAATGCGAATCTGTGGTACATACAGTTGAAAATGAAAAATCTTCAAATAAGGTGCATTGTGAACAAACAGGTTTTCCCTAAGTTGAACAATGAATTACAGGCAAAAACAAGTAAAAATTAAATTTAAAAAATCAAAAAACCCGACTGCGTAAAAAGCGAACTAATTAATTATTTCTCATCAATGTGAAACTTTTTTTTATATTACTTACCTATTTTTTATTTACTTGTATTGATGACTTTTAAGTTATGTTTAATTGTTAGTTCCTATCTAAAACAATGTTTTGATGGGGCCTATAGATGTCTATGAAGGTTAGAGTTGCAGTAAAGCTATAGATCCTACCTACACAACTTCCAGGTTGTGTAATATTTAAACGGAGCTTTTTACTGTAAAATAGTCAATGAAACATCGTCTTCATTTTGAAAGACCTATCCAATGATATGCCACTCAATAGGGTGCGTAAATTTTTTTTTCGTCTCTACTGCCATTTTGTATTTTACGGCCTCCATTTTGAATTTATAAAAACAAAACCATCGGACGGTTAAGACGAATCGATAGAGACCTCATTCATTAAAATCCATCTAGCCGTTGGAATGTTTCGGGGTATAAAGAAATCCACATACCCAGATACGCGTGAAACACATAAACCTTCTTGGCAGTCGGATAATAAAGAGAATTTTAGATCAAGTAGTCATCACTGTAATCTATGGTGGAGTTGGTACCGTTAGTATCTTCTGCAAACGAAATCGAAATAAATCTTAGACTTTTTCCAAATTTAAGTTGCAAATCTTTGTATTGCAGATTTTGTGTTATGTTTACGATGGATGTAAACAAAATGATAAAGTACATCTAAAATGCAAACCTTTAAAAGAGCCTAAGATTTATTTCGATTTCGTTTGAACGGAATCTAAGTTTTTAGGGTGTCTAAGTATCATATTATTTGGATTTTATTTTTATTTTTTAATGTTCAATTGGTTTAACTTATTTGCTACAAAAAATTTAAATTAAATGTAGAACTAACTGAATGAAATCTTAATATCTGTGCGTTCTCTGTGGCTTAAACAATGCAGGAAATAATTTTTTGTTTTATTTGTTCTGCAAATTATGTTTTTGTTTAATTGTATTATCATTAGACTCCTAAAAAAACTACAAAGCAAAAGTAAAATTGAAACTTAATAAAAAATAATCAAAGCCATTCAGGGTTCGTTGATATATATCAATGGATATATATCATGATATATATCTTGATATATATCCGATATTTATTTTTAAAATATCAAGATTTTTGATATTTTCGATATTTTCAAATTCTTAACATTTATTTTGAAAATATCAAGATGTTTGATATTTTGTATATTTGATATTTATTTTCAAAATATCACCGTGCAAGGAAATTTTGATATTTTTCACATTCAAAGCAAGTGTAAATGAAATTTCCACCTGTTATTGACTGTGTCATTCTGTAGATCATGAACTTTTGCCTCTGGCAGTGACTTTTTTAGGAAAAGAAGAAAACAAATCTTTTCCAAGCTTTATGTTTCAAACTTTTATTTTTAAATGTAGAACTAATAATTACGTTAGACAGTTAATTCAGAACAGCCATTGAAAGATAAAATGTAATTCTGATAGTCATTTATATACAGTCAGGGTTCGTTGATATATATCAATGGATATATATCCAGTATTTATTTTCAAAATATCAAGATTTTTGATATTTTCATATTACTTAATATTTATTTTCAATATATCAAGATGTTTCATATTTTCTGCATTTGATATTTATTTTCATAATATGAATGTGTGCAAGATATTTTTGATGTTTTCAGTCGTAATTCGTAATATTTCAGTGTAAATGAAATAAATTTTCAACTGTTATTGACTGTGAATCTGTAGATAAAAAACTTGTCTCTTCTGGATGTGACTTTTTTTAGCCAAAAAAGAAAACAAATATATTTTTCAAACTTTAGAGTTGAAGCATTTTTTTTTTAAATGTTGAACTAATAATTATGTGGGACATAATTAATTCAGAACAACCATTGAAAGATAAATAATTTAAATAAGCAATTATATACAGCTTCATTAGAAAAGAATCTTTTCTCAAGTTTTGGTTCAGTTGAGATACAGCATGTTAGGAAATATGAAATAACATTTTATACTTACATTTATGTTAAAATTTTTCAATTAAAAAACTTTTTTTGTATTTAAAATTTTGTTTTAAAAATATCTGAATTTTTTGTACTTGATCTTGATACTGAATCCTATAGTTAGTTTTTTTTTATGAGTGTATAAATCAAATTGTTACTGTTTTCAATTATTTCATCTTCAATTTTGTTCTAAGTGAAAAAAAAAAAAAAAAAAAAAAAAAAGAAAAATGCATTTTTAGAATATTCTTTAAGTTTTCATGTTAAGTGTAATATATTTTAGTTTCTAATCTATATTATGCTCGAAAACATTTATTATCAGCGGTAAGTTGGCTGCTTTGAAAATATCGGATATATATCGAAAATATCGGATATATATCGAAAATATCGGATATATATCGAAAATATCGGATATATATCAAAATATCGGATATTTTTGATATTTTCGAAAATATCATGATATTTACGAACCCTGAAGCCATTATACCAATAATAAATCAGTGCACATAATGATGTTTACAAATAAATGAAATTTTTTCATTTTTTCTGTCCTGTTTGATCAGGATCAAAATAGTCCAGATGTTGAAATTTTTATTAAAGAACAGCCCCCCACCCCACCCCCCTCCCTCGAAAAAAAAATAACGTTCATAGATACAGGTTACGGATTCCGTATAGTGCGGCCTGTCCGGTGAAGCTTAAGAGCTCCATGCGTTTCAATCAGCTTCAAGTATTATCATCAAACGAAGCTCTGTTTTAAATTATTAAACAATACCTCAAAAATGAAAACAATTATTTGACATATTTCAGATTGTTAAATGACCGAAAAAAATATAGTCAGATAACATTAAATTTAAATAAATGTTAAAATATAAAAGTTTTCTATCATCTTAATGCTATTTTATAATGGCATAAATTTATTCCTCTGGTTTAAAAGAAGCTCAAGCCAACTCCAATAAAAAGGATAAGATGTTTCTACTTACGTTGAGTTTTACTTTAACCCTTTATATCCCAAATTATGAATTCGTGAAAACTTCCATCTTCTAAAGCATTTTTCGTGAATTTTCGAAACTTCATTAGAAGATTTACACAATCATTTAATAAATTTTAGAAGGATTTCGCGGATTAAAATTAATTAAATTTGAATTAATAGCGATTTTGTGCAATATTTATAACTCCACTCAAATATTTTATTGAATTTTTTTTTAGAATTTTATAGAATTAAGAAATGTGCAAATATAAGGCTGTTACAATAGCAATACAGAAATATTTCCTTACAGAACATCCTCCCCCCACACACACAATCTTTCAGCGTCAAGAAAGCTGAAAAGATGCAAATGAAAAAGAAATCATCCTTTTAAAAATATTTATGTTTTGTGCAACCAATAATGCTATTGGAACATGATAAAGTAAAGTATCTATAACTCATTCTAAACTGTATTACTGCTAAACGATGTATTAAATTAATTTCATAACAAGTTATTTTAATAGTACTTTAGAGTACCGTCGGTGCATAAAGGGTTAGACGTATGTTGCGTGTTAATTTATTTTATTTTACTGGCGCATTTGTTCTATACTTTACTATTTTTCATGACCAAATTTGAATGGTAAAATTGTAATGTATGTAGTTTTACTTTTTACCATTACCATACTTAGATTTTAGATATTTAGATTATAGTTGTACCCGAAATTATTATAGTAAATGCATGATGAGATTCAAATTCAATTGTAGATAATTTAATATTATTATAGTCGCATCCTAATACACAGTCAAATAAAAATTACATTTTGAAATTAATCCCTCACCTCGTTTTTACTTAACCACCCCTTCAATGTAAATGAATTTTTAGGTGAAGATTTCAACTTCAGCAGAGCCAGGGATGAACAAGTTGTGCCGTCGCTTCCTGCACCATTCCGGAAGGAATAACTCCAAACTTTCGCAGCTTCCTGAAAATAAAGTAATAAAATATGTCTATAACACTTTCAAGGACGGTGTTTCAAGAGTTAACCACTTAATTTTAATCCGCAATTGCCAAAGTGATATCAGAGTTATTGAACATTTTTTTTTTCGACTCGTTCGTAAATTCTGGTGGTAGTCAATCATTTCGGCATTTTACCAAAATAATTATTTTTCCCTGAAAGAGTTAAATTTAATCGATGCAGGTTTCCTCCCCTTCCAATCGTGAAATCCTATGTTAACGTATGGGAAATTTTAGTTAGATGATTATTCATTATCTAAGATAATTGTCGAAATACGGTCTCGGTAATGATATTTACAACTTTTCATTTTTTTTTTTTTTATATATATTGGAAGTTAATTTTATTAAGTTATTATTTTTAATAATTTTTTTTTATTTATAAATTATTATTTAATATTTATAAATTATTTTTATTAGTTAATTAATATATATTGTGACGATTTAGTAAAACGGGATAGCTATGTAGCGAACATCCATTTATTTGCACGCACAGCACGAATACACGGGGTACATTCACATTCACATGGAATAGTTAGCATTAGAGTGCAAAGTCCGTGGGGCAGAGTTTTACTCGCGCGAAATGTTCGGATCGACAGTCTAACGTTCCTTTTTAATCTTATCTTAGTTTGAGATGGTCTTTCGGAGAAGTTTTCTCCAGCAGTCCATGCAACCAAAAGCTGGCTCGCTTCAAAAAAAAAAAAAAAAAAAAGAAAAAAAAAGAAAAACAAAAACAAAAACAAAAAAAAAAAAAAAAAAAAAGAAAGAAAGAAAAATTTGGCAGAAGCGAAACGAATACCTCCCTCAAGAGATGCAGCAGAGGCCTTTCGGTAGCTTCAGGGCCCCTATCCTCCCCTTCCTCCTTTTCAGTGTCTTTAATTTGTGTAATTTCCCTTTTAAATTTGTCCGGTTTTAATTTTTTTTTTCAACCTGGCTTTCGCAAGAGTCTCTTATACTCGGGACGTGGCTGGGGACCTATGAACCAGGCTTTCGCAAAAGAGTCGGAATAATAAGTCGAAGAAAAGCTTAAAGGACCTCGGAGGGAAAGAGGTCGCTGGCCGCGGCGGTCCCATTTCCGTCCGCTGTCCTTTATGCTTTTCTTCTCTTATTCTTTTGTGGAAGCTAGGTTCATAGGTCCCCAGCCACGTCCCGAGTATAAGAGACTCTTGCGAAAATCCAGGTTGAAAAAAAAATCAAAAATTAAAACCGGACAAATTTAAAAGGGAAATTACACAAATTAAAGACACCGAAAAGCGGAAAGTGTGGGATGGGGGCACTGAAGATACCGAACGACCGCTGCTGCGTCCAGCTTATTATTAATACTAAATGATACACGTCAAGATTTGACAGTGAATAACTTCAATGCCTCATTAGAAAAATTCTTGATTTTTTAATTAATTATTGAAATTGTGACAATTTTCTATATTGCATAAGTGATTCCTATTTCTTTAAAACGATAGAGGGTACAGTCAGCCAAACCTATCCAATGAAGTCACAGAATTTTAACTTTATAATTTACAACCAATTATGCTTCTTTTAACAGAAATTTAACTAAAAATAATAGGTAGAGCACTTATTTTTATTTACTATGGTCTCATTTTTTCGAAAGAATAACAGTATTTATTTATTATGATTTTTTAACTACATGACAATTAAAAGCTGCCATGAATTTTATTTTTATCAGTCTCATTCTCTAAAGACCAAATTTGAAACTTGGTGCAGCATATAATTTTTATTACTTGAATTTTATTTTACATTTTTATACATTTTTTAAATATTAAACAATGGATATCAAGGTAATTTTTTAAATAGTTCTTATATGAATATCTTTCTTTCCGTTTTCTTTTTTTAAGGAAAAGAAAGGCAATTTTTTCTTTCTGACACACACACATATATTCTTGATAATGGCCAGAAGATATAACAAAAATTGTAGATCAGCTCAATTTATTTAATTGATAATTACATTAAAAATATTTTAGCTTAAATTTTTTTAATTTAAAATTATTATTATTATTATTATTATTTTAAATATTGTTCAGCGTTAAATTTTATTTAGTTATAAAGCATTCAAATAATAATAATAAAATAAAAATCATATAACTTCTCCTCCTAATAAAATATGTCATTATTGAAATAACTTATCGCGAAAAAACATTGCAGATATCATTTTGCCGGGCGCTGGGTACGAACCTGCTATCCAATACAAAACATCGGCGCTTTAAACTGCTGCTTTAGACCGCTCAGCCACAGAGAACTCGCTCTCAATCCCTCTAAATTGAACAGGGTTGATGCATGTGCAGATGTCCCGAAATGGGTCTACTTATTTTACCTTTGTGTTTTAATATATATAGATGATTTTATAGATTTTGAAGGTCTTAAAAAATGAAAGAAGGATAGATGTTGTACAACGTAGATTAAATAAGGCAGTTGTTCGACTTATAATACGGCATCGGAATGCTTAAGCCTAACATGGCCGAAATAAAATGGATGAGTTTAACGAAATATTATCAAGATCCGGATGAGTTCATTCCGGAAGCGTTATACACTTTGCGCCATTAAATATATAACTAGAAGGTAGCCCGTCAGAATGACGTGTTTGCATTTTTAAAAGAATGATATAGCATTGCATTATAAAATGAATTATGAAGCAATAAATTTTATCTTATCTGACTAATAGGATCAGGTGGGAGTAAAATAGTTATAAAAACAGCCGATTTATAATTGAAACTTAATTTGCAAGAAAGAACTTCACTCACAAAATTTAAAGAACTACTTCGCACAAAACAGGCAAATTAGAATTAATAATGCTATTTTAAAATATATTGTCAATTAACTTTCGTCTTCGATCATTGCTTTAAAAAAATCAATAACCTTCAATTTCTTATAAATCAGAATAATAATAATAATAAAAATAAATAAATAAGAAGTCCTTCACGGATTAATTGTCGATAGCTGACGCCAAAATAATAATTATATAACTTAAATTTTAAAAAGTTTAACTCAGGTTAAATTCTCATTTTTTTAAAACATGCATAAAGAAACCTATAATAAATTTTGATCATTAAAAATGATCCTTTATCACTTAAGTAAATTGTAAATATTAATTGCATTAACAGATTTTTTTTCTCAAATTCTTTTATTAAATTACAAATTTATTTTCCCTACAAAATACAAAAATGCAAAATTTTATTTCCATTGTTATATATATATTCTACAGGGCATTAAGTATCCCTGATTGTCTAATTATATTTTATAACAAATACTATTCATTTTTTCCCTCCAATGTCTTCAGAGTTCAAAGAATTTCAAAAGAAACGTCTTTTTTATTTTAACTACTGATAGATGGCGCCAACAAAGCTCACAATGAATGCGATACAAATGAATGTTTACTTATGGAGGGAGAGGGCCAAGCTAATTTCAACTGAAGTTATCTCAGAATATGTACATAACTAAATGTAAGTCATCTCTCAAATGTTAATTTATTTTGAATAATCTTTCTAAAAATGTAACATTTATGAAGTTTAATAAGAAAAAATAATTTCAATAAAAATGGTCGAATGGTATACGATAAAGCGAAGTGGAATCTGGATGAGTTCAACCCCGGAAGCGTTATACACTTTGTGTTATTATATATATAATGATGACCAACGTCTGAAGCCTCTTTCCCTCCGCGGTCCTTTACGCTTTATTTCTCTTATTCCGACTGTCTTGGACTCTGAGAAGTGATAACCTAAATGGGGTCTCTTAGCGCCTTCATTTACAGCTACTAGATTTGGAGAAATTTCAAGAGCTTTTGAAATATGGGTAAGTTTATGAGAATATAAATGTTTCTACAACATCAAAGTTTCATTACAGTTTATAGCCTTATAACGTCGATTCAAGGGATGTGAAATAGGACTGATGATCTATTGATATAATCCCTGTTAGAAATTTAACGATTCTCTTGACGGTACAAATTTGGAGAGAAAGAGAAAAATAGATTTTCTTTTAATAAACTATTCTTCAGTTAATTAGTGATTAAGAAAGTGGCGTATTTGCCACAATATTATTTTTTAAACTAGTGCACAAAGCAGTGCTTAAACCGAAATGTTGACAAAAAGAAAAGTAAACCTTCATGATTAATTTGCTTAATTCACATTTTGTAGCCAAGAACATCAAGCAGGACGGTCGTTCTGCCAAGCCAAGCTGAAAAAAAATGCTAACCTCGCCAAACAAACAAACGCCAAGAATAAAACGCAAGACACCGTAACTGCTTATTATACTGATGACAACTTCTCCATGTTAAATCAACCAAACATGCCAGCGTAAAATTTCCCATATCAAAAGAACCAATCATCGCAGAAACATAAAACCAAAACCAGAAGGACCTAATGGAAAAGATCTTCAATTTGAGACCAAATGCATCCTCATAAATTAATTATAAACAGAGATATAGATTTTTTAAAATAACGTCGAGATACTGAAAATGATCGATTTATTTTCTTCGTCACAATCTATGGTTCAATCGAGGTAGAGACTTAAATAATGGACATAAAAAAGTAAGGATTGCATTTTTGGACAGATATTTACTCAATCTACGTGCTTTTGTAAAATTCAGCTTTAAAAACACAAATTTTCTATTCTTAATTAGCGAAAAACTGTTAATTAATTCTAAAGTTTATAAATTATGCCAAACAGCGATAAACCCGCCAAATCATTTTAGAAGTCTTTTAAAATTTTTTATATCATCCTTTTGTATTGATTTCATCGAAGAAAACTATGACCGAGATCCAGATAGATTTTTCGCTGTTAGCGAAATGAGTTTGACCAATCAGAAGCAAGAATGTTTGAGAATTTTTGCTGCTTCTGGATCCTGGCCTATGTCATAAAAGTTTTGAGTCATTTTCTTAGCGCCATGCATGAAGTGCAATGTTTACAGAAATTTAGGCTGGGATCCAGATGGATTTTTCGCTGTTAGCGAAACGAGATTCACCAATCAATAGCCTGCATTGCTGCAAACAGCGAAAAGTTCGCAAAAGTGCAAGCTTCTGATTAATGAATCTCGTTTCGCTAACAGCGAAAAATCTATCTAGATTGCGGCCAATTATGTTGAACACAATTTTACATTTCCAAATCCAGGAAGGGTATTGATGTCATAACAACAGTGCGTATTCGCAACTATTTAAGGCATTGATTCTGAACTCCTTTGCTATACATTTCAATATTAAAGAAGTTGTTGTTTCAATAGTTTTAGTACTTTTCTCTATTGCTCACTCTAAAACACGAATATCGAAATTTAACCAAAAGCGCTCAGAAACTATAGCGCCTAGAATATACAGTGTTGAAATCGGCTAATCCTGTAATACATAAAAAAGCGCTAAAATATTGTATCCCTTAAATGTGCAATGATACTGCTGTAATATGCAGATCGCAGCGACATCTGCAGGATATTTTCTACAACTGCAAGAAATTGCTAGTCTATACAATGTAATAATAGTAATACGAAAATCCCACAGATGTTGCTGCGATCGACACTTGAAATTTTAGCAGTATCGTCGCACATTTAAGGGATACAAATTTTTAGAATTGTTTGGATAGCATATTTCCACACTAGGTATTCTAGGCGCTGTATCAGAAACAACACCATAACAGAGAGCCTTTATACATAAGAGTGTTGATATATGCACAGGAGGCATGCTCATTTCAAGCTTTTGTCGAAAGTACGGCAACCCGCTTTCTTGAATAGAGGATATTCAATCTAATATATGATCACATGGTCAAGGCAAGAACGTCTAGCGTAAAGAAGGGAAGGCTCCGTCTACGTAATGTAAATCCCCGCTAGCCAATGAAACAGTTCATGGGAGAAAGCAGTAGTACACTGTTAAAAATATCGTGAAAAATTACCTCTGTTTTTAAAGGCTATCTGTATTCTGACCAATGAGAACGCTTCATAGGCGTTTATGTAGCGTTCTCATTGGTCAGAAAATAGAGAACCTGTAAGAACCGAGGTAATTTTTCACGATATTTTTAACAGTGTAGTTTCCTGTTTCCCTTCTTATCAGTTAGAAATTCTTTGGGTAAATTATCGGTACCACGTGACTTTTTCAGCCTCGAACCCATATTTGGAATATCCTCCATTAGAAGATACGCGCATGGACGATCTCTATTAGACTAGGGAAATAATTCAGCATGCATTAACCTGACAATAATGGCATGCTCGCAAAGAACTTTAACGATTTGTTTTTATCACTTTTACCAATAAACATTTATTGGCCGTATGTCGCTACTTCGTTATAGAGACACACTTATTCCGAATTAGATCCCGGCCTTAATGTATCAAAATACGGAGTTTGCTTTCTGTACTATTCCTGAGCTCAGTTATAGCGTCTAGAAATATAGGTCGGGATCCAGGTACAATTTTGCAAACAGTGAAAAGTTAGCAAAAATTCTGCCTTCTGATTGGTCAATCTCGTTACGATAACACAGAAAAATCTACCTAGATCACGGTCATAGTGTGGAAACCGGCTATTCCAGTAATTCTTTAAAAAGTGCTAAAAATTGAATCCCATAAATATTGAAAAATACTGAATGACAAATGTCGATAGGAGCAATATTTTCTAGATCTCCTCTGAGCAAAACGTTTTCTTTTGAAATAGTTATGTTGGAATTACCATAAGTCGCTATAATCGACATTCGTCGTTCAGCCTCGTTCAACATTTATGGGATACAATTTTTAGCACTTTTTTAATAAGCCGATTTTTAAACTATATCTTCTAGAAACTATAGCTCCGTTATAGCGTCTAGATTATATGTTGTAGAAATCGACTATCCCAGCAATACTTAAAAAAGCGCGGAAGTATTGAATCCCTTAAATGTACAACGATGTCGAATTCCAAACAGTCATTTGCATCGACATCTGCAGGATATTTTTTAAAGAAGAAAGAGACATGTGTAACGCACCGCTACAGCGTCTAGAATACATAATGTGGAAATCTGCTATCCAAGAACCGCTAAAAAGTGTATCCCTTAAATGTGCACTGACGCTGAAATCCAGGGAGATTATCGCAGCGACATCTGCTATATATTTTCAAATTTCAAAGTAAACATCGTATTATTACAGCGGGTTTGACGCCAAGCACATTGTCTTGAAGTTTTGGGAAATATCCTGCAGATATCGCTGTGATCGACTGATTGGATTTCCACACTATTCTAGACGCTGTAGCGCCGCGGTAGCCTGTCCTTTTTCGTTTATCTCGAAGTAGATGACGTTATTTGAAGCTGTTCCTAAGTGTGGCCAGCTCATCACGTCACACGGAGTTGATTATCTGTACACGGCAATGGACACACACAAAAAAAAAAATCGGCGCACCGCTTTGTACTAATCATCGTGTAAAGATGATCCAACTCCGTGTGACTTTTAAACGTCATGAACTGGCCTATTATGTCATTGGTCACGCTAACACCCTCCCCCTTGCGTCCGCCATATATAGCTGCATCTTGCACTGGAGACTGCTAAATGGGCTGCTATCGGTCAAAATCAAGAGAGAAAAGGGCAGAAGAGGGAGAAAGAACTCGTTTTTTTTATGTAGTTTTTCACACGGGAAGATTGACATGTCTGCTCCTCTCCTTTCATAGCTTCATGGTGGTGAAATAAACAAACGCCCCCTAAATATTTGAGAAAGTCTTGACACGCGTCACAAAAACATCACACAAAGCAGGCAAAGCAAAGGAAAAAATCATTCATTGGCTCGTGGATATGAACGAGCCAATGAATGATCTTTCTTCTTTGTTTTGCCTGCTTTGTGTGATATTTTACTGACTTGTCAAGGCTTTCTCGAATATTTAAAGGATGTTGAATAGGCCGGGATCAAGATAGATTTTACGCTATTAGCGCGATGAGATTGATCAATCAGAAGCCTGCATTTTTGAAAACTTTTTTATGTTTGCAGTAAACACTCTGGATCCCGGACATTAACTTTGGTTGGTTAAGACGATTTTGAATAAAATCAAATCAGAAAGCCAATGTTTTTAAACTTTTTTGGTTAGTTTAATCGAAATCTTCCACGTCTATTAATGAAAACTGAGTTACTGTACTTTGGACAAAAACTTGAATATGAGTACACGACTTGTGCATATGTGTCACCACTCTTACATATAAATGTAGTCTGTTATGAGCATGATTCTAAGCGCAGCTGGTTAAATATGAGTATCTGGGTATTAGATAAAGCAATAGTGGCCCACCGTGGCTGAGTGGATAAGACACCACGCCGCTAATCGCTTGAGAACGTAGGTGGGGGCGGGTTCGAATCCCGTCGTGATCCCCACGTGATCTGATATATATGTGTTCAATAAAACAAACAAGCAATAGTGAAAGATACAGTTGCCATGGAAACAACGACTTCTTTAATTCGTATAGAAAATTAATAAATAGTTGTAAATGATTTAAGTTTAAAATGTAGGCAAATGCTCTGAAAATATCAATGGCTCCCATCTAGTATTTTACAAAAGTAATTTAATATATTCAAATGATGTATAAGTTGATGCAACTCTTACCTAATGAAAATTCTGCAACAAGACTTATGTAGGTAGATCTTTTCAATGATTAATTCAGAATTCTAAGAATAAAACGAAGTTCTTAAGCGCCCTTCCTCACCCCTCACCCCACTCAAAAAAAGAAATACGATAGAAAGGTATAAGTATTTGGATAATTTCAGTATTTCTGTGATATTTTGTCAGAGTTTAGAAAAGGTGTCTGGGTATTAAAAAAAACATATAACAAATTTGACGAACGATAAGACTATAGATTTCAGGCAATTTTTAACTGCAAAAAAAATTTATTCTAATGTTTATGCGGCTTTAATAATAGACTATTAAATATAATCAATTTAGGGGAATTTTTATACGAAATTATATTCTCACATTTATGCAAATAGGTATGGATAAACAGACTTGAGTCAAATTACATATTTATTCTTTCTTCCCTATAACACGATCTAAATGAAGATGAAGTTATATGTACAGTTTATATGTTTAATTTTTTAAATTTTTTTTATGAAAAATGTTTCATCATCATGTCTAGAATTGCTAGATTTACTTCTTTAGACAGATCTTCGATTCTTTAGATGCCTGCGGGGCTTCATTCTCGGATTTTCCGTAGGTATTTGTAAAGATAAATTTATTTTGCAAAACCGTCAGCAAAAAAAAAGTTAGAACAAACAATTAACTGACAGACTAACTGTAAATATATATTTTATTTTGACTCTATTTGATTTTTACTAAATTTTCATCCTTCATAGAAAATTTTAAGGCGATATAAATTGAGAAAGCCTGATACTTTGAAAGAAGAAATTGACTTTCGTTACTTTTAAATTATTAATTACTCTAAAAAATGAATGATATGTAAGCAAAGTGTATACTATTGTATTTGTTCCCTGCTTATAAAGGCTATACAAGGACTAATTTTAGCGAGTAGAATTATTTCAATTATATATAATCTTTTAAAAAAAAAGAACTGATATCTACTAAAAAACAACTTTTCAAAAGTAAAAAAAAGCCAAGCAAAAAAAAAAAGAAAAGAAAAGAAAAAAGGGGAATGTTGTGGCTAAAAAATAGTGTGATATCAAATTTCCAAGCTAATATTATGGTACTTATTTAACATTTTTTATTAAAAATTTACCATATGTAAGTCGAGTACCTAAGTATGCGTTGATAGAAAGCCTTTTCTCCTATACTAAATACATCATAACGTGTTTCTGAAAATTAATTTTTTTTTAATTATGCATGATGGGCTTCGCGGCCATCTTTCCATATTTTACACAAATTTCTAAGCAGACAAGCTCGTAATATGTTTGCATTATTAAGAATTTTGAACTTCTAGTTTTGGCTACAGACAGATAAATTAAGAAAGTCTTTTATTTTGAAGAAAAAAAAACAAATTGATTTTTACTGCTTTAACTAATTAATTAACCCCCTCCGAAAAAAGAGAATCATAAGATGAAACCTGAAGTTACTTCAACTTTATTTTAAGACACAAATTTCTAGGCACTCATTTCCATAAATTAAAAGCATAAAATGTTTGCTTTAGCAACAATTTCGAATTTCCGATCTTAACAATGTACTTGTGTGCTTAGAAAATTGTGTACAATATGGAAAGATGGCCGCCAAGCCCATCATGCATAATTAAAAAAAATTAATTTTCAGAAACACGTTATGATGTATTTAGTATAGGAGAAAAGGCTTTCTATCAACGCATACTTAGGTACTCGACTTACATATGGTAAATTTTTAATAAAAAATGTTAAATAAGTACCATAATATTAGCTTGGAAATTTGATATCACACTATTTTTTAGCCACAACATTCCCCTTTTTTCTTTTCTTTTTTTTTTTGCTTGGCTTTTTTTTACTTTTGAAAAGTTGTTTTTTAGTAGATAAAATTTACTACTATCCGAGAATAAAAAGAATAATCATTAAAGCATAAAATGATATGACTTTTACCTCATCATCGCTGATATCTGTTTGATTTCCACATATGGGAGATGGCAAGTCGTTATCCATATCTTTGCACTGCTTGTCGTTCACGCTTTTCAAATGGCCTCGTGTCTTGGACTGCATGGAATATAGCAGTTGTCCTTTTGCGTTCTTTGGTGTTAAAAAGACGTCTGTGATGTCGGATGTCACATTCACATAAGTTTTCTTGTGTACCTTTAAAATATGATTACATAGTAAAAAGTATGGATATTAAGCATGAGTGCTGGCAGGGCGATATTCAGAGAAAGACAAGATTTAGGAACACATATGCCTATAACACGCAGTCTGGGCCTTGTTATTTAAAACGAAGTACGTGAAAAAAAACACTGAACCAAGAATTTTTTTTTAATCAAAATATCCAGTATAAGACAAGTTTTAAAACATATCAACATAAAAAATATTTTTCAAAAATAATTAAAGCAGTAATTTCTTTTTTCATCATGTGGCTCTGCCCCTCTGAACCTCCCGTTTAAGATCAAATTTAAGCACATAAACGTCAAAAATAAACAAAACTAAAAAATTACTTCCATGAGGGGTTCGGGTGGAGGGGGGGGGGAGAGAAGAGACACCTAACTAAAATTTTAATTCTTCGTTTTCTTATCGCTCAATTATTTTAAGTCACTTGTAAAGAATAAATTTTACTATTTTTTTTTTTTATTTTTTTTTTTTTTCAAAATCATCAGAGAAATATTAAGTTTAGTTAATTAAATTTCAAAATCCAGGGGCAGTGGTCCTCAATTATTTGTAATGTGCATTATGTAATAGAATATGGCTAAAAATGTTAAACATCATGTAAAACGGCTTTACGTTTTTAAACATTTTTATTTTTATTGTTGTTTTCAAAACTCATAAAAATAGCAGTAAAAAGGCGGTTGAACACGAAAAAAAATCAAGTTTAAGTTTTAAAAAATATTGTTTTGTAAATTTCATTATGATGATTGCAACCGGTCGCAAGTCTACATCAGTGCCCTCTAGGGCCCGACTAGCAAGTTTCTGTGCCCTCTTAGATTGGTTAATTTACCGATGCTAGTTTTTTTCACATATTATACACTTATTCAAAACGTGTCAATTAAAAAAAAATAAGTATCCTGAAAAATTGAAAAACGGTTCCAGAAATAAAAATAAATAAAAAAATTTCTATTATTTATTGAAATGTGCTTATATTGAGATATATTTTTGTCATTTCATTGTATTAATATCTCAAATATCACACTTGTTTCCACAATTATGATTTTCATAATAGAAATTTGGATAAAATTAGGAAACATTTTGTGCCCCTTAGTAATTTCGTGCCCAGGGCACAGGCCCCGGGTGCCCGTGCGATAGTCAGGGTCTGGTGCCCTCAGATTTATAACCACACTGTAAAAATTTATGAAGTAATTTAACTTACATAATGGTGTAATTTAAACTGATATAACTGGTGTAATATTACACTTTAGTGTAACGTAACACCAGTTACACCGGTTAAATTGCTTAATAAAATGGAGGCAGCAATGCTGCCACCAATTTAATGAAGTAGCGTTGAATATTTTTTTTTTACAGTGCGGTAAGAATTATTACAGAGTTTTCGAGCTACATTCTATCTTTAAAAATACTCCCTCCATAGCCTCGCATTAAGCAAGCCGACTAGGCCACGGTCTTGGGCCCAGTGTTGATGAAGGCCCCAAAATGATTTAGAAACAAATTCTTAAAAAAGCAGTTTTCTCCGATTAATTTCTCTAAAACCAAAAAAGAGTTCGGTTGACTTGGCAACAGTATAATATAGTACCTCCTGATAATATTCGAATATACCCCTTCCTCCCAAAAAAGGAAATAATCTAGGTACTATTTCTATTTGAAAGCCCGCCAAAAAAATGGAAACACACGCAACCTTAAGGCTGTTCTTAACTGCTCTGCTCAACAAGCGTAAAACGTTTTGACACATTTACAAATTTATTTTTTGGCGGAAAGATATAAAATTGGAAAGCCTGGCCATGGAAGCGATTTGGAATTGAACTGTTTTTTTCCATTTTTTGATCAATAAATTACTTATTGAGTTATAAACGTTTTTGATCACGTGACAAACACGATTTTCGCCCTTCACGGACTGGTTTCTCTCCTTTCTTCGGGAACTTCGGTTCAAAACGTCAACTTTGACATGATTTTCTGAAAAATCTATTGCGTTTGCAAAAAAAAAAAAAAAAAAAAAAAAAAAAAAAAAGGAAAAAAATAGCTCGATTACATAGTTCCTGAACAACAACACTTGCTAGTTTCATGCATTTCCGAACAAAAATAAGTTAAAACTTATGTCAGAAAGTTGCCCTTTTGGATTTGAGAACACCCTTAAGAGGCTTACTTCAGTCAAGCGAAAATATCCGCTTGCTAATGCTAATCCTATGGAAGAAATTTTTAACTAGGACTTCCCTCAGAGGGATTAGTCTGAGCGATATTACTGAGAACATAGATTTAATAATAACATGTGGAAGCAAAGAAAATGAGATGTTATCTTTAATAGTCCATATACTGCGAAAAATTGAAATGATGAAAATAAACGAATTGTAGAATTACAAAATCTTATATATAAATTCGTATACACTGTTTAAAAAAATGGGAAATCAAACCATTCAAGACAGCCATGCATGGATATAAAATTGAAAGTACGCAATATATTAAAAGTAAAATAGAAAATGAGACACTAATATACTTATATCGGAATTTTAACTGTATAAAATGATGTCAAGAGCATAATCAGACGCTCCGCACCAATTTGAGTAACTTTAAATGACAAATATATGATGTTTAAAAAGAATGGACTATACTTTATATGGTGTGTGCTCCCCCGGAATAGTTAATAATTACAATATCTGTTTTCCACGGATGCAATGAGGTTGTCGACAACATTTAAGGAATTCTCTTCTCAAAATCTAATATAGTATCAAAGTACCGAATACATCAAAAGTGGCATGCAATGCTTCGTTAGATTGTGTTTTAGATATGCTCGATCGGATTTAAATGATGAGTGTATGCTGGCCACTACATACGCTGTATTGTTTTGTTTTCAAACATATTCTGCACAAGTTGAGCTGTATTTAGCATGTATTAAATAAAAGAAATCGGCAATGATTATAACATAAAGTATGACACAAGATCTGAATATATCGTCTGCATAACTTTTGAGCTGTCAAAGTGTCATTTGAAGTAATTTACAAATCCATACATATTTATTCAGCAAATCATGCAAGCTAATATACGCCAATATGAACCCGATTACAAAATTTCACCAGAATAAGTTAATATATAAAAAATATACTAATGATAATTGAGAATATGACCTTATGATAAAATGTCTAGAAAAATGAATCGGATAAAAAATTCATATCACATTTAAAACGGCTCTTCCCTCTGTCTTGGCGAGAGAGAGAAAAGCCTAGAGAAGGAACACTTTAACAAGTACTTTCGGGCAACCTACTCACTGTTTCATACAGGTCTTTATTCAATATTTACACAATTTATTTAATGCTAGGTGGGTATCTATCAGTTTTGTTGAATTTAAATGGCATGTTTTGCAGCATTATGAAATATTTAAAGTTGCTGTACCTAATAATTCCAAATTAATGGTAATTGAGATCGCTTTCGTTAATTTCATCGTTTTAAATTTTAAATTTTTTAGAAACCATTCATAGAGACAATTGTATATTTAAAACTAACCCGAAGCAAAATTTCAAGATTTTGGGCTCAGCAGTAACAGAGAAATAGAAAATTATTGAAAGTTTTTTGTTTCTGCACTGTTTTATATAGCGACATTTTTAGAAATTGTTCTATTGCGAGAATTTACGTCATGATAAATGCAGCCATGTCAATTTTCATGTTTATATTCCTAACAGTTCCATGTTCTTCGTTACTTAGATCATCTTTAGATCTTTTTCCGCTTTGTTTAGTCTTTCTATTTTTTAGAATTCGTTCTACAACGATAATTTACATCTTATTAATTACTACCATGCCAAAGTTCTAGTTTCTAACCCCAACAGTATCCCAAAAATTTCAGTATTCCAAATAAATCATAGTTTAGAACCTTTCTAGAAATTTTTACGTTTATCCGTCAAATTGAATCTTTTAGAGAGCGTTCATTACGAGTATTTACATCTTAAAAGTAACTACCGCACCAAATTTAAAGTTTCTAACTCAATCAATATCGCAGAAATCACAATTTTAGAACTTTTTTGCTCCTGCAGCGTTGTAGGTTCTTGCACTGACATAAAATAGTCTTTTTTTTCGGAGCAGAGATGGCCACCGACATTTTTTTTAAGTTGGCTATGTAGTTTCAGAGATAACACCTCACAAACGTACAAGCATTAATAATATTATGTACTTTATAATATTATAACACTTTATAATATTAGCATTAGATGTACAGATACAAAAGCCATTTATCTGTTACAAACTAAAGTGCCGGCATTGCCCAGAATCTGAAGGATGTTTGTTCTGAAAAATCAATTTCAAAATTTAACATACAACACAAAACAAACATTAAAAAACGCAATCGAAATGTTGTTGAATGAATCATATGAAAACGCTATATAAAAATGTATAAATGTATATAACAGACGCAAAAGAATACTGCTATAAATGAACTTATTTCAATTTATAATTGGAGCAATAATGTTAAAATACGCCAATATTTCCCTAATCGGGTTTTTATCATGCTTCAATACATTTTTCACACTCATATGACGTTATATTATATCCACCATGCCCTTTATATTTCCAATATGACGTAATATTTTCCTCTTTCACGTGGAAACCTTGAAATAGAAAAGTTATGAAGTTATATTCACTTTCATTTAAATTCGTCAAACCATTTATTTCATTTTCATATTTCACGTGAATATCTTGCAATAGAAAAGTTATGACGTAATATTCACCTTTTTTTTTAAAATTCGGCAAACTATTTATTTCATTTTCATTTTTCACGTGGAAATCTTGGAGTAGAAAATTAATTGTTGTAGTAATAATTTTATTGTGTTTTTTAATTGTTGGCAACTGCTATAACGAAAAATGTTTAAATTTGATAAGAAATTGCTGTTAAATTGGTGGGTTTTTATTAATTAAAAATTAACTATAAGTTATTTCGATTCCGGATTACTTTAGTTGTCTCGGCCATGTTTTAATACACATGTACGTATCTCTTCACAATTTTGGCTTCCAAATTGTGGATTTTTTATAGAATTACAAACAGACAGATAGACAAGTTTTCATTTTTATATATCTCTCTATTCTATAAAAAGTAACTAACGCTTTCACCGCCGCCGCCGGTTTTGAATTTTTTGTGACCGGAGGTCTTTCTTCGTTAATATTAAGAAAACTATTGCATACAAATATATGAAAATCGGTGGTATTATAGCGAAATGTTTGATCAACACACTAATGCATATAGTTTTCAAATCGAAGAATTATTTTACGAGATATTTAATGCTAAAGTTGGACAAAATCGTTCCATTAAAAAAAATTTATAAGAGCAAAAGCTATACATGGGAATTTAATCATTTTTAGATCATTTTATACAATAGAAGATCCCGGTCTGCAGATTTCATTAATTTTTTTAATTTGACTCATTTTTTGAGGTTTTATTTCTATTTTAAATTCAAATATTCAGCATTTTGACAGATATTTTTTACATATTTTTGAAAATGGTATTAATTTAAACTGTTGCCAACTGTATAAACAGCTCAAACAATAATGTTTGCTTCAAATAAAAAAATTATTTACCCGTTACTATTATAAACAGAAAAAAAAACCTTCAAATTAGAATTAAATACATAGGTATAAAAAGCAGGCACTTATTGGAAATTACGCCATAAAAACTATATTTACATGTGAATTTTAAAAGAGAAGGTATATTGTAAAATAAATAAATTAACATGCGTTAGAAATCTGATATAGAACAAATTACGTCACATTACACTTATTATGCAAAATGAACAAAAAAATAGTATTGCAAAACAGTTTAAATTTAAAAATTGCGCGAGACAAAATATTAGAGGTTAAATATTAGATTTTTTCAAAATTTTATTATTTGTCGTTTGATGTGAGGTGTTCAGCTATAAGTATGCAAATTTTTATGTTTCCAACATAATTAGGGGCTGAGTTAGAAAAATTGCTTTAAATACACAAGTTTGAGACCAGAGGGTTAAATATTAGACTTTTTCAAAATTTTATTATTTGCTGTTTGATGTGAGGTGTTCAGCTATAAGTATGCAAAATTTCATGTCTCCAACTTAATTAGGGGCTGAGTTAGAAAAATTGCTTAAAATACACAAGTTAGAGCCCAGAGGGTTAAATAATAGACTTTTTCAAAATTTTATTATTTGTCGTTTGATGTGAGGTGTTCAGCTATAAGTATGCAAAATGTCATGTCTCCAACTTAATTAGGGGCTGAGTTAGAAAAATTGCTTTAAATACACAAGTTAGAGACCGGAAGGTTAAATATAACTTTTTCAAAATTTTATGATTTATCGTGTTATCGCAAGTGTTCAGCTATAAGTATGCAAACTTTCAAGTCTCCAACTTAGTTAGGGGATGAGTTAGAAAAATTGCTTTAAATACATAAGTTAGAGCCCAGAGGGTTAAATATCAGACATTTTTCAAAATTTTATTATTTGTCGTTTGATTTGAGGATTTCAGCTATAAGTATGCGAAATTTCATGTCTCCAACTTAATTAGGGGCTGAGTTAGAAAAATTGTTTAAAATACATAAGTTAGAGCCCAGAGGGTTAAATATTAGACTTTTTAAAAATTTTATTATTTGTCGTTTGATGTGAGGTGTTCAGCTATAAGTATGCAAAATGTCATGTCTCCAACTTAATTAGTGGCTGAGTTAGAAAAATTGCTTAAAATACAGAAGTTAGAGACCGGAGGGTTAAATATGACTTTTTCAAAATTTTATGATTTATCGTGTTATCGCAAGTGTTCAGCTATAAGTATGCAAACTTTCATGTCTCCAACTTAATTAGGGGCTGAGTTAGAAAAATTGCTTTAAATACACAAGTTAGAGCCCAAAGGGTTAAATATTAAGCCTTTTTCAAAATTTTATTATTTGTCGTTTGATGTGAGATGTTCAGCTATAAGTATGCAAAATTTCATGCCTCCAACTTAATTAAATTAGGGGCTGAGTTAGAAAAATTGCTTAAAATACACAAGTTAGAGCCCAGAGGGTTAAATATTAGACTTTTTCAAAATTTTATTATTTGCCGTTTGATGTGTGGTGTTCAGCTATAAGTATGCAAATTTTCAAGTCTCCGACATATATAGTTTCTGAGAACGGGCTCTGTGACAGACGGACAAACAGACAGACAAAGGAGTGAGACAGATAGGGTTTCGTTAGATGAACGAAACTCTAAAAACATGCTGCGGATGACTGTAACAACATCCTAAAATTACATTACCATCAGCGATCTACCACTCCCGAATTTAGTTTATATTCATTTCATATATTCTTATTCTTTTGTGCGGCCCTGTAAAATAATTATCAATATTATATACAGTAAAACCTCTGAATAGCGGACACCCCGAGAATGCAGAATTTGTCCTCTATTTAGAGGTGACCGCTAATGAGAGTAAAACATGTACAGTTATTTAAGAGTTGGTAATCGAAAAAATGTCCGCTAAATAGAGGTATCCGCTAATCGGGTGTGTCCGCTATGGAGGTTTTACCAGTAAAACTTCTGAATAGCGAACACCTCGACAGGGCAGAATTTGTCCTCTATTTGGAGGTGTCCGCTACTGAGAGTAAAAAATGTACAGTTATTTAAGGGTTGGTAATCGAAAAAATGCCCGCTAAATAGATGTGTCCACTAATCGGCTGTGTCCGTTATGGAGGTTTTACTGCATAATAATATCATCCTTTACAAGAAAATTGCATGCTGTATGATAGACAGACAGGCATCCAGCGAAAGATAACCTCCCGGATCAATAAACACTCATGTCTTTTGTTTTAATCATCCACAATTGTATGTCATACAACATGCCAGATTTTATACAACAGGCTAAAAACGGTCACCGTGGTACGGCATACTGTATTATTATTTGTTTGCCCACCAAAACTGGTTGCCACGGGTTGTTGCAAGGTTTCTGATCACGTGGTTGAAACTGATCTATTCAATATTACTGCATGCGTAATTTTTTTTATTTGCTCCATGTGTTTAAACCAGTTGTCTACGAAAACATCAACCGGTGAAAGTGACGCACACCAAATTTCTGTGACGTATGCAGATAAATTGTGCTTTTTAAAGAGTTTTTTCTATATAATTTAAACGGTTTGGAACTTATTTTTCATAGTAGGTGCATTCAGTAGGCGACCCTCATAGGTACCTTCTGGTGCAATCAGAAACGAAATCCGACAAATATTTTTTGAGTTATGCTTGACGAAAGGTTTTTATTAGGCTTTTTTTTTTAGTAGGACATGGCGTTAATATCCATCGTAGTAGTAAAATATCCGGACAGTAATATTTCGCTGAGTATTAGCCTTCGCTTCGCTCAGACAAAAATATCTCGTTTGCATTTCAATATTTATTTATTTATTTATTTATTTATTTTTTTCATTGGATAACTAAGATAGATCTGTACAACGGGCGTTTTGTACTTTTTCGATCTTTTTACATGTATTTTTAATGAGGACACTTTCATTTTCGGAACCGGTTTTGAAAGTGAAAGCATCCTCATAAAAAAAAAAAAAAAAAAAAAAAAAAAAAAAAAAAAAAAAAAAATCTGCAAACGAAATGGAAAAGTAAAAAACGGCCTTTGTACAGATCGTCCTCAGCTATCCAATGTAAAAAAAAAATATATATATATTGAAATGCAAACGAGATATCTTTAAAAATTTCTTGCATTAGGATTAGCGAGCGGGACTTTTCCCTTGACTGAAGTAGCCCCTTGTCTGTTGTGCGCCAATAAGACTCCTTGAAATTCCGCTGGCATATAAAAATAATAAATTAGTGTAAAGGATTTTTTATATACACAGTAGGTATTAAGTTTCCTTGTCAAAGTGGTGCTAACGCTTACGATTTTTAGAATAATATCAGTGACATACTTACTACAAGAACTTTATCTTCTATGTGTAAGATATTCTTTGATGCATCCAGCAGAGCAGTAGTTAATTCAGTAAGCATAAACACTGGTTCATTCTTCAGTCTAAATACTCGGCCTCTATTCTTTTGTATAGCTTTCACAAGCGACGAGGGTATAATATCGCCCGGGGTGTCCTCGAAAAACAAAACGTGAAGCACTGTGTTTGGGTCCTTTTCTATGATTTCTGTCACTTCTGGAATATTCGTATTTTCTAAAGAGCTTTCTTTCGCAATTAGAACAACAGTACGAAGAGAATACTCGCTAATGCCAGACACCTGAAAACATATATACAATTTAAAATCTATCTTCTGTATTATAAAGGACAAACATATCTATGCGTAACGCATACGTCATTCTGCGAATGGCAACACTTTAAAATTAGAATTGAAATTTTGGTTTTGCAATTTTCGCTACTGCAAATTTTTAAACTTCTAAACATTCCACATTTTATATGTTTACACCGTCTTATATAGAAAAAAATTTACTTTTAAATGCAATTTGTTTGAAAGCTGTATCTCAATTTATTTTTGAGATATTAATTTTTTTTATAGTTTTTAATACCAATTTTCTAATCGTGGCAACTGAAGTACTTCATTTCTATTAAAAGTGGTTTAATTACCTTTATTGATTATATTCTTACTGATGCCATTTTCTCATTGTAATTAAAAATATCTATTTTAAAAATTTGAACAGAAAAAGACGTTACGCTTTAAAAAAGACACAATTTCCCTGATGATGCTGTTATATTTCACTATTTTTTCATTCCACTGACATTGAGATTGAGAGAATAGGCAAAATATTTCAGCGACTGAAAATGACGTCATATTTAAAAGATAATGATAACTTTATTTGATAAAACGAGATATTTCCCCTTTAATATGTCTAAAAGTTATACAATTCAGGAATTATTACGCGCAGGTACAGAGATTATACTAAAACCTCAAATCGCGAGTTGGAATTTTCTCATGGAAAGTTGTAATAGTTGACTAACTTGACTTCAAGCTTGAAAATATATTTATTAATAACCTATTGCGCGTTAAAATGTTTTTAAAAGGTTAATATAGATGTGAAACGTAGAAACTGACTTGATTCGGTTTAGATTTAATTGGGGGAAGAAATTCTATGATTATGTCAAGATGAAATCATTTTTACTGATTTTTCATTCCGTAATACCAAGTACTAATTGATAACTTAATCAAAATTACTTATTTTGATTATATGTTACTGATTACGTATATGAATAAAGTTTATTTTTTCAATAATTTTAACAGTTAAAGTTTATGAAAAAAGTATTTTGTTAATCTTAGGTTAAAATATGTCTTTAGTGAGTTAAAATAATAAGTGTAAGATGGATTTTTTATTGAAATTATTGTTGTCGATGTATTATAAATTTGATGTAACAGTTCCTTTGTAAACAGTTTCTTTTGTCAAAATTCGACGGGGTCCACCTTGTATATTTAAAAGACAAAGCTGTTTTTTTTACATCTGACCTGAGCTTCTTATAGTGAACCGATCTTGATAATTATTTTATTAAATGAAAGCATTTTATTTGTAGATGTACCCGCACTCGCTATTTAAAAAAATAATCCCATTTTTATATTTTAATTTTAAAAGTCCTTTATGAAATTCCTTCACATTGGTGGCAATCGGGTAAGTCCCATTGTTGAAGAGCGAAGGGGGAAAGGGTAGCGGTCGTTGCAGCAACTGGGAAACTGAAAATTTGAGCATGCGCACCAGCTCTTGATTTTTGCCTGAGTGAAGAACCAGATCGAAAATAAACACAGTTTTAAAAAAGATATACCTATTTTTTAATTATTGATTTAATTTAGGTATTTTTTTTTATTAGTAATAATAATAACGATTAAACAAAGTCATTTGATAAATTTAAGAGTATTCTTATAATTAATAAATAAGCAAAAAATCTTATCAGGTTTGTTTTCATGGTTGTTTACATCAGTTGGCAGAAAATCTCTCTTTCTGAAGCCTAAAAAAGTGACAAGGCTCATATTCTCGAAAAATACCGAATTTTGCTTCGTGTTTTCACTTAATTCTTATGTAAAATAATCATATATCTTTTTGCTGTTGTTTTTAAGAAAAAATAACGGCACAGATGTCATATATGTACCTCATTGGCGAGATTTTTTTCTGACGCCAATGTCATATACGCACCGGGGTGCAAATTCACAAACACTCAACGTCCCAGCGCTCTTAACGCCAACCTCTGTTGCCAAGCGCTTTGGCGAGACAATGAACTTTGACGCGTGTGCAAGTGCATGCATGCTGCAGTCTATTTTTAATATCGTAGTTCGAAATTTGCATGTACGTATATTTATATCCGCTTTATATGAATATTTTGGATACGCTTACAAAGTTCAAAGAGTTTTTTTTTTTTTTTTAGCTTTCGCAGATGAATTCAGTCAACACAAATTGATTATATTAAGTCGAATATTGATGCTGTTAGAATAAGATTATGACTACAAAGTAAGAATGCACATTCTAAATGAATACAGCACTGCAATAATCCCACAAATTCAATAATAAAGTAATGATCATGTTTAGGTTTTTGCTTTTTGAAATTCATCCTAATTAAGTAAAATTTTTGATTTGTTTTAAATAAATTTAATAGCCGCACAGAGAAGAAAATTAATTGAGTATTCCATTAATGGATAAATATGGAAAAAATTAATAAAAAGGAGAAATGGATAAAATATTCTAAAATCTTTGAAATAAATGCAATTTGTAAATGGTCATTAGTATATAAAATTCAAAGTTTTCTATTACTTTGAAAAGAAAATGCAATTTTTTTGCTTTCTAAGTGGTTTGATTATGAAGCATGCATGGAAAAATTATGAAAAAAATAATAAAAACTAAATTATTATTTACTATTTATTTACGAATCAAAAACTTTGTGTGTGTGGGGGGGGGGGGGGGGGCGGGGTCCATTACCGGTCAGGAGACTATGCAGGCTTTTTTTTTCGGGGGGAGGGGCATTTTGTGAAAAGCAAAAGTTATTATGTGAATTATTTATATTTTTGTGAAAAATAAATTTTACAACGAAAGATGAAATCCAGTTACTCAAATCTGAACAAAGTATTAATTAATAATAATGGCTTTAAGTCATCCTGTAAAGTTTTGTTTTTAAATGAACTTGCTTTGTTTACAAAATGCACATTTTAAAATCTGATAAAATAAGAAACAATTAATGAAGAGTATGTTTTTATGAAATGAGCGTTGTGAAGGGGCCTATTTTATTCGGAATAATTTTGTGAAGGGGCCATTTTTATTAAAAATAATTTGGTGAAGGGGCCTGTTTTATTAAATTGATTTTTTTCGAAAGTGCCAAAAATAGGCCCCAAATTTTGCCTGGATAGCCCCCTGCTAGCTATTTTTAACTTATTATCAATCAGCCACAAAACATTTATCTGAGCATAGACGCAACAAGAAACTAAGATAACTATGGTAAATTTTCATTTATTTATGGTGATCATTTAAAAAGAGCGGATTATATATTATTTACATTATTTATATTACTTATATTATAGAGCGGAATATATATATACATATATACTTATATAACTTATATTTATGTTACTTATTTATATTATTGAACGGATCTATAAAAATAAACATTTCACTTATTCACAATATACATATACATGCATATACATATCATAATTATTCAGAGGATGAAATAAGAACTTGTTATTGTAATGTATTTAGTAATTATGTTTGCACTAGATGGCAGCACATACTACGTACCACTACAGAAATAAATACTTTAGCTTGGGAGGAAAAAAAATACAAAGTTATAGAGCAGATCTATGAAATTAAATATTTGACTTGTTCACAATATGTAATGCATGCATATCTATTACAATTATTCAGAAGGTAAAGTAATGATTTAGTATTTCGCACTCGTATTCTTGCAAGTATTCCACAAACAAGAAATACGCAGTTGAATGGATAAATTAAAGTAGCTTCAGTTTTTTGCAAACATATTTCTATAAGAACACACGCATGCGCGTCGAAGTTCATTTTCTCGCCAAAGTGCTTGGCAACAGAGGTTGGCGTTAAGAGCGCTGGGACATTGAGTGTTTGTGAATTTGCCACCGGGGTACTTAACTGGCGCCAAAGTGTGGTTATTTTGCTTGATATGGTAACCGGTTGTTGTTTATTTATTGATAAATTGTTTATTTACTTTTATTTTCTTTTTAAAATTATATAAATTGTTTTGTTCTATAGTTATTAATTAAACATTTTTTTATTTATTGTTATTCCCTTTTTAAAAATATATATGTAACTGGTATTCGAAAACGAGGTTTTCGCCAAATTGGATTTAGAAAAAGATCGCGCCATCGTAGTGCGTATATGGCATCTGTGCCACAATAATATCTACAAATGAGTCTTACTTTTTATTGTTTTTATTTAACAAAAATATAAAATTACATAAGTTATCAGAACTTTAACATAATGGTAAAAGAAGTTATTTTAAGCACTTCATTTTTGTAGTTTATATTTTTGTAATTTTTAATATTTCTTGAATTTTCTTTTTTAAAACGCTGATAAAATCACTTTAGTTTTGAAAGTAACCGCCACACTGGTTTGTTTATCTCGTAGTTTCAGATTGGCAATCATTTACAAAAATGGCATTTTGGCGCGTTTTGAAAAAAATTGCCAATTCAATCTGCACACATATAACGATTTGGCGAGACGATAAATAGATTTTTGTTATTACCAGTTTGTTGTTACCAGATCGTGGCTTTGACGAGGTTTGTCCATTTTAGAGATTGCTTCATAGCGAGTTTCGTGTGTCCAGTGATGTTGTATTTCGGTTTCATGGGCGCGGAGCGCTCATATGCGCGTTACTGATCGCGGCATTGACTAGTTTCGAGCATTTTAGATATTGCTGTACAGCGAGTTCTGTGTGTCCAGTGATTTTTTTTTTCGGTTTCATGGGCGCGGAGCGCTCATACGCGCGTTACGGACCGCGGCATTGACGACTTTCGTGCATTTTAGAGATTGCTGTACAGCGAGTTTCGTGTGTCCAATGATGTTTTTTTCGGTTTATGGGCGCGGAGCGCTCATACGCGCGTTACTGACCGCGGCATTAACGAGTTTCGTGCATTTTAGTGATTGCTGCACAGCGAGTTTCGAGTGTCCAGTGATGTTTTTTTCGGTTTCATACGCGCGTTACTGACCGTGGCACAGACGATTTTTGAGATTGCTGCACAGCGAGTTTCGTGTATCCAGTAATGTTTTTTTGTAAAATAATCATATCTCTTTCTGTTGTTCTTTTTATGAAGAAAAAATCTATGAATGAGTTTAATTTTTTATTGTTTTTATTTAATATAAATATAAAACTGCATAAGTTGTCACAACTTTAGAATTTAGAAAATGTTTCATTTTCATAGTCTTTAATCTGTTGTTATCCTTCTTCAATGGAGTCAACTACTAAAACATTCATTATTGTATAGCTAGATTTCCTTTTTTTTTAAAAACGGTGTTTATTTTCGATCTGGTTCTTCACTCAGGCAAAAATCAAAAGCTGATGCGCATGCTCAAATTTTCAGGTTCCCAGTTGCTGCAACGATCGCTACCCAAGGCAAACAATGAGGAATTACCATATCATTAGGGATGCCATTTTCGTATTACAATTAAAAATAACTTTAAAAAAAAACAAAAAATGACATCACGATTTAAAATAACGCATTCCCCCCCCATATATAGGGAGAGTGTGAACTAATAGTAAAAATTGAAAAACTGAGCCTGAAAATGAGCCAGAAAATGTCGAGTTGTTGAGCGTGGAAAAATATTTTTTTAATAACATCGCCTAAGTTAAATTTTAATATGTAAATGACCCTTTATGACAAAATAAATCATATAAATTTATATAGAAGGATATATTTTTCGTCCAGATAACGTATATGTTACGGTCAATTTGATTAATTGGTTATTATTAATAATTATCAAAGAATAGTATCCAAATAAACCGGTTAATATTATTCATTTATGAGAATTTATAAAATTAACCTGTTATTAAAAAACCTTGTATAATGATCACTTATAAACAGATTAAGCAAACTAATGCTATAAAGTGATAAAATATCATTTATTAAGATTGACGATCGTACCTTTTACTATGTTTATTATTTTTAAATTATGTGAAAATATTTCCTATCGTGAATGATTTTGAAAATGTCGCCGTTGGTGCGACGAAACGATCGTCAATCTTAATAAATGATATTTTATCCCTTTATAGCATTAGTTTACTTAACCTGTTATTATTAATAATTACCAACCAAGTTCGGTCAATATAATAAATTTCACACGTTTAGCTTGAGATTTTCATTACGTATGCGAATATTTATTCCTTGTCAGCGCCTCACTATTCTGCAATCGTACAACAGTGTTTGTGAGCGCTCAAGTTTGTTTTAGCTATGGGCAACAACTTGACAGGCGGCCGCATCTTTCAGGACGCTCACTAATATTTGTTTTTTGCCAGTTTCGAATATTTTTCGAATTTGTTTGTTGCCAGTTTCGCCAAGTAGTGTCAATTTGATGTTATTTTTGGTGTGAGTTCGAAATTTATTCAATAAAAAGCTTTAAAAGCAAGACGAGCCGAGGAAGTTGCTTATCACCTAATAGATGCGTTCACAATATTTGGTGCACCGTCAATCTTGCAAAGTGACAATGGGCGAGAATTTGTAATTAAAATTATTGAAGAAATTTGCGGAATCTAGAATCTACACAAAATTTTTCATGGAAGATCAAGACAGTCGATCGCAAGACTCAGTTGAAAGAGCAAACCGAGACATAGTAAAGATGTTATCCACTTGGCTTAAAAGTAACAATACAACAAAGTGGTCCGAAGTAATAAAATTCATTCAATTTATTAAAAATAGAGAATATCACTCTGGAATAGATCGCAGTCCATATGAAACTTTATTTGGGTATGAAGCGAATGTAGGTTTCATAACTATTTGCCCGTCGATACTTTGTCAAGAATTACAGGTGAAGAAGATCTTGTATAATGAAGTAGTCTAGTAACGATATCCAACTTCAGACAGCAATCTCAACCGAGGATGAGGATATAGGCGGAAGCGCAATAAATAATGTTAAAATGGACGTCGAACTATAAAATTCGAACGAAGATTTGGTGGGAGGTGTTCTAGGTTCAGTCAGAAACGGTAATAAGAGTGTTTGCCAAAATAGGTGAACAACATAAATATGAAACAGCAAAGATTAAAAAAAAAAAAAAGTTTCGTTGATGTTGAAATGGAAGATTTTGAAGAACGCAAGGAAGGCTTTTCTTTTTTACTGAGATGAAATCTCTGAAAATATTCAAGAAGCTCTACGCTCTGCTCAGCAATCACTAAGTAAGCTAGCAGAAAAAATGTTATGGCTTTCGAAGTAAAAGTTTCCAAGCGCAAACATAGCAGAAACCATTCGAATAAGAATACCAGAGGTAGATATGGGTGAGGCTGATAGCCGAAATATTATAGCTGTTATAATTTCTAAGGAAAAGGAAAATTTGCATAAACTTAGTATAAAACATGGCATTTTAAATCAACTGTACACAATGAAAGATTTTACCGTCTGCAAAGAAGCTATAATTTAGTTGATGAAATTCCAGTGAATGAAATAAATGTAAGAGAATGTGATCGTAAGAATTCCAACCTAGTTTGTAAAGGATTTCAATATTACAATTGGAAAGGCAATTATAACTCAAGTTCCTGCAAATGTAAAAAATCAAAAACCCTTTGTAAACCCAAAAAGCCTTCTAGGCTGGTGAGGAACATATGACCTACCCCTTTTCTTCTTTTTTTCTTCTATTATATAGTGTAAGAATTGCCACATTCCTAAAGTAACGTCTCTTAATATAATTGCTATATGTTAAAATTAATTTAATAGAAGTCTGATTTTAAAATTTTCTTCTTACATTTTTCTTAATATTCATTGCTAAAAGTATGCACTTTAAAATTGAAGTTATTCTTTCATTATTTCAGTGTTTAAGTTCTTTACCTAATCGATTCAGTAACTATAAAAATAACTAGAAAGATAGCCCGTCAAAAATGGCGGAAAAGGAGATATAAAGATATATACAACACATGTGCAAGAATATGAGTAGTTTTTCTTGCTTGTTCCGCAGTGATAGATGAAAATGACACATTTTGAAACGTGGGAATATGTTGCCAAATTTTCTGCTTCGCCAAGGCAGTTATCTCTATTTCGCCAAGGCCCTTATACTGGAAAAATACCGAAAATTTAATTTCTGTATCCGGCTATGTAAAGCACATTAAAATTGGGCAGTTAGGAGCTCAGATAGCACCGTGCCATCTAGTGGCGGTTATTTTATTGGTAGCATAGGGATGAAGATGTAAAGACGTACATTTACGTATATTACGTACACATTAAATTTTGACACATAGATTTCGAAAAAAACCTTCAATGCGCGGTGTTTAAATTAAATAGCTGTGAAGTCGATCATCAAATATTAATGGGTTTTCAATGGGAATTTCACCAAATTAGCCAGCTATGGCCAAGTTCACTTCATATATGGCAACTTATTTTTATCGCCAAATTTGGCGGTATTTCGCCGATTTTGGCGATATTTTACCAAGTTAGTTAAAATTTGGCGCTATTATGGCAACCCTGCAAATAGTACTTTTTAATAATTACTCACTGCTGAAGCTGGTACCGATTTCTCCATAAGGAAGCCTAACCTTGACGTGGGCGCGATCAATGATGCGGTCCAACCGGAATTGTGAGGGACACACAGAGACTTGGATTTTATATAAATAGATTATCTTAGGATTTGGCGCCCTATTAATAGCACATATTTTTTGAATGAGTATTATTGTCTCTTAGCAATTATTCAATTCCTACATTAGTTCACACTCTCCCTATATTTATTTATTAATATATCTTGTTCAAATTTTCAGTCGTTAATAAAATACTTATTATTCAGCCTATCAAGTTGAAATAATTTTTTTTAAACTTGTACTAGATGACAATTGATGTTAATGCAGATTTTTCAAATATTAATTCATTAATTAAATTTTAATTAATTAATTTTAATTTTATATGAGAGACAAAATGGCGGCCATTTGTTATTGAACAGCATTTAATGCATCTTCATATCTATAAGTGTAGGGGGGGGTTACCATAGGGGGAACTTGTTCTGTCGCCAAATACCGCCAACTTGGCGATATCTCTAATATTTCGCCAAATTCCAATAGACTTCCGTTGTAAACCTACTTGCTTATAGAAAATCAACAAATTAAGATATTTTAATGCAACAAAAACTAATATTAGCTTAAGGGATTATATTAATTTTTTCTTTGATGACCTAAGTAGGAATTGACTTTAAAAACAAAATTTTTATATTGCTTGTTTTTGTTATTAGCTTCACAGTTATAATAGCACGTGTTCCAGTAAAGCGCATATTCGTTTACTAAGCTAAATTAATCGTGTTAACAGGTCTTCATTAGTAATTATTAATAATAGCCTGTAAACATGATTAATATGCAATATTTATCAAATTTACCAAAAGATGCGGTTATTATTAATAATAAACGAATTTATCCAATTGACCGTTCTACAACTAAAGTTTCTGAAGCAATTAATTAATAGCTTTCTGTCAGATAATTAACATAACATACAGGAGTAACACTGATTCTGACACATTTTCAATTGGACATAAAAACCCTTACAGAAATCAAAACGGTACTTTTCTTTCTCCTTTTGTGTCATTTAGAGCTAAAATTGCAGCCCATGTTCTCTTTTGTCTGCGTGTGTGCGTGTTTGTGTATGTGTATAGTATGTACCCAGTTGTGTTCTAAAAATTCTGAAACGAATTACTTGAATGAATTCAACATTATATTGGGTACTCCGGAAAGTCCCCCTATTACCAATTTAACGAATTTTTTTTCTTTTTAACTCAGATAAATTACCCTATTTCCGGACAGTAATATTAGTCTTATTTAAAGACAGGTTAAATTAGGCGAATATTATTTTTTGTAAACAGTGGTACATTTTTTTAATGCAAAATATACTAAACTGGCAACACTGGTTCTGAGTGTTTTTTGCCATTAAAGAAAATTTTAAATGAGTAGAAATCTTTTTTATCGACTGAAAATAATCATTTTTCAGCAGAAAAGTAAAGTACACTGTAAATAAATGTAAATTTTTTCAAAAAGAAAGAAAAAAAAAAAAAAAAAAAACATGTTTTTATTAAAATTTACAAAAATGTAGATTTCTTTTTTTGGGGGGAGGGGAGGGGGGGGGGGAGTATTTTGCCAAATTAACCAGCTATCGCCAAGTTGACTTCATGTATGGCAACTTATTTTGTCGCCAAATTTGGCGTTATTTCGCGAAGTTGGTCAAAATTTGGCGTTAATGTAGTAACCCTGACATAAGTATTGTACTTCTCAACAAATACTCATTGATCAAGCCAAGCTGATACTGATTTCTCCATTGCAAATCAACTGTTGGCTCCCCTTTCGTTTTCGCCCTTAGGAATCGGATTTTTAAAAATCAATGGTTCAATTCATTTATTGCCCTCGGGAATACATATATTTTCCAAATTTCAAAGCTCTATGTCAATAGGAAATGGGTGAAAAATGTGTCACAAGATTTCACTGCCATATACAAACATGTAATTGTAAGTTAAAAGAAAGTATGCAAAAAAGATAAATGTTTCTTAAATCTAGGAAAATATAACCTACCAGCCGCCCTTGGCGACCAGTTTGATCTCCCTCAAAATTTATATTTGGGAAAGCATGCTAAGCATTGTATCATGTTACTTTTATTCATAATTTAATTTACTTGGACTCCCTTAAATATAATTAATATAATCCCTTAAGCTAATATTAGTTTTTGTTGCATTAAAATATCTCAATTTGTTGATTTTCTGTAAGCAAGTAAACCGTATTGGTTTACAATGGAAGTCTATGGGAATTTGGCGAAACATTAGAGATATCGCCAATTTGGCGTTAATTTTGGCGACTAATTTTGGGCGCAAAAATTTGGCGATATATCGCCAAGTTGGTGACAAACTTAGTGGTGTTTGGCGACAGAACAGTACCGCCAATGGTAACCCCTTTATAGGTATGAAGATGCATTAAATGCTGTTCAATAACCAATGTGTTGCGTTTCATTCGAGCGTTGCCATTAAACAATTAACAAATAATCGCGATTTCTGTGCCACGTAGTATATATATAGTTACTAGGAGGCTCTGTCCCCATGCGCTCTTCGTGCACCAACTTCTGGACTTTCAATAAACTTGCGTGTTGCAAATTTGTTCCAAATTCATCGATTGGTGGAAACAGATTGTACTCTACCATAATATCCAATTAAAATTTATCGGAATTAGGAACATTTAAAGAAATTTAAACTGAGTATGGATGGACAGGCACAGGCAGATTAACGGTATACACCTTGCGTTTGTGTGTGTTTTATGTAAGAACTTAGTTGACAGTTTAGCAATAGTAATGAATAGATAACTGATATTTATTTCCATACTCATAATTTAAAATTGTGTTTGCATTACGAAATGGGTTCTGATTCAAAGTAATCAACGTAAATGCATTCATACAGTAAAAAGGAAAAATGAACTTTATTTAAATGTAGATAGCTTATTTTCCGCCAGTGGTCGCTACAAACGCAAAAGAAAATTGTCTTCAGCCAGTCGTACTACCTATTTTTAACTTGAGTACGGCCGGTTATCGACGTTAAAGAAAATTTGAGCTTAAATTACTCTTTCTAATTTTAAATTGGAGTATGGTAGCGGTAGCCACATGAGAAAACATAAAAAAATCCATTTTAAAATACTATTAGTTACGCAATTTTACACCGGGGCTCTAGCAGCGTAAAAAATATCCTATCATGTAATTTTTTTTAATCAAAACATAAAATTGACTCGTCAGAAGCTTATTAGGCAGATTTATTTAAAAAAACATGAAAATCAATTTTATTTAAATTTAGTTACCCTATTTCCAGACATGGGGCGCTATAGGCTCAAAGGAAATATGTGTTGAATCTGTATTATCTAATTTTAACTTGGAGTATGGGTCCCATATGAGAAAACATAAGTAAATCCATTTAAAAATTTTAGATATACAAGCTCCCTCCGGGTGTGCTACAAGAATGAAAAAGAAACTTTTGTGAAAATTTTTATCAGGACAATAAATTTGACCGTGTCAGAGACTTATTCTTGAGATTTATATATATATATATATATATATATATTACAATATGCCTTTTAAGTGTTCAACAATTTTTGGCTGGTTTCTTGTTTCATAAGTCTTTAATAATTTTTTTTTCTTTCAAAAATAGTTTAGTGGTTTTTCATATGTAAATATGGATTAATCGTATGCAATGTGCTGGCTAATTGGTGGATTTTGCTTAATTAATATTACATGTATATTGGTTCCATCTGTATTTTGCATAATGTTACAGTTATAATTTGCTGCTAAATTTATTAAATTAATTATTGTAATAGGAACAGATGATGATTTGTAATTATATTATGGCTATATATATATATATATATATATATATATATATATATATATATATATATATATATATATATATAAATTATTTAAATTTAGTTATCCCATTCCACGTTAAGGGACTCAATAAAGGTAAAAGAAAATTGGGTTGAATATGTGCTACTTAGTTTTAACACCAGTATAGCTGTCGTACAGTAAAATATATATTTAAAAAATATCAGTTTTACTTATATGTATTTGGTTTCTCTATTTCCTCCCAGTGGGCACTATTAATGCCAAAAAAATTCTCTTGAATCTGTATTACCTAATTTTAACTTAGAGTACTGTTCTTATATGAGAAAACATCCATCTTAAAATTTTAGTTGTGGAACTTCCCACCAAAGGCGCTACCAATGTAAAAAAGCTAATGAGAAAATGTTTATCAATGCATATATAAAATATTTGACAATGCAGGAAGCCTTTTCTGAAATTTTGAGTGAAATTCGTTTGTGGGAAGTAGCCAGGTTTAGCACAACTCTGCCCAAGATTCACAGTGGATCAGCTGATCTTTGTTCACATTACCTTGCGCAGATAGAAGCTCGCTCTCGCTTGTGTTCCTCATCGTCAAAGTTTGTGAAACATTAATCGGGTTTTCAAATTAACAATTACTTATACCCTTTAATTTTATGCTATTTATAAAGATATTTCGATAGATTGTAACGAACATTTACATCATGACATTAACGAATTATTTATATTAACGAATTACTGTTACATTCGAACAACTGTTTAGACTTTCTGAATTACTTATTTATTTATTTTTCATGCGATACAATTATGGACATTATTAGTTCAGTTGATATTTTTAAATGGACAGTATTCCTGTGGCGTCACAATTGGTAAAATGGTGATTATTATAGCCTCGAACCGAAAGGAAGAATAGGGTCCATTTCTTTATGGATTAGTAGCTGGAAACAAATGGTAAACTATTTATATTCTTTTAAGTGTAAGCGAATTTTTCTGTAATCGTGTGCATGCGGTAAGTACAAAGAACAATTTTCCTGTGACGTCACAATTGGTAAAATGGCGGTTTTTATAGCCTCGAACCGAAAGGGGAGAATAGGGTCCATAGCCTGTGCTTATATAAAAAATATGTAAAAATGATCACGTTGTAAAATTAAAATTATTAAAAGTCCTGATAACGGCTATACACATCGCAATCCATGTAAACCGATTAGTGCAGATTGGTGAGGCCATGTAACCCGATTAGTGAAGGTAACCCAACTATGGAGGATTACAGACTATTGCTATTACTAAGCGATCAGGCTTCAAATTTGGTGTAGGGTTGCAGAGACCTCAGAGGCTTCGTTCATTTTAGGCAAATGGAATTGCCTTACATTGTTACGTACACTGTGACAGGAACACTAACGTAAAGTTGTGTGATACTTTATCAAAAGCAAGAAGATAATTTCAGTGAAAAAAGGGTTCGGCGTATTTATAAAAGCCCTAATATACTGAAAATTTAAACCAGCTAATACTTTTTGTTCATGCATATCAACCTAAATTTCAAACGTGATTTTTTATACCAAGGCTGTACCTTCAATCCACCAAAACTTCAAAAAGATTAGAGTGTGTCATTTAACTAACTCTCCTTCTAAGACAAAAATCTCTCTAAAACGGAATATTTTTCAGGTCCCTATAGCAATTCCGTTTTCACAGGTTTTACTATGAGGTCCTAAATGTTTTTCTTTTGCTCAAAATTTCACAGAAAAAACTCCCAGAACTTTCCGGGCAATACATTAGAAAAATACAAACCTTTTTTTCACACTTACTTTATATGCTTTGCGAAGACCGCAAGTCAAACAAACATCCAGCACCTTTTCTGTTAATTTTATTCGGGATTCCAAAAGAGATTTTAGATTTTTCGTATTTTCCAAATCGATATGTATGAAATCGTTGTCATCTGTGCTGGCTTGTGAAGAAAAATTAGCCAGTCGTACAGTGAAATCTGCTGGATCAATGATTGTGAGAAAATAATACAAGGCATATCGAATCTCGGACCTTGCCTGAAAAATTCAGAATGTGCTATTAAAATAGTTAATATTTATTATTATTTAATAATATTTATTATTTTACACCTAATTGTATCAATAAATTAGATGCATCTTACCTCCGAATCAGTGTCTTGAATCATAACAGTCAAATGTGTTTTTGATTCACTGAAACAACGAAACGCTGGCTGTTTCGGTGCATTGATATTCCTTATTGGTAAATTCCTGAGGAAGAAATAAACCAAATAAAATTTTAACGAAATAAAAAACAAGGTCAGTTACTTTCGAAAATTTATATCATAAAGCAAAAACGTGTCCGTGAGTAACGCTGACGTCATATTGACGGTGGCAACATCTGATCAATTAATGTCACTTTTACTGCAATTTATTTTTTTTACTTCTAAAATTTGTATAATTTCAATTTTTACACCACTGAATTAAAAAAAAAAAAAAAACCGTACTTCAAATTCAATTTGTTTGAAAACTGTATCTCAATTTAACGATATTTTATGGCTTTTTAAATAATTTTCTGGCGTGATAAGAAAAAAAAAAAAACTATCTCTATCGCGTGAAAATGTTACGAAAGATTAACACGTTTGCACTTAAAACAATATAAATATTGCATCATTTGTTTCCGGCTAATATTCCATGATGAAATTAAAACTTCATCAATCTATACTAATATTATAAAGAAGTAAAATTTGTTTGTGTATTTGCATGGGGACTATGTTTTCTCTGCAACTATCGAACCGATTTCAAAAGCAAAATAATGGTGACAGTCCCTGATCTAACATAGGCTATATTTTATGTTGATGCCATAACCCCCAGGGGGTGCAGTTGAAAAAGTTCTAAAAATGCAATTTTTCTGATACTGAAGGGCCTAGAAACTTGAAATTTGCAATGGTAGTTACTTATAAGATGTAAATGCTCTCTAATAAACAGTTTCTAAAAAATCCGAAATTTAAAAGGGGTGAAAATGCGCTAAAAGAGTTCTAAAAACGTTCTAAATTACGATTTTTATGGAATTGTTAAAGATCGAAACTTGAAAATTGGCATGGTTGATACTTATCAGATGTAAATACCCTCTAAAAACAGTTTTTAAAAAAATCCAAATTTAAAAGGGTGAAATGAGCGAAAAGCGTTCTAAAAATGCTCTAAATTACGATTTCTATGGAATCACAGGAAATACCAAACCAATTTCAAAAGTAATGGGGGCAAAATTATGATGAAAGTCCCTGCTCCAATATGGCCTATATCATCGTATGGCATGGTTGATACTTATAAGATGTAAATTATCCTCTAAGAACAGTTTCTCAAGAATTACAAATTTAAAAAGGCGGAATGAGCGAAAAGCGTTTTTAAAATGCTCTAAATTACGATTTCTATGGAGTTACAGAAAATACCAAACCGATTTAAAAAAGTAATGGGGGCTAAATTATGATGATGGCTATTATCACCAGTTGGTGTGTAGACAGTCTCAAGCTCGGAATATGGCATGATGGTTACTTTTAAAATGTAAATGAAACGGTTTTTTTTTTTTTTTAAATAAAACTTCAAATGAAAACTAATATGAGCGTAAAAACTTCAAAATACATTATAAATTATCATTTATTTAGAAATAGTTTTAGTTCTCATTAATTTAAGTCTCATTTTCGCCTAATGCAGTGTAATGATGAATTTAGTCAAACTGTGGCTTATTAGTAATTTTTGTATTATCCGTAGCAGTATAATTTCTTCAAATAAAAATAAGCACACAAATATCACATGGCATAATTCAGTTATTACGTGAGAAAACCCGCGGGTTTTGCTTGTAAAATAATAAAATAATATAAATGTAACAAAAAATTGCAAAAAAATTACATTTTGCGATAGGAGATGTATCTAAATATCGATAACGCTTTTAAAAAATACATTCAATTTCGTTTCCGATTTGTTTTTATAAATGTTTTTAAAAAGAAACTTCTCGGGAATTTTTTCATAAGTAACAAGTTGCATAGTTTAACTAATAGCAGTCTATAGAATTTTAAAGACATGTTGAAAAAGGATTCTATAGAAATCATCTAAACATAAATTACACATCGTGCCCAAGCTTTTCATTCTTGTTATAAACACAATTTAAAAAAAAAAATAAAAGTTTCCCCAAAATCCCCCAACTTGTTCGGTTAACTTTTCAACAATTTATATCCTATATTAGTTGTAAAAATAAAATGTTTTAAAAAGGCAAAATATTCAGGAGTGTCATTTCGGATTTTGCTTGGAGATGGCAAAATTATTTTGTTGGACATACGAATTCCAAATTTTCTCTCCGTCTAAAATGAACTCTCTTTTTTTCTTTTTGCATTCATTTTTCATATAAATTTTCAAGGGAATATTTTTACTCTTATATTTTATTTATATGCAATTGCAGTACATTCTCTAAAATCCGCACAGCTTTGGACCAAGGAACGAATTTTTTTAATTCTGTGGATTTTAGATTATTGTTTTGTTTACCTTTTAAATCTTCATCAGAATAGTCATCTATGAAAGTTAACTATGAAAAGTTAACTATGAAATAACTATGCTATACATAACACTTGCTTATAAAAATCAAACTATCTAATGAAAATTCAAATAATTTATTTTAAAATGATCTATATTATGAATAATTTTGATAAATTACACAGGTCTATAAAATTTACGTTCGTGATAACTTTAAAAAAAGTTTAAACTAAAGTAAAACTCAATTTTTTTTTATCACATATAGTTTTTTTTTTCACAATCTTCTTCAATAAATGTTACATATGTGTTATTGAAGGACGGCAAACCTATGGCACGTGTGCCATAAGTGGCACGCTGCAGATTATTTTTGGCACGGCATATATTCAGGTTCTACGGCAAAATATGGTATAATTTTACAAAATGCATTAATTAATCTAAACGTTGTCTCTTTTTATCTGAATTCGATTAGTTCGGTTGGTTGCTATTGTCATACAGATTGAAGAAACTGAAATGTGACTTAATGTATCCCAATCTAGCTCAATATTGGGTGGCAAAATTTTAAGAATAAGAGAGAATTAGGAGATTATCGCAAAAGAAAGATTGAAAGGCATTATAAACAAAAATGTCGATGGTAAAATTATAACAACTTGGAGTTTAATTCCAGACACTAAAAGTTGTAGATTCTGGCGCTTGCTATTTTCTCAATTTCTTTTACGAGACATTCTTTTCGGAAATCCTTCTATATATAAAAAAAGTAACGATTTGGAAATGGGCTGAAAGATTTGGAAATGAACCAATGAAACTCTGCGTAGATACCGCGAAACGCGCCTGATTGGTCAGAGCTTTCAGTCTTTTCTTAGCGGAAATTGTGCTTGGAGAAAATCAAGAAAGTAGAGAATTTAGATAGGATAGGCGAGGAAAGGGAAGAATATACTTCTGTTTTTGGGGTTTTTTTAGGGGTCGATGGAAAAAGTGATTTTTACTGAAAGAAGGTAATGCCCATTAACTAACGAGAAAGGGGGGGGGGGGTCATCTGCGTTTGGAATCTAAAATCCAGTATGGAAACGCGATACAATTATTACGTGTGGGGTTGGCTAGAAAATAGGGATTGCTTCGCCATACCAAACGGAATCACTAAGCGATTACGCGGGGGGGGAGGGGGAGCGTAGCGAACAGGGGGGGGGCAGAGCCCCTCTAGTACATAATAGGAAAAATTCAAGTAAAAGCATCTTGCCAAATGAACCCAATTCAACTTTCATTCTCTTAAAAATAATTAAGTACGAAGCTGATATAAATTATTTGGCATTTAAGATGTGACAACAGAAATAATCCTCTCTCTCTATATATATAATAAAAGTAACGATTTGGAAATAGACCAATGAAAATCTGCGTATGTACCTCGAAACCGCATCCAAATAGTGAACTAAGGCTTTTTAAATGAACTCGCATCTCAGAAACTACCGGGCCAAAAAACTCGAAAATCGCACAGATGGACGCAGAAAAAAATCTACTTTCAGAAACTCAAAAAATTATTCCGATGCATACGTAGAACCGAAAAAATCAGCTAAAATTCCCTTTATTTCATGCCCATGGGTTGCCAGAATGAGAAAGGCAGGGCTTCCAGATGCGGGTGTTAAGCATTAAGGCGCACTGGGGGTTTTAAAAGGGGCCCCCATCTCAGAATCTAAGGGGCGTAAAAATTCGAAACTTGGACAGCTAGACGGAAAAAAAATTCCTTTCAGATATTCTAAAAAATATTCTTATATCTTAATTACAAGCTGAGATATTAATTGTTACTTCACTAATTAGTTTATTTCTATTAAATGTTCATTTTAAAAGGCAGTCACGTGATTTTTTTTATAGTAGAATTCGTCAGAACGGTTTAGAATATTTAAAAATACAGCATAAAAGTTTCCTATTCAATCTACTTATTTTATATAAAAATGTCAAAAGTTTAGTTACCACTATTTTCGAATAGTAATTTCATCAAATATCTTAAATTCTTGCTTCAGACCGCCACCCCCTCGAGTAATGTACCTACTGATACGTTGTTTAACAGAGTTTCGTTCAGATACAGTTTTGTTAAGAATAGAGCACGCTCCGTGGTGGTGGAATGTGGAACTAACAGAACGCGATTTTGTTAAAATTTGGAAATCTAACGAGGCGATCTGTTTTAAACTTCAACACATGATAAAAAATAAATAAACGAATAGCGCGTCACATTTTGGGTGTGAGAGAGGGGGAGTGGCGCAAACAAAATTAGGAAATATAACAAGGCGATCTGTTTGAAACTTTAAGATAGTTTATAACACATAATAAAAATTTTAAAAATGAGGGCGTGTCAAAAATTGGGGGGAGAGGAATCTAAAAATTGAATACATGGAAAATAAGGGATTGCGAAGTGATCCAGATTGGAAATGCGAAATAATTACGTCTGGGGTTGGCTAGAAAATGGGGATTGCTTCGCGATACCAAACGGAATCGCGACGCGTTTACGCCGGGGATTGGTGCGCGTAGCGAGCAGAGGGGTGGTGCCCCCCTAGTATTTTAAAAATAAATTTCTAAAGTGTAACATCAAATATTACCCATATTTTTTTGATGCTAAAAACAAATTTTAAGTAATCTTGATTCATTATTATTTGAACATTAAAAATTTTCATTGCTGGTACGGCATGATCACGTAAAATATATTTCGCCGTCTCTGTGTTGTATAGTTTCTTGAACCTAATAATGGCAAATAAATTAAATAGAACAATTGTGCCTGAACTTTTTTATGTAGATATACATATTACGTGTACCTATAAAATGCTTTAACATAGAGATTTAAATTCATTTATTTTTCTTAGTCAAAGCCCTTTTACTGTTTCTCTCTTTCTTTTTTTTTAAGTCTTCTTTTAGTACAACCAAATAGGAATATCCATTCCTAGGCTTTAGCGCCAATCAATCTATTAATATTCTTGCAGTAAATTTAGCAACTATTCGGTATAAAAGAAGAGATAGTCTCATTTTCTCTGGTTATATACACCGTAGTAGATGTTTTAGGATCTAAAAAGTCCCCTCCCCCCCCCCCCCCCCTTTAGTCTGGATCTGGAGTCTAAACTCTCAGCAGATCCCTTAGATCTTAGACGAACCCAAATATCTTATTAAATCAGAATTTTCAGATTAATTAGATATCTGAGGGACATCTTTGTTGATATGACACTGAAAAACATTATCAATAGCATTATTTGAATCAGTATCCGGTGAATCTTCAAACATGTCTTGTAAAAGAGTGTCGGAAATATTTTTGAGCTGTGTGGAATGTGGAACAATTGGTAAAGCTGAGGAAGATTTGAGTACATAACTTATACTTTCACATTCATACACTTTCCTTTGTTTAGGCTTACAAACATTAACATCAAATGAGCAAAGACCTATAATCGGCTCCATCCATACAGATGACATACCAAATTTGAATTTTTACTTTTACTTTAGGGACAACATTATTAAACTCTATGCCTGAACGTAAAAAAACTTTATTTGGGCCCATGATGGTCTATCAGCCAGTTTCACTCCAAATAAGGTAAATTTTTTTTAACGGTATGCACAAAAGTACAAACCTTTAATTTTATGGAATAACAAAGTATTTTTATTTAGTGTTAAACAAGCGTTGTAATTGCAGTATATACTACAGGTGTCCATAATTAAACGACCCTACTTCAAAGTTATCTACAGACAAAACTTTTGTTCTGTTGTGCAATTTTGTAAAAGACATAATAAAGGTATGAGAATTTGTTTAAGCTAAAATAAATAAATAAATAAATAAAAATAGTTTTAAATTTCACCACCAGAGGGCGATTTTTAACAAATTACACATTTAGCATTATGATAGTTTAATAATTCTATTTATTAACTTAACCTAACTCTAACAAGTTGGAAATTGCTCGTCAAACGTGGCAAATGAGGTGCGTTCGTACTATAACTAGTTTTATAATTATTTTTTGCACCCCATATTGTACTGAATGTATAATTTTTGGCACTTCATAAAGCGCATAGTCTGATACATCATTAAAATGCACTTCCAATAATTTTTTCCCATCCCCCGTAATGTAACGGAACACTTTTGACTGTCCCTGTCATTAAACTATACATCCGATTTTCCTAAAATTTGAAATAGCTCAACAAAATTTTGCAACAATTATATCTTTAAAATTTCAGACCATTCGGAAGGCTGTAACATCATTAAAATGCACTTGCAATAATTTTTCCCATTGGTCGTCATGTAAAGAAAAACTTTTGACTGTCCCTGTAATTAAACTATCCATCCGATTTTCATAAAATTTGAAAGGGCTCGACAAAATTTTGCAACAGTTATATCTTTAAAATTTCAGATCATTCGGAAGGCTGTAACATCATTAAAATCCACTTGCAATAATTTTTCCCATTGGCCGTCATGTAAAGAAAAACTTTTGACTGTCCCTGTCATTAAACTATACATCCGATTTTCATAAAATTTGAAAGGGCTCTACAACATTTTGCAACAGTTATATCTTTAAAATTTCAGATCATTCGGAAGGCTCTAATATCATTAAAATGCACTTGCAATAATTTTTCCCATTGGCCGTAATGTAAAGAAAAACTTTTGACTGTCCCTGTCATTAAACTATACATCCGATTTTCATAAAATTTGAAAGGGCTCGACAAAATTTTGCAACAATCATATATTTGAAATTTCGGACCATTCGGTTGGGTAGTTTTTGCTCTGTTACATGCGGACAGACAGACGGACGGACTGAAAGACGACTATAGGTGCTACGTATTTATATAATTACGAACGCACCTAAAAAGCAGCATTTCACGACATGTTCCTAGCATTTCCCAGAACACACTGCGATCCACTGTGGGACATGCTATCTTAGAATCCCAGATGGTATCTGAAAAAATGAAAGTGATACAGAACATGTTTGGTTATAACAAAATTTGTTAAACTAGCATATATGTATTCTAAATGGGTAATTCGTTAAAAAACGGCATAGTAATTTTTTTTTTTTTCGCTGAAACAAATTTCCGTACCTTTATTATGTCCTCCAAAAAATTTCACAACAATCTGAACAATAGTTTCGTCTGTAGACAACTTTAAAATAAGGTCGATTAATTTTGAACACATTGTAAATAAAATTTCTAAACTATCATAATGTTAAATGTGCAATTTATTAAAAATCGACCTCTGGTGGCGAAATTTTAAACTACTTTTATTTATATATTTTTTAGCTTAAACAAATTCCCATCCCTTTATTATGTCTTTTACAAAATTTCAGAACTTTATGAACAATAGTTTTGTCTGTAGACAACTTTAAAGTAGGGTCGTTTAATTATGGACACCCTGTATATCATAAATGCAGTATTACATATCATACATGTGAAGTTTGTGCAAAAAGGGTATGTGATATACTATTTCAGGGTTGGCGAACCTATGGCACGCGTGCCAGAGTTGGCACGTAAGACAATTTCTCTGGCACACGAAAAAATTAAATTTGATAATGATTTTAAATTCCTTTTTCTCGGACGGTTTCTTTTTATATCTTTTTATTTCCGTTTTGTTAATAAACGTTTGTGTCATACGGATAGACTATCACAAATTTTGCAATTATTTTCTGCATGAATTAAAAGAATTTTCTTTTCCTGTGATACTATCTGCATGTATTTGCCCTTTTTATACGAATTTAAAAGCTGTAGCTGTATCTTTCAAACGAATTCCGTTAGCTAGTCACTGCAATAAAATTTAAAATGAATCCGATTTAGCTACATATATTTATAAAATTAACGAAATGTGAACCATACATAAAGCATTCTCCAATGAACGTTCAACAGCGTTAATCTCCTCAATACATTATTAATAGATTGTTTAATACAACTTGGATAATTATGATTGAGATATTGCATTAATACTAAGTCAAAAATTACTAAAATAAAAATTCGTATTTTTTCCCGTTATTATAATACGTACCATTTAAAATAATCATATTTAGGAAATGAAATTTCATTAATTTAATGGTTGATTCCAATATACAGAGAAATCTCATTTTAATTTATGATATTTTAAACTATACATTGTTACTGCATGAAAGCAACTGATGTTATTACCAATGTTTTGTATGAACATCGTACGTTGCATTTTTTTATGTAAAAGTTTGGCACGTTACATTGTTAATAGATATTGTTTATAGATTTTTGGCACGCGTGCATAAAAAGGTTCGCCGTGCCTGTACTATTTGTTTATTGTAATGTTTGAATTCAGCATCAAAAAAGTACATTAAATACAGTTACAAATATCAAAAAATATTTTCCCTTGTAGATCTGTGTTACAGAAACCACTATTACAAAATATAACTTAAACGTGTTAATAACTGTTAAGAGCTGATCAATGATGGATAACTTGATCAATAGCAGTTTAAGAGGATTAATTTTATATTTAAAATCTTTCCTTGCAACCTGCAGGCAATCAGCAGTTCTTGTTCAGTCAGTCACAAAAGTCTGTGTCATTGAAAAAATTAAATATTTGTCTTCATGAGTGGGTGCTCTGACGACTGCAACATACCACTTATAATTTTTGAAGTGAAAACTTCTTTAGGCGCGTTGAGCTTTTTTTGAGATGGAGAAAAACTACTGATTTGGAGACACTGTTACGTAACCGACATGCTAGCATTTTGGCACATAGACACTAGCGCGCCAAGCGGTGAATGACAGGAACTTTTCCCTCTTCAGCTCAATCCGCAAAAGAAGAACGAAGCTAAAACTCACTTTTTCTCCCGTCGTTCACACTGTAAAAAAAATTCTGCAACGTTCCTGGGAAAAAATGGGCAGCTGAGTTGCCCATTATTTCCAAGAAACATTTCTTGAAAATGACTGGAACTTTGCTGTATATGTTAAAAACTTTCCACAGAAATGCCAGTAAGTTTCCTGCGAAATACCAGGAATATTTCTGTTGACAGCAAAACATTACTGACATTTCACAGAAAGCTTACCTTATTTTCTACGGAACGTTTCAGAAGTGCTCAAAAGGTGTCTGTTATTTTTCAGAAACACTTCGTATAAGTAATGGGCAACCCAACTGCCCATTATTTTCAAATAACATTTCTGGATTGCTTCTGGATTTAGCTCACTAAGCTAAAATAAATAAAACTGTACAACTGCATGTTATATAGATAGAGTGAAAATGAAAAAAAAAAAATAGAAAACTATAGCGTATATGTGGTTTAACTAATTTTAAATCTTAGACATAAATATATAATTCTTAAATGCAAACCCATTAAAACATAAATAATATTAAGGCGCATATTTGTTAAAAACAAATTTGTTCTAAAAATAATATAGCATATAAAAAATATTAGCGGAACAAAATAGAATATTATGTTTATAGCAACTTACTCTTTTACGATTATCTTTTTCTTTTAATTTATAATCCTTTAAATGGGAGAAAAAAAAAACTTTTTATGTCCAACAAGGATGTTCTATATAATTCATTAATTTCTTTTTTTCATTTAAATTAATCTAGCTCACATAGAATCCCTAGTTTTAGGCTAAAGATTTAGAATTAATATGTAGTCTTATAAGGGTACCACCAAACATGATGCTCACCAATTTTTATGAATTCAAAGTATATTGTAGAGCTCTTATCCCTAATTATTCTAGTGAAAGTATTTCTTCAAATGGGTCTTAGATTCCCAGAAATTGGGGGCTGAAGTTCAGCATACGTTTTAAATACTAATTAGTTTGCAACTTTCAACGAGTATTACGTGGAGAGTGTTCAACCGCCAGCCAGAGGAACCGAGTTCGATGCTACCTCCTAACTGTTTATTGTTTTTATATTAATTTCATATTTTTGACACTTTACAAATTTTAATCAAAGTTGTGAATTTTTACAGCTTCGAAATTTTAATATTTTCAAAATCGATTTATGTTTTTGATCTTTCACGAAAACTTCTATTTTTTCTGTAATTTTTAAACTAACCTTTCCGTTGACGGAAATACAAATTAATATGTGCAGAAAGTTTGTTTTCATAATATTATTATTATTTACCTTTTTATATTTTAAATACAAGTCTCAAATAATGCACAATATTTTATTAGGAAAAAAAAAACCCAAAATAAATATCTTTTTAATGTTTGGTTTGTTCAATATATTAAAATATGAGAAATGGTGAAATACAAAATTGTTTGCTATTACTGACTTTGACATTTAAGTTTAGTAAATATACAATTAATCGAGTGACATATATTGTAGAGATATTCAAAACGGAATATTTATACGAAAAAAATTCCTATAATAGAACATAACTTCTTACCTAGTACTTGTATTCAAAAGAACATAAAATATATCAATATTTTTTTTAATCTATTCTGATATTACTATGAAACGCTATCTAACGATTTCTTTAAAAATATATATCATAAGTTATATGTCATGCGGGATTCGCAGACGATTTTTACAGTTCCAGTTGACAATTTTTGCTTTATTATCATTATTTGTTAGAATGAAAAAATATTTTGAAATTGACATCAAAATTATTATTTATAATTTACACGAAAAAATAAATTTTCACTTAAAATTCAATAAAGTAAATATATATAGGATATATTGTTTCTGAACTTCGCTTAAAATATAAAAATATATAAATGTAAATAATAATTTTAAAAAAAATCTAGACATAAAATATTTTGGATTTTCGTCAGTAATTATGTTAGTTTACAAGTTAGATAAAATACATATAAATTTTCATGAAAAAAAAAAAAAAAATCCTAAACGTAAATTGTATATTTTTTCTAGAAATAAAAAAAATCTAGACATAAAACATTATGGATTTTCGTCAGTAATTATGTTAGTTTACAAGTTAGATAAAATACATATAAATTTTCATGAAAAAAAAAATCCTAAACGTAACTGTATATTTTTAAACGAAAATATAAAAAAATTCAAATTTGCAGCAATTCAAACTGTCAAATATACATCACATTTAAATCAAATCGTAAAGTGTCAAAATATAAAATTAATTAAAAAAGAAAAAAAAAAGTCAAGAGGTAGCATCGAACTCAGGCCGTACGGATGGCGTGCGAGCCTTTTGCGTCCACACCACGAAAAACACCTTGAAAGCTGCAAACTAATGAGTATTTGAAACGTATGCTAAACCTCGGCATCCAATTTCTGAAAATCTAAGGCCCATTTGAAGAAATCCTTTCACAAGAATAATTAGAGATAAGAACTCTAAAACATACTTTAAGTTAATCAAAATCGGTGAGAATCATGTTTGAGGGTCCCCTGGTTAATGGAGATCCAAATAATAGGTGTATTTTTTTTACACGGGCTGTTCGTTAAACATTCCACAGACAAGTAGGTACGAGGGAAAATCTCTTAGCGATGTCACAGAGATATTGCATTTTCATCAGAATGGTCTTGACAATAGAGACGTTAAGGATTATGTCGTCTATTGATTTATTTGCATTCCATATTGATTTTTTTACATTCATTTAAGGAATTCGTTTTCGACACTCGCGCGCGAGCAGCGGATTATAGCAAAAAAAATATAATAAAATGGCGGCCGCGGCGGTTTGCTGTTTCCAACTTTTGTTCAGGAACGTTTCAGATAAGAAAACCAGAATTTCACAGGAAAGAGCTAAATTATTCTGAAAACCTGAGAAAAGGCGAAACGTTCCTGTATTTTACATGGAACGTTGCCACTTTTTTTTACAGTGCACACAGGAACACACACAAAATTTACATTTTCGTTGCAGTACGCTGTTGTGTTTATTGTTAAAGACAAATACTTGATACTTTCATTATTGAAGTGAAAGCTTCTTTGGACGCGTTTGACATTTTTGAGATGGGAAAAACCATTGATTCATTTCAAAGAATACCGATTAATTAACTTTCATATTTCATGTTTTTGTAAATTTACGTTTTAAGCAATAGATTGCAATTTTTGTATGTAAAATTATATGCATTATTTTTCATGTACAATGGCGCATTAAATGAAAATTGTAATATAATTTTGGTAGTAATCGTTTATAATAATGAATAAAAAAACACTACATTTAAAAGTATTTCCTGCACAATAAAACATTTCCTGACGATAAAAAAACACACACGTAATTGTTGAAGTTTTCACTTCTATTGGCACTCCCGGAGTGCTACTGTTTTTTTTTTTGTTTTTTTTTTTCTCTGTGAGATTCTGGGTGACTAGTGCTTACTGAGCACAAATTACATAGTTTAGCTTTCGCCAATGAAACGTGACCATCTTGAATTTTTCTCTGAATCTTAACTGAAAATTTTGTTTTTTTGCATTGTAAATTATGTGCGAATTTTAGGCGTTTGCGGATTTTTTGAGGGTTGACTGTATTGACATATTGGTGAAAACAAATGAAAACGTTCAACTAACAAGTCGGAAATTGTACGTCAAACATGGCGAATAAGGTGGGTTCGTACTATAGTTTAATGCATGAATATAAGATTTACTACGATTATTATTCATGTATATTAAATTCAGTAATACGAAAATAATAGGACTCCATCTTACAGTGGCGTAGGAACTTTGTACAAACAGGGGGAGCCGGAGCATATTGCGGAAAGATAGTGGCGCGGATCATTTCGTTCATTTTGGAGAGTTCCTTCATAGTGTTGCACGTTTCACAAACAGAAGTATAAAATAGAAGCATATCAAAAGGTCACCAACTCTTTAATCCAGTTAAAATAATTTTTAATATATACTTGATACACAGAAACTTAATTTATGTGCGATCCCGAATACAATATTCAAATTTAAGGCCTCTCCCACTTCCATTTACCAAAAATTAAAGTCCTTTCTGTTGTTTTGCTTACAAATTCTTTACAAATCTCTTCCAAATCAATTTTAAAGGCCTCCTCTTTATAAATATGTTATCGGTGCAGGTAATTGTAGTAGACCTATATAAGACCCCTTTTTTTCCGGAAACCGGGAGGGCTGTAAACAATGAGAAAAAGGGTGAAGGCACAAACAAGTGTGCTCACCACCCCCTCTCTCTCTTCTCTTTGTTGTTTATTGTGTGAATTTCCTAGAAAAAGTATACTTTATTTTCTAATTCAGCAATGTATCATAAACAGATGTGGTGTGAGAATTTCTCCCGGGGGAGCTGAGCCCGTCTGAAATATTCCAGGGGGAGCCACAGCTCCCCCGGTTCCTACGCCCTTGCCATCTTAAATAAGACGTGATCACCATGGTGACCTAGAATCATTACGTATTATGGGATATCATTGAATGAATTACATATGATAGGATTTAATAGAATGAAGAAAATTTTTATTAATATCTTTTTAAGTTTTGATTCAATTTTCATAAAATTTAAAAAGACTCGACAAAATTCTGCAACGATTATATGCATTAAATTTCAAACCATTCGGATGGGTAGTTTTTGCGCTGTTATATGCGGACCAGACGACGACTATAGGTGCTACGTATTTATATGATTACGAACGTACCTAATAATAAGAAAATAGAAAAACAGATAATGATAAAAAAAGAAGTATTAAATTCAAAGGGAGGGCAATTCCCCTATCCTACCCTCCTCAAATGATTCCTCTGAAAATATTACTGCACAACAACAAATTTTATTTGCTATTAAGGCTGTTCTTAACTGCTCTGCTCAATAAGCGCAATACGTTTTGACACATTTACAAATTCATTTTTTAACCGAAAGATATAAAATTGGAAAGCCTGATCACGGAAACGATTTGGAATCGAACTGTGTTTTCCATTTTTTGATCAATAAATTACCTATCGAGTTATAGGCGTTTTTGAACATTTCTTAAATGCTTATTCACTTTCGAGCGGAAATTAGGTTCAAAACGCCCACTTTCACACTATTTTCTGAAAAATCTATTGCGTTTGCAAAAAAAGAAAAAAAAAAAACGAAAAAAAAAAAAGAGCTCGATTACATATTTCTGAACAACAACACTTGCTAGTTTCATGAATTTCCGAACAAAAATAAATTAAAACTTATGTCATAAAGTTGCCTTTTTGGATGAGAACACCCTTAAAAAATTAAATAAAACAAAGTAATCTTTTTCTGCCGCATCTTTGAATTTAATAGGGGCCATTAAAAGAAATAAGACTAATTTCTAACCTTCCATACTTGAAGTCTTCCGTGTTCTTAATGACTGACCATACAGAGTTTCCATTGCATATTCTGTTATGCAGCGTTGGTGCCACTGGGTTATGAGGAAAAGTCTCTGATCCATCACAATAATTCAGCATCTGTGAAACATAAACTATATTAACAAAAAACTCGTCATCCAATTAATGCAAAAAGTAGTAAGATTTCTAATTAGAGGCAGCTTTAGTAACTATAGCATCCTGAGCGATATTCTATGCAGTATTCCTACGGCCCTGTGAGGGCGCACGAGCGGGGGAAAGTCTCCATAGGTTGGCGGATTTCAGGCAATCATTGCTTTTCAAATTGTGCAATACGGTACAAAGTCTAAAGTCCGGAATCCTCAGGACTTTACCAAGTCCGAACTTCGGACTTTTCCGAACTTTGGGTCATCAAAAATATTGCTTTTCCAATAAAAATAAAGGAAAATTCACTACATAAAAAGGCAAAATATGACGTTTATATATTAAAAATTTCATATAACAACTATCAATACTAAATTAAACAATCATTTTCCTTAAATAAATCATAACAAAATGAAAAGTAAAACAAAAACATTTATTTAAGGCTGTTCTCAAATCCAAAAGGGCAATTTTATGACATAAGTTTTAATTTATTTTTGTTCGGAGATGCATGAAACTAGCAGGCGTTATTGTTCAAAAACTATGTAATCGAACTGTGTTTTCCTTTTTTTTTTGCAAACGCAATAGATCTTTCATAAAATAGTGTCAAAGTGGGCGTTTCGAACCGAATTCCCATGTGAAAGAAGATTAACCGCACAAGGAAGGCTGAAAAACGTCTTTGTCACGTGAAGAAAATCGCTTATAACTCAATAGGTAATTTATTTATCAAAAAAAAAAAAAAAAATGGAAAACACAGTTTGATTTCAATTCGCTTCTATAGTCAAGCCTTCCAATTTTATGACTTTCCGTTAAAAAATGAATTTGTAAATGCGTCAAAATGTTTTGCGTTTGTTGAGCAGAGCAGTTGAGAACAGCCTTAAGGGAAAAACAATTTAAGAAGAAATTGTAACTTTTTGAACGACTGAACATTTTAGTTAATATGGGCTGCTTTATTAACTTAAGTATATCATTAAGAAGTGTTTCTTTTATTCTGTACATAGACATGAGTTAAGATTCAGTAATAAAGCTTCTTTGCTCTAGACCTTTTTTTGTTTGTTTCAACAGTTTTGTTTTTTCACTTCTTTCTTGAATACTGTCCCTGGAAAGTCCGAACTTTAGACTTTGTACTGTATATATTTATAACAGAACTGTTTCTTTGGTTATGTTGATGGATGTATATTTATACATGTATTTATGTGAAATAATGATTGGTTCATTGATTAATTGTTATTTACAAATAATTATTTAAAAAAATGTTAAATTTATTGTTAAAAAATTACGGTTTTACAAGCTGAAACGAGAGAAGTGTTAGGATTTTAAAAGTGGTGAAATTAACTGAATGAGACTGAGGTTTGTGAAATAGTTGTTTTAACCCTTTGTATCACCGTGTTGCATATCTGCAACATACCCAAAAGTCAATGTTATACAGTGTGCTTTAAAAGACGACTTTATTTATTGCTGCTTTCTTCCAACACAACAGTTAATGTAAATTGTTCATTGAATTCTCACAGACGACAGCACTCAGATAATTTTTCATACCACAGTTTTATTTATCATTTAAGCAGTTTCGCATCGTTGTTGCTAATATGAACTTCGTAAATTTTGTAAAATTAAAAAGGTTATAGACGTCTAAAAATAGATCTTTTACAAAGGTAAGTTCGTATGATTTTAGAAAATTGTATTAAAAAATTGACAATATTTATGAGAAATAAACAGGGTGTCCCAAAAATCCTTGACACATTTGAAAATTCAATATAAAATCACGTAATTGTTGTACAGGAGTTCGGTTTAAACTAAAATGCTTCTCAGGATGAAAAGTTTGCTTTTAAGCGAATGAAAATAATTACTTCCACACTTTGATCATAGATGGCACCAATGGTCCGTATGTTTGGTTTCAAACGTGCGTTTTTTCTGATTTTCAGATTAGTTTTGACATAACCCCACTAGAAAAAATCCAGTGGGGGTTATGTCAAGGACAAAGCGCATGTTTCTGCTGTCGCTGACATTGAAGTACTGAAGACGAGAATCACGCATGTGATCCAATCAATTCCGTAGTCAATGCTAGCGACACATGTGGATTGAACTGGAGTCCCTTTTGGATGTGGCTGGCTCGAGCTACAAAGCGTGCACACAATTAACTATGCTAATGAATTTCACAAATTATTGCTCTGTAACTGCTTTTGACAAAATAAAATGATCTGTAACTTGTCTTGAGTTTTTGATGCTTCTTTCTGATAATTTGAGGTACAGCGCCATCTATGGTGAAGTTTGGGACTAATTTTTTTTTTTTAATTCGCGTGAAGGAAACTGCTCATCTTGAGAAGTATTGTAGTCCAAACCGCACTCCTGTACGACAATTACTTGATTTTATATTGAATTTTAGAATTTGTCAGGGACTTTTGGGACATCCTGTATAATTTTCCGTTTATTGCATATATGAAAAAAAGAACTTTTTTGTCAATAAATTCATATTTTTATGTTCTAAATTTTTTAAATTATTTTTTACACGCTTAAAGAGATGTTTTCTAACATCTGAGTAAAAGTAAATAATTTTCAAATCAGAGTTGATGAGTTACAGAGGGTTAAAAAAAGGACACTGCACAACTTTGAAATGCAAAAAACCAATTGTGAATTACTTGTGTTACAAACTTTGCTTTTGTCCATAATATTTTACACTTACCTGAAAGAGTAATTGCAACTGATTGTGTTTGTAGCGATCTCATCTCAGATGATCAGTATAAAGCGAGTTACTAGCTTAGAGTAACTGGCTTGGCCTTTTGCTCGATGCTAACGTTCTCGCTTCCTGATCATGAGCAGTGGCGTAGCTACATTTTTTGGCGACCGGGGCGGGAAGAAAATTTGCGCCCCCACCCCTCCTAAATCAAAAAGTAATCACATTACTTTCCCTCAAGACAAAAAAAAAGTATTTTTGGCTTGTACGGAGAGGAAAAGGCAGCTTCATTCTCCCCTTGTTTTTAAGGATCAGCTAATTTTACCGAAACACACGAAACTAAAATGCATGGAACCCGATTATAGAAGATTTCTAGTTTTCGTTAATACTGAATTTGTATGGGAATTTCAAAAACTTAGCGGAACGTTCATGGATATAACTGTTGTTTTAAGCGTATGGGAG